>VZSE01006422.1:927866-1360032 GCA_013398275.1 Promerops cafer | reverse complement strand
TTTTTTTTTTTTTTCATGGAAATGAAGCATCTTCATGACAAACTCATATCTCTTTCAGTGGGATGCACTGAACTTCCTGAAAACTGTTGTTTGGTTGGTTCCTTAATCTTTGTGCTAAGTTTTCCTGCCATGCTTCCTTCTCTAAAGAAGTCTGTTTAGACAGAATATACCATAAGCAATATTGTGTCCTTATTTTATAGTACATATATATATTGGGAAAATGGTGCTTTCAATAACACAATTCAAAGGAGTCACTAGAATACAATATTTGGATATGTTATAACCTGTTAAAATATTTTTAATCAGTATTAAAATTTTATTAAAACTTCCCCTTGCATCTCCTTTCACTTCTGTACTTGTCCTTAGTTTTGTATCTGCCATTTAATTTTTCAGTCTTTCCTGATCGAGTCATGCCAAAAGAAACATGGAAACCTTCCAATCATGGTAAGTGAGAAGAATTATAAAGGCTGATAGATGGGCTGAAAAATCTGCTGTTGTCATAGTATCAGTGATAAGCTGAATGCACCACACAGCCTTGGGAATGTCAGGAGATGTTCATGGGGAGGTGCTCCTGGGAAGAGCTGTACAGAGGAGGTGCTAGAGGAATGTAGCCTCCCTTCCTTCTGTTGTGCCCCTTGGTCCAAAACATGAGCCTCTGTTTGTATAACATGGTTGTGGTGTGGGAGAAGTTTTTTTAGTCTTCCTTGAAGACACATCTCCGTGGAATAGTTTTATCTTCAGATCCTTAGTTCTGTCTGAGAACTTTCTAGGCTTATCTTTTTATATACTTGAATATAATATATTTCAATATAAAAATACAGCCAGTCTTTTGCAGGCTATGGTTTTATTTGTAAGCCTTCTTATTGACATCTTCTGGACCAAGCAGCTCTTAATTTTTGACCTTTTACCATGAATTTCTTTGATTCAGCCAGACTTTTATGTGTGTCACAAGCAAATAAACAAACAAACAAAAAAATCAGGTCATTCCTTCACAAACAGAACAGCTCATAATTCCAGGGGACAGGTGGTGCTGCTGCTATAAATGTCTGTAACACACAAAGGAATATTCCTTACCTCTGCCATTATTACTGAAACAATTGCCTCCTATGTTAGAATAGTTAACAAGCCTGCTGGAAGGTGTTAGTTTTGATTACAGCGAGTCATGACTGATCTATTGTGACAGCAGCTAAAACTAAATGTCCAATTAACCTTCAAAGTCAGTCTGTGGCTCAGCAGTATTTGTTTTTTCACTCTGCAGAGAGCCTTTTCACATCTCTCACACATTTTAATGTGCTACTGGGCGTCCAACCTCATAAAATCTTCTCCAGACTAACGTGACTGATCGGCGAGATCACTGTCGTCTGTACTGGAGCTGAGGCCTCCTTATCCGATAATTCTTAGCTGATCAGGGAGTGTTGGCTTGTCCATGAACTTGAGAATTGTCCTGGTTTTTATTGGAGTTCTTGCTGATTACAACAAACCATCAGACTTCATCCTGACTGGGTGAGGTCTGCAGTCTTTGGCACAGTGAGTGATCCAGAGGGTGTCCTGTATCTACATCGTGTGGAAGTGGTCCCATAGCCAAGCCCCATGGGATCAGACTTCCCTTTGAACACATCCTAGATCCAGACTTGATGACAATATGCAGAATCAAAGATGTTTTGTCCCCAGAAAGCAATCTTGGTGATGAGTTCATATGGCAACTATCTGCAGTGCTACCATCTCCAGGTGATAACAAATCCTATCTTGTCAGGTGAGGTCCTGATCCCCAAAGTATGTCCCCTGAGACAATAAAACCACTGCCAAAGATTCATATCTAAAAGAACACTCTTCTGTTCAAGGCAGAGATTCTTAGAAGGAAAATAATATTTTGGAAGAGATTTCTTTTTTCCAACACAGGTTTTATTTAATTACGTATTACAGAGAATTGGGAAATGGATCATATAACAGCCCTGGATAAATCTTTTCCAGCTGGAGTCATAATAGATCAGTATGCTGTACATCCACTCTCCACTTTCATATACAGTCAGAAGAAGATTTTGCCAAGGGAAAACCAAATTCAACACATTTCATTCAGTCACCAGATGCTGGACATCTTTTTACTTTTAAAAGTAATCTTTTAGACTTTTAGAAGTGATTGAAAGCAATCGAGCAGTCAAGGCTGTCAAGCTTTATTTCAACAGGAGGTTTTGATATAAGATACATCCTGAAGAAGTTCAAATGCCCCAAATATTGACATTGCCTTTTTTGAACTTTGGGGAAGAAACCTGTAGAATCAAGTACATTTTGTCAGAAGAGCATCCTCATTTATAGCTGCTTTTACACTTTTTATCCTGGTTTTGCTCTCTTTTGTGAAGAACAAGCTCAGAAAAGCAAAGCTGATCAACTACTTGCTAAATCACCTCTATCATTCAGTCTATTTTAATTCATACACTGGCACTGCACACCCAGATTTACACTTTGAAGAATCTGTTCTCATATTCTGGATGACAGAAGGATTCTCCAGAGGTTGCAAAAAGGAAAGAGCTGAGGGACTTAATTTCTCCTGTGGCTTAAGTACAAGATTTAATCATCAGTTTTAGAATCTTTTTTCATTAACATTCTAAATTGTGTAGCACTACATATTACAGATTATTTTTCATCTGAACCTCCTAAGAATAATACTATTTTTTTATTATAATCCTGCATGAATATGTCTAAATTGCTGTCAGTACCCCCCTTCTTAAAAAATTTCAGCTATACTTGTTAATGATATGGATGCCTCTCTCAAAGTGCTAGAGTGCCTGGGGTTTCCTCTCACTGTCACTGGTATGTCTGATATTCAAAGTGATTTCTTATGCTGTTTCTTTGTAATAGCTTTCACCAAAGCTTGCCCATGCCTTCACTAAAGACACTGGTCACAGACAATGAGATCAGGTAACCAAAAGTGGAAAAAACAAATGTACCCTGCCATAAAAAGGGCTGAGGTGGTGCCAGTCACTTCTGAAACATTATTCTATTGAATTCTAATATTCTGAAGAGATCAGATCCCCAGCAGAGGGACTGTTCCTTCCACCTTTTGCATAAACACTTGCTGTTGTATAAGAGATTAACACACTAATATTTGGTGGGAGAACACGCAACTGTTCAGAAGCAGACTTTTTTAGACTTCAGTGGCAAATTCTTCTAGTTTGAGTCATGATGGCACAAGGGAAATGTTGCTGAAATAAATGTAAATTATTCCATTTTCTGCTATGAACATCATCTTTGTCCCCTACTGTCACACTATGAATTTTCAATACTGTAAAGACTAGATCTTACCAGAGTATAAGACAGCACCCAGGGTCACGTAAACACAAGATTGGTCTTATTTATGAAGTTTCACATGCAAAAAACAGTTGAATCTGTAAGTTTAGGTTCTGGATATTAAAAGACCTCCACACAGGAAGTCTTTTTCTGTAAGAAAAATCATTATTTCCTGTAACTATTAGTGCTGCTAACATTATTTCAATCGTCTATCTGCTAGCCCATAATTGTTCATTGACTCCCATAATTTAATCCTCCCAAGGTACACCTACTCTATCATTACCTGAACTTCTTGCATGTTTAGATTGAAAATTGTATAAATCCCTGCACAGGTAGTGAAAAAGATAAGGAGGGCTACTAGTGAGGAAAAATTTTGTTAATGACTGTTTCTCACTGTAAGAAGTATATGTTCTACCGCAGAAAAAAATGCAACACCATCTCATTATGATGGACAGCCATTAAATCTGATTAAAAATGAGAAAAAGGACTGTGCTCACATAAGGTAGCAGCAAATTACACTTGAGATGTTGGTCCATAAACATTCTAGTGAGCATGTTTGTTCATTATTCAGACATTTTTATCAAATCCTGATTCATGACCCAGTTACATTCCATGTATTAATCACCTTACCCATGATGTCTCTTTATGCAACTTCTACAAAACCTTCGCAGCACCCTACAGCCAGCTGAAGCCCACGAGTCTGTCAGGAGTTCGAGCAGGAGTTTGGATGAAGGGGACATGGTGGTTGCTTGTCCCCAGCTGTGACCCACTGACCAAATTGGACCTGCACATACAACTCAGTATCATCTTGTACGGACTCCTTGGGTACCTGTGCAGGGGTGTAGTGCGTGAGAGCACAGCCTACTTCATTCTTAGTGACTTCAGGTGTCACTGCCACCTCTCCCCTGCTCTACAGTTATTTCTGTCACCTTTAAGGTCAGTCAGAAGAAGCCCAGTTAGCGTAGATTAGACATGCCAATCACTATGAGAAATATATTTTAGCTGTATCTACATCTTGTTTTGTTTTAAAATACATATAATTTCACTGCCTTTAAAAAATATGACCCCCCTGTCACTTCAATTTCCTGCAGTGTTTCAGATTCTACATTCAACTGTGTGGAAGACCCTGCTGGTCCACTCACTCCTAAAGCAGCTGTAAATCGAAAAACAGAGCAGGCTTCAAAATTTATTTCATTCCATGTATTCAGGTGCCACCCTTTCCTGGGTCGTCTGAAACTATGCAAGTCAACAAGTGAGGGAATGGGGAGAGGCAAGGAGATGAGGCCTAATTGTGATATTCAAACCAAAAATTAATTATCTCTTATAATTTTTCAGTTCTGTAGGAGACACTGCTACTTTAAGACAAAAAGTAATAAACTTGACAGCTCTTGCTCACTCTTCTCAGAGGAGGTTGCTTGGCAACCCCGTAAGGTGGGAGAGGAGAAGCTGTGGGAGTCAGGCACAGGAAGAGGAGCTGGTCTGGCACTTCTCTGGATGCTGAGGAAGCCCGTGGAGGAGCCACACTTCTATAGATGGTGAGCATAAGACCCACCCTATGGCTCCTTTAAATACCCATAGGACAATTTGTCCTTCTAGCCAAGGTCAAGGAAAGTGTCTTGGGCAGCAGAAGCAATGCAGTTTATTTCACAATTTAATAGTTTAAGAAATTTCCTGCTTAAGAGGGAAAAAAAGAGTTCAGTGAAGGCAGCTGCCTCCCTGAGAACCATTTGTGTATGGTGTTAGGGCTGTATAGGACGAAACTGAAGGAGAGCTAACCCTTGCCTCCTGACAGTCCAAGTTCAAGTACTACCCACTGCCCTGTTGTTTCCCTTGCTGTGTTGATGGGCTGTGAGATCCTTCCTTCTTCAGGTCCTCTGAACCTGACATTGCAACGCTACACATCCACTCATAGGTCAAGTCATCCATCCCAGAGAGAGCTGCTTTTCAGAGTACTCCAAAGCCTTCTTTTCAACCTGTTGCGTTGCTGGTGGTCTTGGCATTAATTAAAAAAAAAAAAAAAAAAAAAAAGAGTAAAAGAGCACATCCAGCATAACTGGAATGCAGCTGCAGGTCCATACTCCTATCCTCTGCTCCAAGGTCTCATTACACCCATGATGAAGCTTTCAGAGTGTTTGGGGTCCTTCTGACCAGGGCTCCGTGTGTATCTGGAAAGCAAACTCAAGGAGCCTTGTGCCACGGTACTGCTGCAGTTTCAGCACCAGCAGTTTTGGAGGATGTGAGAAGCTGCCAGTGTGCAAGTGGCTGCTTGTGCACAGCAGCAAGGAGGGAAACAGCTGCTGTGATCCACCCCAGATTACTCTGCTGTGTGAGGAGCTGGAAATGCCCACATGATCAGAGATTGTGCTTCAAGTGAAGGGGAAATTCAGCTTCTAGCTGGGGACCAGTGGCTTTCTAAAACACTCTGGCGTAACCATGCACAGCACATCTGTCATACTTATAATTTGTCTCTCCCCTCTTATAAAACCAATTTGTTTTTCAGGCCAATTCCTGTTTTCCCCACCAAATCTTGACTTTCTATGAGGTGCCATAAACCATTGAAATGATTCTCAGGTATTATTGTGCATGAAGGATGGGTCCCACTGTGCTGCTGCTCAAAGAACAATGCATCACTCGTCTTAGCTGAGATAAAATAGATTATAACACAGATACCCCTCTCCTCAGCACATACCTTTAGTGCTGCTGACAGCACTGCATCACACAGAGGAGTTAATGTCTACCCACCTGTAGCAACATGCTTTTGTCCTTGACCCTTCAGAATCATACATCTCACCCTCTGCATGACAAAATATCAAGCAAGCAGAGTGAGCCTTGTGCTCCCCAGGCACTCCATGCACAGGAGGAGCTGATGGGCATCTCAGCTTGGACAGGGAAAGGTACTAAACCACACACAGTGCCTGAGTCTCGAGCCTGAGGTGGGTGCTCACCTCTTTTCATCAGGGTGGATGCTGTTTGCTCAATCCTTCAGCAGCACTGAGGGGTTGACAGCGAAACACAGAACTCCGGAGCAGAAAGCCAAAGAGAGCAGGATGATGGCCAAGGGGTGTATGGTGGCCACCCTATGTAGGAGACCAGAATGGCTTAACTTCTTGGTATAAATGTTACCAGGCTCCTGCTTGATCACTGTATGGTTTCAGTCCTTCAATTTCTGATGGACCACTCAAAAGCTGATGCACGTGAATAATACTTGTCCTAGCTGCTATGATCAGTATGACTGCAAACAGCCAATTCCCTCTCTTATGGCCTTCTTTGTAGCGTTTTCCTCCTAAAATAAAAAATGGAGGAACTGCTAAATCATAGAAGTCTGCAAGAACACATAAGGTCCTTTGCCACGTATCTGGTTCAGTTCCACCAAAACTAATTACTGCAAAACAGTTTTTCTTTTTTATTCCCCACTAAATTTTGCCACTAATCACCTAACAAAAGAAAGCTGATTTCTGATGTAGCCTAAGTAGACTATCCTAACAACAACCAGGAAACCTCTTGGAAACCTTGGTGATCATGGGACTTGCCATGTCTCTCCTGGCTTTAGTGGATTTCTCATGCTTAGAGATTTACAAAACCATTGCAGATATTACTTTTTTTTCCATGTGCCTCCTCAAGGCTATTCCAAATATCTTGCTGAAATAACTTCCTTTTATAAAATTGCCTAAGATCATTTTCAATGTCTCTGTTACCCCAGAGTACTCACTGTAATCAGCTATTAAAAGCATTTATTTCTGCCTTCTCCAAATCTACCTTCTTCCTACATGTTTTCACCATTCAGTAATCCCAGCTGGTTCACATACATGGAAAAGCCATTTGTAGTAATTAGACAAAATTACTTACACCTGCTCAGCAATGCACTGCATTTTTATCTGCAGTAAGTGACATTTTCCCCAAAGAGTACATTTTAACTGAAAAAGGGTTCCGAGATGTTTTCCTCTCCTTGCCCTCTTCTGATTCTGTCCCAGTTCCACATAATTCTTGTGGCCTTTTAACAGCAGCTATTTTTTTAGAACTAAATCCAGGAGAGTGCTGAGCTGACAGGTCCCCAGCTTTTGTGCAAGCACATGTCTGATAAACTGAGTTTAAGGATAAGTGTGGGAGGCACCAGCTATGGCAGTGGGCAAGGCACAATTTCATTCTTTCCACTGCACACTTTGAACCATTATGTCCTTCAGCACTAACAGCCCTAACTGGGCAAGCAGCATTCCTCTCCTGCGTGGATAGGGTGCATTTCCTCAGCAGTAAATCTTTTGTTCTGGAGCATTAGAAGTTGAAAGGTGTTTAAGCAATATAAGGCCTGAAGTTGCAGGTAGCAAAAAACTTTGAAACCAAATAATATAATAAACAGAATTTCCCAGATATAGCAAATAGAATCAAACTACACACAGCCCATTAAGTGTTTACATAAATTTAATAACAACTTAAATTTTCACTGGAAAGCCTCGGTTTCCATTCAATCCAGTGGCAGCTTCCTGAAGAATGATGCTCACATAGACCCCTTTAAAATAGGAGATGAACATACTGTGAGCTTTAATGTATTTTTCCCCACAGCATCTACTAGTAAGTTAGGAAGTACTTCTAGCACCATTTAATATATGAGGAACTTCACAGAGCAATTCCTTCATTTGTCTAAGGTCATATAAGTAACTGGATGCCATGACAGTAACTAAACTTGGCTTTCTCACATCCCGGTCTCCTAACATAACCTGGATCTCTTTTATTCATTTTAAATAGGTGAGACAGCATCTCTGCAATATGTCTCCACTGGACTGTGCACAATAAAATCTCCATCATGTTATGTAATAAATGTCCATACAAACACTTTCCATCTCTTCCTTTCCTTTCCTTGTAACTTGTTACAACTCTTCCTATCCTGAGCCAGGAGAACAGGCATGGAAAATCTGCATATGTTCAGTCCTAGGCAGAAAATGAACTTATTTCTGCCCTGACTTTGCATTTCTCACTGTGTCTGCATCATAACCAAATGCTGCTGGCATCAGTTATGGCAGGACTTTGTGCCCAGGTTGTCAAGGGCAACACAAAAGAGAGTAATCATTTAGGGTTTTTTTCTCTTAGTCTCTCTCCCATTTCTATCTAAAAAAAAAACCCAAATAAACAAAACCCCAAACCCATTCTCTAATTAAAAATAACAGAAAAGCATCAGGTTTGTCCAGCTTTAATTTACTATTGAAAAACACATATTGCATTTTGTCCCCATTCCACTAATGTATATGTCTCTCTATCTCCTCCATCAAGGTTTGATCCATCTCTTTTGTATCCTGTTATAAATGAATCAGCACTCAATTTGCTGACTAATCTACTCCAGAAAATGACAATCTGGGGACCAGCAATGGAGCAAGTGCCAGGAGATGCCTGTTGGAGCCAACATAAGACATTGCAGGGTACAGTAGAAGGCTGCCTTTTTGAAAAGGCTGGTAATGATTTTCTTTCAAAGCCAGGCCAACGAGTCCTACAGAAAGAAGAGATTTTTTTCAGAGATTTCAAGGACATGATCTTATGATATTAGTCATAATAATTTTGGGACCTTCCTGGTAGAGTGTTATTGACTTTGCTCGGAAATAATGAGCCTTTTTTAGGTCATCTGAGAAATTTGCTTATAATAAATTTTTCTACCTCTTTTTTTTGGTGTTACTTTAATAGTGTTTCCCCACAGAGGGGAGAGGTACTACAGAGACAAAGTATATGCCATAAGCATTCAGTACAAAAAACCAATTACAACTCTCTAATATAATCAGTAGTAAGGTCCTTAATTATTGTTATTGAACCTTGCAGCTGTAATAGGTTTTCTTTTATTTTTGCATTCCCTTCAACAGTTTCAATGTTTTCCTTTAGTATTTCTTTTCTATGTAGTATCTAACAACAAATAATGACAAAAATCTCATTTTGACTGTCAAAAAACCCCCCAAAATTCCTGAGATGTTATACCCAGAAACAGGGAAATATAAGGAGCCTAAAAACTAATTTTCAAATATTAGGTTCTCTGGGCACAACCCTGACTTGGAAATAGAAGTCAGGTTACTGTAGGGTTGTTTGTGAGTGCTGAAGTTGTTTTTATTTGTGCTTGAATTTGTTTATGTTGCTTTTGGGTTTTTTCAGTTAATGCCTCTGAGAGCTGAACTGGCATACTCTATATTTAAAAGAAATGCAATAAAAACAATTTAACATCTTTCCCCTGTGTCTGAATTGGTTATTTCCTACTCATAGGAGAGAATAAATTGTTTATATATATATATATATGTTTATATTTATATGCATATATACATACACGGTGGGGGTTTCTGTTGGGAACTATTGGTTGTTGTTCTCCAACAATGGATGTTTTATCATGGAAAAAAATTGTACACAATATTCAGGAACAACATTTTAGAGGAAGAGTTCAAAAAATAGCTCAAAGAGGGAACATCGGGAAATAATAGACAAAAATGTCCCTAATTGACCCATGCCCTCTCCTGTGGGTCTTGATCAGATGTGGATCAGATCAAAAGGATGTGGGTCTTGATCAGATAGTCCAGGTGTACAGGGCAATTCCCATCACATAGGATTTTCTTTAAATTATGCACCACACATCCCCAGGACTGTTCTTAGGTCCCCATAGACCAGCAAGTAGTACTTTTTTACTATATTAAGAATTTAGCTGGGTACAAAAGATTTAAACAGAGTTTCTGGCTTTCCTATTAGCTCCTGGCAAGAAGCCAGAGAATCACTGCACCACTGTGTTTCATGAAATGGGGACAGGGGGATTTGCTGTCAAAAACTGGGACAAAAGATGCATCTTACAGCCTAATAAAATAGCCAGTGGACTGGGAAATGTTCTTGGCTGTTTAAACCAGTCGTGATTACACACAATGCAGTTAATGTTTTATGTTTTGCTATCCCCAGTAATGTCTGCAGAACCATATTAATTGTTTCTGTTCCAAAGACTGGAAACAGATAGCTGAGGCCAGCCCATGTGGGGAGAGCAGCTGTTGAGCTCCAGTGACCTGAACCCATAGCTCTGGCAGCATTCAACTCTGTCTGTTGAGGTGACCACACCATGGTAGTTACTGTAAAACCCTTTACTCAGCATGTGTCTGTTTTAAAGACTTTGTTCTCCCAGAATTCACATATATCTTTTAATCATATGAACTTCAGCTCAAAAGACTGGTCCATAAAATAGGTGGTTGATAAATATATTTATACAGTAAAGCCAGGCTGTAGTAACCAAACCAGTCTGCACAAAAGCACATTAATAAGCTAACCCTGTGCATGTGTGTATTCCAGAATATATATTTCTTCTTAAAGAAGGATCTTATGGGATTTATTAAATTATTGATAGCATTTCATTATATTTTCTGAAGAAAAAGGAGTATGTTCTTCCATGGTTGAAGAGAATTTAAATGGGGAGCTGAGAAGCTATAAAACTACTAAAATAAAACATTCAGTGGTTTAGACTTGATGGCTAATTTACTTTGTGATGAAAAGTTTCTTAATAAACAAAGTTGAGAATATCTATGAATTCTTCAGAACATTCAGTATCCAGGTGGCTTAGGAGAACAGCACACAAAAGCTTTAAGAGCCAGTAGTCACCCTGTCTATCGTGTGCTGCTGCATGTACCTTTCTCTTGTACCTGGTTGTGTATCTGGTGCTGCATTCCCAGCACTGTGTTTTAGTTCACCCAAGCAGTGATATTGTGATGTCTGTCTCATGATAATAATGCACACAAAATAAAGTACCTTTGGTGTCACCCCTCTCCACGTGGTATTGGACACTGAGAATGATAACAGTGGTAGGAAAGAAGCTGCGAACCAATTTACTTTTCTGCTTCATTTCTTATAATCACACAAGTTGACATGCAATCAAGTATGTAATAATGTGTAACTTGCCACACATGAACCTAAAAATATACCATAAGTTACACATAAATAAATAAAATAAACCAGTGCCGGGAGGGGTTGGAGTGAGAAGTAAAGAGAACATGAAGTAAGAAAAGGAAATAACACCTCAGAGTTAATGTCACAGAAAACGAAAATGTGACCTTTGCTGGAAGATACAATAAAGGCTTAAGGAACCAGAGTGCCAAATTGAGTACCTTTGAGCAAGAATGGGGGGATCCTGGGTTACTGTGCTGTACTTATGCCAGTCTGCTTCCAGAGAAATGGCTTTCTCTTCCATCACATCATAGTCACACCCTGAAACTGAAGACACATTGCCATTGTTTGGGACATGACAGAGGAATGATTATCTGCATGTTCTTAGAAAAAACTAAAGCCATTTCAAGTGCAGGGTATATCACCTTCCTTTGTGTTTCAAAAAGAATCCCTTCTAAATGAAGGCATTGCTTAATGGATTGAATGATGGGGGTGGTGAAGCATCTAATAGTGTGGTAAACTGCCTCGTCACCTCTAAGAAATTCAAGACAATATCTAGATGACATTTCTGTGTGATGGATCCATAAAGCTTGTTTTCAATCCTCCACCTTGTAAAACCTCCCAGATGTTTTAGTCTCGCTGCTTTTTTAAAAAGTTAATAAAATTGTGAAGGGAGTGTAGGAAATAATTCCAGAGATTAAGGAGAGATTTTGTGGACAGACAGTCATCGGGAACAACGTATTTAGTTTGTGAGTCGTATGATGGAGAGGCATCTTGTTTATAATAAGTGAACAATTTTGTCAGAAGAAAGTACCAGATAATAAACAGCTCTTTGTCCTGGTGGAGAACTAATAGCTGCAAACACATTCAGTGAGAATCAAGGTCTAAATATTTATCTCTGATGGTGGTAAAATACTAGAATAACTGTAAAAGCACCAGGAGATTTTCAATTTCTAGGTAACTTCTGTAGTGTGGTTGCTGCTGCCAAGAACTGGCTTTAACAGCCTGTCACAAGTTCTGGTAGCAGGGGTGAGATGTGTTAAAACTTCTGTGGTCATACTGTATGAGCTAATGGTCCCTCCCGGCTTCAGAGACTATCAACCTATTAATTAGCAGCTAATTAGCAGCTGGTAGCAATAATAGGCTATTATCTTGTAGCAAATCAGCCAGTGGAGGAACAAGTAATACACACGCTGGCACATTATATGACTAACACTCATTTTTAACAGTCTTCTGCTATTTAGAATGAATTGACATAAGTCCTCTGAGTCCTACAGATGAATAAACAGATTTAGCCACACAGCAGAGTTGTCCTAACCTTAGGGACCTCATCTGCCCTTGCTTTGTCTTCAAGTCCTAACACAGACATGAAGGAAAAAGCTGTGATACTCTTTCCATTAGAAAGCTTTTGGGTTCTTTTTTGAAACACAAAATCCATCTTAGTACTTTAAAATTAATAATCATGGGAGGGTTTAGGCCATGCAAAAATTTACATTTCAACAAATATTTTAATTTTGTTGCATTATTTTTTGTAACCTAAAACCATTCTAGGTGTATTGTAACTTAAAAAACTAGGTTGAAGATTTGAGTTTCCACATTCTTCTTGGAAACATGAGCAAAAATACTTTTTTAAATTTTCTCAAAATTATCTGGGGGAGAGTACCATATTGTTCACCCATGCCTGATAGTACTTTTTTCCTGTTTGCATTATTTAATTAGTTAGCTTCTTGATACATACTGTCAATTGTCATCCTGGAAATCTAGGAACTGAGCCAGGAAAAGAAATCTTGTCGTAGGTTGCTCCCAAAATCTACGTTCTATACTCTTTCCTTTGTCAAAAGGAAGATAGAAACTTCTCGAAAGAGTCACCCTGAAAACCCATGCTGGGATATGCTCTGGACAATAAAACAGATTAGTATTATCCTTGTGAGAGTAGCCTTTATGAATGCCCACGTTAACAGCCACTTTTTCCATCTGTGGAAAGCAGCATGAATATTTTCCTCACTGGCAGGAGTTATTCCTCACTCGTTAACAGACTGTAAGGCAGATGTCCTCCAGAAGCATCAAACTAAATCCACAGTACTGATGTACATTCATTAGCCTCCAGATTTTTATATTTTTTTATTCTTCATTTATAGTCTAAATATTCCTACCACAAAAGCTGGGATTTGTATACACAATAGCCCTGAATTTTGTGCACGGACCAAGCCAGACACATTGATGTATCTTCGTCATATATTCTGTACAGCAACCTTTTTCTATATGAAAAAGGAAAGAAACAATGAAAAGATAAGAAACAAAGTCATTTGTTCTGGGTCCTGGACCTATTGCTTTCTTATAGATATTACAGATAGTATACCTTTGCAATCCTTCTGTTAGTATGAAGAGGAAGTGTTAAAAATAAAACAAAAAAAATCCATTACAGAGGCCACAAAGTGACTTATAAAGGGATTAAAACACAATAGGAAATGTTCTGAACACAAGAAGTGTTGCCTCAGGTCATATAAAGTCTCTGACCTACAGCAACAGTGACAAGGTAGCACTAAAACCTCTTTGGTGGGAAGTGCTTTTGATCTTTCACATTACCTGGAAGATGTGGTAGAAGTTTATTGCTTTGTCCCATGTTGTTATAAATACTTAAGACAATACCAAATAATCAGCAGGAAGTTATTCTTCATTGAGTGCATATTCTGCATCATTAATGTGCCTTTCCTCAGAACATTTGGTCTCTCCTGTGACCTTGCCAGTTCTAGGAGGCTCCATCCTCTGCATGGTTAGACAAAACAGGTTTAGACATTCTGGTGATTTCCTGGCTGCTTGTACAGATTTCTCAGCTCCTTCCAAGCACATAAGACAGCAAAGAGAATAGGTAGTTGCTTTAGTTGTGTGATGTGTCTGTTAGGTGTTTTACTGGATTTGTCCGATAGACGTACCCATAATGAAGACTTTGATTTCTTCTTTGTTGTCTGAAAAGAAAAGAAATACATGAACAACCACAATGCATAGTCTTTCATTAATCCATATTCTACTCAGATGTGGAAGGTTCTAATTAAAGGCTTTAGGCAGCCTGTCTGTCTCTCTGTTAATGCTCCTACTGAGCCTGATGTTTTGTGTCTTACAGTGAGACAGTAAAGTGTGGGAGGAAAAAAAGCAGGGTAGAATGAGGTGTTTCATTTCTCTCAGATAAGGACTGAATAAAGGAAAAGAAAGTATTTCAAAAACAAAAGAGATGGAAGAAATGAAGAGAGAGATGAAGAAGGAAACAAGGTATGACAGTAAAGAAGTAAATGTATTATTACTGCACGTCCATTTTTATTACGTGTATTTGCCATCATCGGAGAGATTTAAGGAAGAAGAAAACCAGATTTCTAACTTTAGGTAAGAAAGATTGCCTTGCACTATTGTTAATACCAATAGAGTTCTGTTTCAGTTGTGCTGAAAAACTGTGTGAGGGGAATATAAAGAGTGAAATTCTGAAAAAAAACCACAACACACATAGAAGCCTCACAGAATTAATTGCTGCACAGCATGAAAATCTTGAGCTAGAATATCTAGGAGAAAGACTGGAGAGATACCAAATTTGTGAACACAATTACTCCAGGGTGAAAATGTCAGAGCCTATTGCACTAAAATAAAAATTCCATTGGTTATGACAAATAACCACCAATTGAATCAGAAATATTCTATTATCCTACTGTATAAACATTACATTCATTTCATCACTTGAATGTATAATCACTGCTCTTGTTTACATAGCTTGTGTTGGGCAGAATGTGATTTTTTTTTTTTTTCTTCCGAAATATAAAGCACTACAGACTTATTAAATCCTAGCTATAAACACTTTCTTGTGGAATGAGAACAAGCTGCTTTGAAAGGCTGAAATGGCTGTTGGCTGAGCCGAAGTGCTTTGCCGGGAGCGAGGGAGCAGGGGCGGGATGTGGCACTGCACAGAGAGCTGCACAGCTGGGCCAGGGCTGCATGGCTGGGGGCTGCGTGGCTGGGGGCTGCGTGGCTGGGGGCTGCACCGTGGGCAGGGCTGGGCAGCACCAGCCACACTCTCCTGCTCCCTCCCAAAATGTCAGCGGTGAGCTCCTCCTGAGCAGCGGCCTGGCCGCCTGCCCACGAGTCACTACTCCCACGGAACCGTGGACAGCCATTTCTATTTGTGCAAGACTTCATTAATCCCAGCAAACACATCATTTTCATTATTTATTGTTGCAGCAGTGGCTGGTGGCTGGGAGCTGAGGAGGTTGTTATTGCAATGTAGGCAACATAAACTTATACAATGAGAGATAAGGTCTGCACTATTTCTGCCTCTTTCCCAATAACCAGGAGAGCCTACGCTTTGGGTGGCATGACAGGGAAAAGGCCATTTTTTGGTTTTCAATCATATTATAATTTCATCTGACTCTGATTCACTCCTCTTCTTGTAATGCAAAAGGTAGTAAAGGAAACAAGAAGAGCTACTCCCAAGGTCAAACTATAAATCCATGACAGACTTTGGAATAGCAAGCAGCCTCCAGCCTGTTGATTTGTGCTCACAAAGCAAGACTGTGCAGGACATTTATATTTTCCTTTCATCATGAGCTTCCTAGAATATTCAGTTTCCTGTCCTTGCACTGTTGTATATCTTAACAAAGAGACCTTCTGTGGTTACTGTCAATTTTTTCAAGCATCAACAGCTGTCTGAGCACACATGGATTACCATGATTGAGTGATCTCTGTCAGGAGGGTGGTAGAGGCTCCATCTCTGGCACTGAGATGCAAGTTCTTTTCCCCCTACTTTGTGTTCTTTCTTTAGACTTTGCAATTAAAAAGTCAAAATAGAGAGATGGACAAGGAGATCATTTATGTAATTGCCTTACATTCTAAAGCCTTATTATTATGTACAATATAAATTGAGATTGTTTATGTACTTTAATATTCAAGTGGTTTTGCCTTAGGAATATCATAAATTTCCTTCAATCATGGCAAGTTATGCACCTTTACCATGAACATTTTGCACTAAAATAAATCATATAGTGCTATGTGAAAGCTATGTAAAATGCAGTGTCACATCAACAAGCTTTGATAAAGCCATGTTTTCTTGTTGTTCCTGCTGAAGCATGGGGGGGTGACACACCCCCATTCTCAGTTCTGGCCTGTCATTTACCTGCAGGGCTTGCTCTAAGGCTTGGTGCTCTTATCTCCAAGAAGTGATAATAATGCTAGTGGATCAGGACTTGAACGAGTTTAGAAGTCCTTTGGAGCCCCTTGGATAACGCAGACCACAGTTCAAAGTGTTGTTACAAAATCCCCTAGCACCAGCTCCACTGGGGAGATCATCTGAAAAACCTTTTTTTCTGCCCCAGTCTGTTGCAGAGTAAGTGACTGAGGCAGAGCTTTCAAAGGGTGGATTCAGCAGGTGAAAAAGAACTAGAGAAGGCCTTTGCAGTGAGACTGAAGAAAGGAAAGTGCCTGCAAGCTCAGCAGCCTTTGCAGCCTCTTCAAAGAGCAGGAGTCATCTCAGACACATGGATAGGTCCCTATCCACCTGACTGTGCAGTACCAAGAGAGAAGTACAAAATGATAAGCCAGGACAGGCCTTTGGAAGAGGCAAATTAAAGCAATGAGTCAGGACTAGAGACTGGTGGGGAAGGCAGAAATGTCACAAAGGGATTTGTAACCCTGTTACATTAGCCACAAACTCTCTCTCCCCTAAAAAACAAACAAACAAAAAGAAGTAGAGGAAACAAAGAGATAATCCCTTCCTCAAAAATTCATGTACATCCTTGCCTTGGAGCCTTTCAGTCGGACTGAGGTTACCTGGCTCACTGGTTTTTTCCAGAGGGCAGGTGACTTTGCATGGGCTGTGCACTTTTTCCTGATCAGAGCACATAAGCCACAACCTCCTGAGGAAACATCCTCCTGGCAAGGCACGAGCAGCTCCCTGTGCCCTCCACAAGCAGTGGGGGAAATGATCCATCTGCCCTGCACACAAGAAGCAACTCATCTCCCAGTGACTGATGGAGGCAGTCATGTCACTGCACTGGGAAATCTCATTTTAAAGCTTCAAAGAATATTTTAGCCTTATGAGTTCGTTTATGCCGTATTATTCTCTGATCATTTACTAGGCTGTAGTATGCTCTTGATACAGTTATTCAACAGCTTTATTAATAGATTCCTTGGGTCAGATATCCCTTCAATATGTGTAAAACTTGACTAATTCACATGAAAGCAATGACAATAAAGCATCCACCTTATAGCAAATTAGCTGCAATTAGAATCAGGGCTTTTCTGTTTGTTTGTTCTCTGAAGGATAGTTAAAACCTTGTGAACAGAGATAAACATTTGTAATGTACCAATAATGTTTTCCTTTTGGCTTTTTTTTTGCCCCCTAGAAGGCTAATATTTTGAACTCCAGAGGAATACAACAATCTCCAACAGAGCACAGTGTTGCAGAGTCTAAAAGTAGACAGATCTTTAGCTGAAGCTGCAGGGGATATTTTAAATTGACAAAGGACTCATACTCAAACGTGCCTAGGGTCCTGGGAGTAGCACAGGATCTTTACTGGTCACTAAGGTAAAGGGACTTTCATTTTGCTCCTCTCCCCTCTAGCAGCAGAGTTGTTTCTAATGACAGGCTAGAGACCCAAGGTAGGGCTTTTAGAAGTCTCTTTGGGTCAGACCCACAAAGAAGTTTAGATTTCACAGTCCTGAGCTACCTTTTGTCACTTACTGTAAATTGCTCTGGGCTGTCTGTCCATCATATAAATAATGGCCTTATTAAACCCTTCACATGTGGTGTTTGTCGCATACTCAGCAGAAGGCTGTGGGTTTCTTTTGATGAACTGGAAAACAGAAACCAGAGTTGTTCTCTGTGTGCAAATCTTCCTGATGAAAAATATTCCTTTCCCCCCTCTCTTCCACACGCAGATGATGGAAAATTTTCTATCACAAGGTAACTGACTCTGTAGACGAGGGGTGACTGGTGACCATAGTTCATCTGAACTTGCTTCCTTGGAGCCAAACTGAGGAGAGAGGGACTGCATGGCTGGGCTACGAAGTGGGTGAAAAACTGGCTGAATTGTCCAAATGGTACAATGGTTTGAAGTCTAAATGACGTGGTGTTTTTCCTCAGGTGTCAAGGGACAATGATATTTCATCTCTTCATTAACCACCTGCTTGACAGGAGAGAACACACCCTCAGCCAAGTCCCAGGTGATATTTTGTAAGGCAGGGGAGAGGGAGCTGCTGAAAGCCTGGAGGGTAGGGCTGCTGTTCAGTGAGGTCACAGAAATGTAGGCCAATGGCAATTTCAGGAAGTGAAAAAATTTCAAGCATAGCATCCTGCACCAGGAGATAAAACCTCCATGTAATGATGTAAGCAGGTTATTGGCCTGGACAAAGAACAGTTCTGCAGTAAAGGGCACAGCAATGCCTGTGGGCAGCAAAATGAATATTTCTCAGCAAGGCATCCTTATAGCAGAAAAGGCTGAGTATTGGTCTGGGTTAAAAGTGGACATAAATAGCAAATCCAAGGAATTAACTTTTTATGCTACTTGGCACTTGGTTAAATTGGCCTCTGGAGTAGCATCTGATTGTGGGCCACCCACGCAAATGAGACATGGATGTGTTGATGCAAACTGAGGAGAGAGCTGAATCTGTCAACCTGCACAAGGGGAGGTTAAGAAAAGAGCTGCCTGCTGTTTTCAACAGGAGTCGGGCAGTCAATGCTTTCAGCAAAAGAAACAGCCAGACTTCAGGGTGCAGAAAAGGAGCAAGAGCCACAAGCTGCAGCAACAGGAATTTCACTTTTTGAGAAAACCCACCAAGGAAGCAGCCCTCTACCAGAGTGCCAAGAAGCTCTGGATTATGCTTCCATGTGGATTTTTGGAATTTAGCTAAACAACACCCCAAGCGAGCTTTTCTAACTTTGAGCCTTGTTTTGAGTCAGTCTTCTAAAGGGCTCTTCCAAGCTGAATTATTCAGTAAATTGACATATTTCTGTCCTTTTCATCCAGTTTTTTAGCTCAACCAATTCAAAGCTGGCAAGGCAAAATACTACCATGAACAGAGACAACTGTAAGAACTAATTACATACCCACTAATTACATACAAGCTACATTTCAAAATCAACAGATAATTAAGGCAGGTACCTCAGGAGAACTAGTCTGACACCGTGGTCTTACCACAAGACATGTCTTATATCACTAAAGGCAGGCATTTATTGTAAAGCAATTGTAAGGTGAAGGGTCTGAACAGTCCTATCCTACAATAAATATCTAAATGAGAGGAACCCAATTCCATCCACAGAAGAGGGAACCTTCATAGGTAGCCCCTATTTTACACTTCAGATGTAGGTAGCTCTGCAGAAGTACTACAAAGATAAATTTCACTGTAATAGCAATAAAGTGGTTCACGAAATAGTGAGTAAGCCTACCAACCTGTTGTTCCCAAACAAGCAGTGAGAAGTTCTGTCTCCTATAAATATTGTTAAATTAAACATGGCTGAGCTGTATTCTTCTGCATTTACCCTTGATTACACTATTGATTTGATGTTGGTTGCCAAAGAAGCTTAATAATGATCTGAAGTATTTATCACCAGAATTGAGTGAAATGCGCTCACTTAGCTTTGTTCCAAACCTGGTTCATAACACACAGGTTCTACTCACTCTAATTTACATTATTTGCATTATTGGCAGCTCTCCCAACAATACTGTATTAGGCTGAGAATTGCAAGTAAGCATGTATTTGTTTTAGTATCACTTAGGCAATTATTCATTGCAAGGAAAGATTTGCTTTCTCAGTTTAGATATGACTGTAGTTTAAAGACCCTTTCAAAAAAACACGAAGAATCTATTCCAAGTTGAACTGCTAAATTTACTACTAGGCAGAATTTCAGAGCCAGAAGCTAAGGGTTTGATTCATGAACATAAGCCAAAAAAGGATGCCTTTATATTGAATCTGTCAAATGTATTCATGCTTGTTAACAGCATATAAATCTTAGTTAATAGGTTTTCTAATTCTTGTTTCTCTTATATTTTTTTTATTTAATCCTCTGTCACAGTCTGAAGCCACCACCTGTAAGGTGACAGCAAAGAAAAATAAATCCGGGAGCTGAGAAATTACTGTAAACATCTACTCATTCTACAGAACCTCAGAATTCAAGGTGAGTTTGGACTGACAAATCTTCATTTGGAGACAAACATGAGTTCCCTGGTCAAGAAAAGCATCTTCTAGAAAATTTTCCAAGTGCCTTCATCTTTGCTACCTCCTCCCATAACATAACTGACTGTGGCTTACAGTGACTGAGGACCTCCAGAATGACTGGTCAGAGTATTTCCCCACAGCCAGGGCTTGGAAAGCTGCCTGAAGCTGTGCACTTATGATTAACTAAATCAGTAATTCTAACACCCCTGATTGTTTGTTTCCCTTTTACTCCCCCCCTGCACTCTCCCTTCTGTGTAAGCACAATATTATTTAATCAGCAACTAGTTTGCCTTGGTTTTCTTTTTAGAATACATCAGCCTTCCTGAGCAAAGCAGAGGTAACAGATGAGCGTACTAATTGGAGATGTCAGGGCATTGGGGATTTCATTAATGACTGAGAAATGGACTGAGAAACATCAAACATTTCCTCTCGCCTCATCATGCGCCTTATCTGTGGAAAAATGAAAAGCTGGTTAAACCCTTTTGTATTTTAGTATAGATTATAAGTGAGTACCAAAGGAGGCATCCTGTCAGATAAAGGTACATGAAAACTAAGTTTATTTTGTCAAACAAAATATTGGAATAGAACCAAAAACAACCCATGAAAGTGCTTTATTCTAAGACTTAATTTTTCTCAGCCACATATAACCAAAATCTCTCTAGAGAAGAAATCAACACATAAGTCATCTGCAAAGAATGTTTTAATTCTTTAAACTTTTTGAAAGTCTCTTTACCCTTCACATAATGCAGGTAGGAATACAGGATTTTATACAACTCTGCTGAAGCAATGAACTAGGAGGCAGGACTCGTGGGCTGGTCTGTGATCTCCACTGCTGACTCTCAGCAGAATACCATCCTGTTCCTAAATCACCACTCTTCCCTTGGTAATAATGAAAGCTTGATTCTCCACTCTCCTTTCTGCAAAATGTTTAGATGTTTGAAGAGGAAAAGCATTGCACAGGCTGAAACTGATTTCTTTTCTTGAAATATATCAATTGGACAAAAGTTCCCTCAAGTCATATGGAATTTCAGATGAGTGTGAATGAAAGAGATTTCATCCACCATTTCTCCCTGCCAGAGCTGCTCCCTTTCATCTCAATAATGGATTTCAGGTGGCTGCCTCCACAATCAGCTCGCTGAGACAAGCAGGTGGGTGGCCAGAATGCAGTTCCCCTTTGAATAAGGACAGGTCTTGCATCCCCCTGTTGCCAGCTGTGCACATTAAGTTGAGTGTCTTGGCATGGTTTGCTCTCTCAGTGTTCCCAGCCCTGGGCAGGAGATGAGCTCTCAACAGCCTTCATTTCATCTGCACAATGAAAGGAATGCTTGAGTGTAGTTCTGGGTTGAGTGCTCTCTGAAGGATCTACTTCTCATTGTGCCACATTGCAGTCAATCCTCATTAATAGAATATGTATTTTCACTCTGGTATGTCCAGCAAGTTCTAAGCAGAACCAATGCTCTTTTCTATCCAACATACAGAACGAACGCCTGTAAATTTAGAGATTTAATATGAAATTTTGCTCAGAAATAGAGATTCTATAAAATTTAGTTTAGGCAGCCCTGGAAATGTCATTATCATGGACATTTCTTTGTCATTAATATGACCCAAGATTATTAACTCACTATAAAACTAATTGGAAAATGAAAACCTTTTTATTTTTCATAAAGGTCGGTCTAAAGTTCAGAGGAAGTTTAGTAGCCAGAATTCATCTTCTAATGTTTTGTTTCAATAATTTCTAGTTGAAATTACTTCTTAGATGCAGTTTTAACACAGGATGATGCAAAGAACTCGATTACAGTGACTGAACCACATGATAAATTTCCTTCCAGCTTTAGGATAAATTAGATTTGTTCTCTGAAAATGACCATTCAAAAAATCCTGCTAAGAGTATCACTGACCACTTTTTAAGTATTAGGTTTCTCTCCAGAGAACTATTAAATTTTTACCTCAATCATAAAACCTTTTTTCTCTGGGGTAGCATAAGAGATTTTGTCCCAAACTTTGCCAAGATAGGTCTCACAGAACTTCATTTTTCCAAAGGGAACATTTAGAGTTTAACTAATTATTTTCTGCCATGAAATAATAAACATTTTTAAAAGGAAATGTTTTTCAACTGAAAGTAAATTTCCTTGGGGAAAAATATTAATTTCTAACTCAAGATTCTTCAGTGAAAAGAAGGAAAATGTCATAATGCATTTGCCTTCCAAAAATAAAGGAAAAACATCTATCTTTTTAAAAAGTTGCATTGTTTCATGTAATTCTTTCAAAACTATGCCTGTTCACTGCCTGGTTTAATGAGAAAACCAGGATTTTTTCTGCATAGGTTTTGTTATTGAAGTGATTAAACCATATTGCTAAAATTAGTTAAAATTCCCTCAGCTCTAAACTGTGGAATCTTGTCACCATTGAACAATATTTTTGCTTATAGTGTTGTGGTTTTTTTGCTAGCCTGTTTTCTTAGTTATGGTTCCAACTTTCACACTTAGTTAATAACAACTAAGATTTATAGGAAAGATTAATATTTATTTTGATGAGTCTTCTATGAATATTTTTTCTCCTAATCATAACTGAAATATGTAAAATATTCAACTGAGATAAAGAGAGCAGAAAAAAAGGTCACATATCATTGAACAGACTATCACCATGGAAAATATCACAAAATAGCCTGTAATTATGGAAAATCAAATATAAGTGAGCCCATAACGATAACTTCTTTCCTTCAACATGCATTCAGGGAAGAAAAAGAAAAAGCCAACAAAAACCACATGAGCTGAAAAATATGTTGATACTGTAATTCAGCAAGGCTAAACTTTATAAGGCACATGATTAAAACTTTTAGGGAGTCTAAGCAAAGCTATGTTTTTTATCCATATCAAATAAAATTATGTAATAAAACCACATAAAATAAGAACACTAATTTTGATACACTAGCAAGCCCATGAGTGTATCCGTACAAGTTCGTTTATTAACAATTCAGGCTTCTTTTAGTAGTTCAATAACACATTATGGTTTCACATGAAAATCGTGCTGCAAAGAAAATCATCACTGTAAGCTACAAAATCAATAATTTCTAACACAAATGAGGGAATTACTTTGACTTGAAGCCCTCTACACCAATCATTCTCAGGTTTAATGGTTATGGGGAGCATCTTTTCAGTATGCAAATTCAGTCAGGCTATATAAAAGATTTGGATCCAAAAATTAAGCCCCACCCCACACTCTCCGTAGTATCAGGAATTAAAGCACTGAGCTCTTCTCTTCTTTGTCTTTCATGATGCATTTATAAACCCCACAAAAGGAGAGAATGGTCTCTACTCCTCACTTCAGATATAACTTCGTCCTAACTGTGAGCTTACACTGTCCTCCTATCAAAAGGGGCTTTCTTCACAAAAGGTGTTCCCAGCCATCTGTTCACAAGGAACATTGCCAGCTGGCAAATTTGGTTGGGTTTTGTTGCTTTAATTCATTTTCAAAAAACTTCAGATTTCCAAATCTGGCAGCAGATGCAGAGTAACAAATTTGTGTCTGTCAGCCCACTGTTCCCTGATGAGAGGCCTGTGAGCATGCTGATTATACATGCTCAGCTAATTAGGACCATGGTTAGGATAAGCTAATGGATTGATTTACCTCCGTATCCAGTTAAGTGGCGACCGCAGGAGCACACAGTGTAGCAGGCACTGCCCCACGACCTCCCACTGCCTGGTTCTTACCAGCCGAGCTGGAGAGGAGACCTCTCATCTCCTCGGGCTCGGATTGCCTCCTAGAAGCTGCGAAAGGGGAAAGGTACTTTAGCGAGGAAAGGGATGGTAAACAGCCCTCTTTTCTAGACGGGAAGGGATGGCTGTTGTTAAGTGTAAAGACCACTTTGCGGCTTTGTTTCCCTTTCACGAAGTGCTAAAGGCCCCTGGCGCAGTTTTAATTGCCCATGTGGTTGAACATAAGCAGCAAACTTTTGGAAGAGTGTGGGAGCCAAATCTTCTTTTACAGGGACCCTTGCCTCTGTGGTGCCAGCTCTCAGTCACAGGCAGCGATCCTTGTTTCAGCCTCATGATGAGTGAGGTCCCTGCTCCGGGCTATTGCCCTTGGTGATCCACAATGGTGCTTCAGGGGCGAACTTGCTTTCAGACTGAAGGAAATTCCGGTGTGGGTCAGCTGGCTGCGTACAAAGTGAGTCTGTTCTCTGCACTGACCGGGTTCTAGAGAGACCTTCGTGGGTAACTGCAGTTTCACACCCCCGACCGTCCTCCCCTCTTACCTCTGTGCCACAGAGCTGAAGTCCCACAAGGGAGGGACCACCATGCTCTGGAGAGAAGTCTGGGGAATAATTTTACTGAACTCTAGAAGCCTGGCAGGCAGATCCTCAAGTGTACCTAGTAAATTTATCACAAGGCACAGAATGAATATTCTTTCTATACTGCCTAGAGTGGAAAATCCAGCTGTGTTATCTTTCACATACCCTCAGCCATTCTCTCAACATACAGTTCTAGTAGGAAATTGAGGAATCAAATGTATAGTTGTGAGTATTTTACAATGTGTACACACACACACACGTAATTGCATGTGCATAGAGAAGGCACATCCTGCTGGCTAGGTTTTCCATTTCTCACCAATAACTTTCTAAACCCATGATCAATTCTATTCAAGTTTGTCAGACCAAAAGGGGTCCCATTGCCTGTTCATAAGGAACCGCAAAACTTTGTAGAAAAGCATCCCTCAGGTCTGTCTTTATAAGTTGTCAGTAAATCAAGTGGTACAAATTTGTGGGGACCAGTCTTTGTTCTGCTTGTCATGAAAGTGTTTCTCGTGATCTGGCATTGCTCACTGTTGGAGACCAGGTTCAATGATCAGAGATCCAGTGGCTTTGTCTAATCTGGTGGCCAGCATGGGTCTGTCCAGCATTGCCTCATGTAATCTCAGTTCAGTTCCTTGTAGTTTGAATGGGGAAAAGCAGCATTTGTAAATGAACCATGGGGAGCTGTGATTTCACAAATCATGTTGGGTCTCTAAGGAGCAAACTCCTTCTGCAAATGAATTACACTGTTATCACATGCAGGCTGCAGAATTGCATCTGCCTTTTTCCCCCCAGGCATGGGCAGCTTCCAATCCATGTTTCATCTGATGGGCAAGGCCTGACAGAGCAGTATTGAGGCCTTCAAAGCCTTCAAAGCTGAATTAATGCTTCTGAGCAAATAATTTCTAAAGCTATGGCACAAGAATAAAAACACATTGTTCTACACTGTGATCTATTTAGTGGAGGTAGAGTTGTGCATGCGCTCACAATCAAGTCAACACATAAATATTGCATGGAAATACAATATATTAGCAACATATTTTAAAGAATTTAAACTATTAGGACTGCGGGGTGATTAGTAGACCAGTTTGCAGAATGCTTTAGGAAAATGCCTTCATCAGAGAATTTGTGAACTGAAGACCTGAAATACAACCTTAACTGCTTTATTCAACCAGGTCTTCCACAGAGTATTTGCCTGTCTCAAAGCCTTAAGATGCAACACAGAGTTAATTGAATTTTTTGTAGGCTTCACATTAAATTTGTGCTAAAGGACATTGCTGAATCAGGGATTATTGGGCAAACAGTTAAACAAAGGAATCATGTGCATGGCTTGGGCCAGGAAGCAGGAGGCAGGAATCCAGAGTTTTTTTCACAGCTCTGCCTTTGGGAAGGTGAGATTAATCTTTATACTTGTAATAGATTTTGAGCTTTCTGTAATAGACCTTAGGCATCCCAGATATAATTAGAAATAGTAATCTAATGTCAGTCTTGTGCTTATTGTACTTAGCAATTGTGGGATTTAGTTAATTAGTACGTTTCATGTGCTTTGGGGTCCTTGGACAATGAAGGTCATGTACCTACTTAGATAGATGTTTGGAAAAATGTAGGCTATTATTATTCAGATGAACTTTAAGTTTTATCAGTCAGTTACAGAGAACTGAGGAATGAGGCTGAGATAACCACTCCAGTTGTTAGTGTGGCCACCAGTCCTTAGAGAAGACAGATTCAACATTTTCACTACCAAAATTACTATAAAGAAAAAAAAAAAAAAAGAAATAAGGAGGGAAAACCTTATGTATATAGAGGACTCATTTGAAAGTTAGGACAAGCTGTGCTGAAACAATGAGGGGAAGACAGCCACAACTTGCTTGTGACAGGTCCTGGGCATAGATTTTTTGGTGCCTTGAGAACACAGCTAAAGCTCTGCCCACCATTTTGGACATCTGTAAGGGTTTTGTTTTGTGTTACCTCTCGATGTTCTAGAGCATGAAGGCCAACATTTAGCACAGTGAGTTGTGGAAGAATCCCTGTCTCACACTGATATGGCCACTTATCTTGAGTTTTCCCTGGCGAGTTCTCAGTCAGATGTGGTTCATATCAACCAACATATTCAGTAATGATGGTGAGGGGTGAGATGGCAGGCAGACATACACTGGAGAGACCTTATTTTCCTAAAGAAAGCAGTGAAGGAAATCTATTAACCTTTTCCTGCTTTATCCAGCAGTGTTTCAAATCTCTTTGTCCTTTGAGTGACTATTTAGTTTTACAATAAAATGTCATATGCACTTGGTTTGGTTCCAAAATTCAGATTTTATGTTAAAACCAACAGCAAAAACAACCAAAAAATTAAGGAAGGACTTTCAAGAGAACAGAAACATCCATAACATTTGCTTTCTCAGCTTATAAGAAACACTGGTTGCAAAGTCAAATAGTGGAACAGCTCAGCAGGAAAAAAGTAGCCAGTCAGCACGGTTCTTCCCTTCAGGATAAATATCTTTAATGATAATTAAATGTGTGCAGGAGTTCATATGGGTCCATCTTAATTTTGATGCAAAAGACAAATATCACAAGATGCAAAATAAATGAAGGAATCAAATATTGATGGGCAAGCAACAGCAAATTCAATTCTTTGATTTTTTTTCTATTTTTTGTTACTCTGAGCCTTGGTCCAGAACAGGCTTCTGCATATTAGTAGTCTACTTAAGCTCATCAATTTCTAGATTTTAGGATTGGAATGAGCCGTTATTATCATCTAGTGTGACCTGCAGAACACAAGCCAGAGAAATCCAGCTGATAATTTCAGCAGTTCAATCAGCTGCTTATTGACTTGATCTTCCAAAATGCTGAGCTTTCTGGCCCTGTTGGGTCAAGCATTTCAAAGTGACCTCTGTTAAGAGGGAGGCAAGACAGCTCCTCACAGCTTAAAACCACCCACAGAGGTGTCTTACTTGAACAGAGCCTAAAGTAGTTTTCTAATATAGAATTTAATCCTTCCTGGTGGTAGGAAGGTGACTGAGGTGACAGACCCATAACCAAGGCAGATGAGAGCGAACACAGACTCACTCACCAAACACCAACGGGATCCTCTGTGGGGCTGTTCAGAACACAAACTCTGGTTTTCTTCAAATGTTACTTTGTTGGGATCAAACCAGGGTTTAACAATGCGTTGATCAATGGCACTGTAGACAGAAATATTCCTAAGACCTAGAGAAGACATCTTGGATGATTCCAAGGACTTTGAAGCTCACCCGAACTCCAACCTTCTTATTGTGGAAAGAGGAATCTCAGCAAAATTCCATTTCATTAAAGCTTTGAATTTAATTCTAATGAAGAAATAAAACAAAGCTGAAATCTCTCAAGTCAGTTTAGAAGCAAAACACCAGACTCCTGAGGAAGCACATTCCTTGTTTCCTTTCTTCTCTGCCCTTTTAAAATGGGTTGTTATACTCACTTACAGCTCTCTGGGACTGTGCCTCTTGCTTTCTTTGAGCACTTTTATGAAAGTAAGAAAGGAAAAAATGCTTGTTGTTCTTTAATCCTTGAGTTCAACAGACAATCTGGGATTCTAGTTTGAAATGTCAAACTGCTTACGTCCACTGCAGAACAAAGTTGAATTTTCAAATCTTTTATTTATTTATCTATTTTTATGGGTTAAAAGTTATCCTAGCACCTGTCATGTTCCTTGTTAAAGCCCTTTGGTGAGAGGACTTTGAAGCACTGTTCGTAATCCTCATTCTTAAATAGCATTCCTTTGAGGTAAAAAAAAAAAAGAGACAAACAAAGCTCGCTATTTTTCACTGTTCATTAGATTTTCATATCTGGAATAAGCAGGGGGCTTTAAAAGGAACAAAAAGAAAGCAGCAACCCCAATTGCCTGCAATAACTTCAGTACCATGCCTAGGTCTGCATTCAGTTTCCATCTTAACACAGCACCCTTATGTGTTCAGTGAATAAGAACCTCGGTAATAGCTGTGAATCAGCTGTAATTATTGTCCATCAGAAGTGTCAAGGTTTGTGCATGTAATGGCCTGAGTTCAACTTCTTCACTTGCCCAAAGGCTGGTAGCCTCTTCCTGAAAGTCATTTAGGGTCCCTGTATAATCTCCAAATCTCCAATTTGCTTATAGAATGGGCATGTCCGTCCTTGAATATCTGATCTCTCTTTGAACTCCACAGGAAAGTCAAAGCCACACTCAAGACTCCAGAGAGCTACTGGGTTTATTCCCTATTCCTTTGAAAAACTCAGAACTGTGTCTAGTTTCTGTTGAAAAAATGGCCTAAACCCCTACCAAATGAACTGGTTTCCTATTTCTGCCCAATTTTGAAAGACAGAAGCTCACTTGATATAAAACTTAGATCATTTCTGAACATGAAACATTTACATTTCTGAACATGAACAGTTTACATTTCTGAACATGAAACATCTCCTATGATAAAATATGAAGAAATGTAACATTACTTCAACATTCCTACTTTAATTAATTTGAAGAAGTTTCATTTTAAAAAGGTAAAAACATTCTGTGTAATCGTCCTACTGTAATCAGTATGTCATAATTTCATTTTACTGAGCATTTAAGTATGATTTAGTTATTTTTAAAAGGATATGTTAACATCGAATTTCAAAAATTAAAAGTTCAGAATTTAAAAAAAAATGTTTAGGAAAAAGATTTTGACAGTTACCTTAATTTCAGCTTTTCATTTTGAATAGAATATCAGAAATTGCTGAAAGAATCATGGTTTTCAGACCAGACTTCATACATTGCGGGTAGCACTGCTCAGATTTCAGAGACCAGCATAAAAATGGGTTCTCGTCACCTGTGCGTTTAGCAATCATCTCTTTCTTTAGCCTCATGACAAGTCAGGCACAGCCTTACTTCCACGGTCTGAGGGTAGCGCTGCATTTGCAGCAGCAGTGAGTGAGCAGAGCCAGAGCAAGTGGCACTTATGGCCCATCAGGGAGTGTCAATAACTCTGTGTACTCTGTGCATTGAATGTGTTCATCACTCTGCAATCGGGATGAAAGGCCTGCTTAGCAGATGGAAACCCGTCAGTTCCTTTTCTCTAATCTGCTTTCTTGTGTCATGGATCCTTCAAGGCATTCCCTTTTTAAAAATACCCACTCTCTTCAGCAAAATCACAGGGTGAGTCAGAAAGGAATCCTGTTTCAAAGTCTTTGTTGATTCCTGTGGTAAATGCCAATTGCTCCTGAGAGGATGTCTCCCTAGTCAGGAGCCAAGCATCTCCTAATATCCTGCTTACCCTGAATGCCAGAAAGGGAGAGGAAAAACTAGAAAGTCTAACACCTGAGAGTTCAGACCAAATGGGAGTTTAACACCATGAATTTTATAGCCTATTTATTTTCCTTGTCACTGTAATGGTCAGCGGCCTTCTATAACTGTACAAGGGAAAAAAATCCTAAAAGAAAAGGTACCTAAGGTCTCATCAATTTTTTTTAGGGCTGATTCAGTTCTCCTCAGTCAGCACGGGCTCTGTACTTACTGTTATGCAGCTGAGCCAAGGATGGCAAATATGGAGGTGACAAGAAGCTGAAGGGAACCTGAAGGGACAGTCAGCAATGTCTCAGGTGTGTTTTCTGCATTGGCTACAGTATAAAGTAACCTTCTTCTCATGTCTGCATTGCAGAGGGAAGACACATCAAAGATGGTTTAAAACCAAAACTGACAGCAAAACCAAGGAGCACCTGACTGCTCCCTGAGTACCAATGCTGGGTTCTGTCCTTTTACAGCTGTGCTGCAACACTACCCTCAGCTAGAGAGGTTAACACTAGCTGAAATTCTTCTGACTCAAACAAATTTAAGAGGAATTGGTTATTTGCAGTATATTGCAGCAGCTGCACTGTAGCTGGACCCAGACCTTTCTCCGTCTCTTCACCCTCTCTCCTCACTGAAGATGGTCCTTGCCCCTTTTGTATGTCTCAGCCTCCAGGGTCTGCTACAGATCATGCCTGGAAACTTGGGGTTGCATCTCAGGACGATCGATCCAAAGATGGGAAACCAGGTATACAAAGCAAGGCTCCTCGCTGTTCACCTTTTTCTGCAGAGCAAAACTGTCAGGAAAAGGCTCAGGCAGGTACCCAGCAGCACGTGTGCAATCAGGCAGCACTAAGCTGCCATCTTCTCTGATGTGTTAGGAGCAATAGCGGCGGAACTGCCACATTCCCAACCCGGCAGTCTCTGGATGAGTTAATTCTGCTGCATCCTTCCTACCGCAGCAGTATTAAGAGCAGCGCTGCTCTGACAGATTCCCAGAGTTCATTTCTTGATGAGACAGAGAAGGCAGCTCTTGTGTCAAGTCCTGTAGAACCTGGCAGGACTCTGTGTACTTCGCATCAGCAGATTGTATCTCTAGCTTTTCTTTATTTTCATAAAGAAGCACTATGTATTTCTTTTTGTCAGTAAGCCTCACAGCATTTTACTGAAAAAAATGAAGGTAGAAGTAACTTACAAGACATGTCCCACATTTCTGGACAAGGAATCAGAAGAGAAAAAGTAACATTCTTCTTCTGACAAGTGTTTGTCTTGTGCAGCTGCCTGATTTTTGTCCTGAAAAGCCCTGCTAGGATTTTTCATGGAATCAGTCCTCTGACTTCAGGAAATAAATCATGAATACAAAATGCCTGTGGCTCTATGGAACTCTGCTACCAAATCTGCTTTCCCTTCAGGCTACCAGAAGCTCATCACACCCAGCACAGGGAAGGCTGCGATCACAAGAGGCAGTTTTCTCTTGCAGCTGCTTGTTCACTCCTTGTGTTGGCCACACGTGGCACAGAGCCACGCTGGAACGAGCCACTGCCATAGCACATACCATAGCACGTGCTACAGTACATACCTCATGGTTAAGCCCTTTGCTTCAAAACCAACAAAAAACCCCAGCAGCACAGAGACCTTATTCAAATAAAGCTTATTTTAGTCGCAGTGCCTTACAGGCATCTATTATAACCATGGATGTCAGTGAATCACAAAAATAATACTTTTGCATGTTCAGAAAGACCTGATAAAATTGACTGACTGACTGATCCCTTCTGGGAGAGTGAGTGCACACAGCTTCAGCTTGCAAAAAAAAAAAAAAAAAAAAAAAAAAATCATGCCACTAACTTGCATGAGGAATAAATGCTGTGTTCAACAGGCTTGTCATCTGATGGTGAGTCACCACTCACCTTATAATGAATGGCATTAATTTGATTGTGAAGGGACAGCTTTTGCATGTTATGTCTCACGAGGTTATAAACAACACTTGAATCCGATATGTGCTGTACAGACAGCTCACGTGGGGAAAAAAAGCAGATTTTATGAATAGAGGAAATTCCAGAGGGAGATGGGAATTTGTTCTAATGACAGTTAATCTCAGGGTTTTGGAGGTAGAGGAAAACAAGGGGAAAAAATTTATGAACCTGTCCCACCTGGTGGTAGTGTCAGTGCTTTGGGAGGATTTGTACACATGCACCCAATCCTCCCCCATCCCTGCACAGACACTCTCCTTCTACCCCCAGGGGATTCAGAAATGTACAACAGCAATTCCTGTGAAGTCAGGGCACTGTTCACCTGACTTTCTATCAGTCAGGCCGACTTCTGAACATGTGGACATTTGACACTTTCTCCTATCTACACTTACTGTCTTCTCCATCTGGAAGCCATCTCTCCTTCCTACTTTTCCCAGATTACAGGTGTCATTGCAGTAAGGTGGTTTGTCCTGGTCCCCTTGCATGGTAGTGGGAAAAGGGCAAGGAAAACAGCCCAGGCATCTTTGCATCCTGTTGTCTCTCCTGTTCTGCATTTTCTATGATTGTGAGGATGAGGGTTCAGTACACTTCTGTATTTATATCTGTTATGTGATGCAAAAAACACATTATGACACTGACCTCTATCCAGTTCAACTCCTCTTGTAAATGAAAAATCTGTGGGAAACTGCACCCACGGAGCTGAGTGTGGAAAAGGACAGGTAGCTGAGGTCTCTGGAAAAACCCAAGCTATTTGTGTCTCATTGTACAGTAGGCATTGGCTGACAGATGTGCACAGAAGTTATGCACACACAGAGCACACTTTTATTTTTATCTTCCTTTAAAAAAAGAGATCTCGCACTATGTCTTTGAGTTAAAAACAAACATGGAAATGAACACAAAGAGAGTAATTTAAAATTGAAACTTTTTTTTTACTGCCTCTCCATCACTTCTGTTCCAAGTAGCTGTTGAGCATTACCCTGTCAACTCTTCAAGTATTTAACTACAAAATACTCTTCATAAATAATGTAGACAGATTAACTAAATGGTACATAATTACTGCAAATTTCGAGTCCCCTTGCAGAATATATTTTATCCGTGATTACAGTGCTTACAGACTTTCCAAACAGTCTCTTGTATATTTGACAGTAAGCCATAGGAAATTTTCAGCTGTCTATAACTGCATTTTAGAATCTATAAAAACTTAGATTAACATGTTATTAAAGACTTTGATTTTGGAAACACCTAATATATTTTTTCTATTTTTTTCCCTTTCACTTAAGGTTAAAAAAAAAAAAGCACAAGATTGCACTTGTAAAGTGGAAGTTTTCAAAGTTGATTGTAGGTTCATAGCTCTGTAACAAGGTACTTTCACTCTGGCAGAGACTCAAACGAGACAATTAACAGGAGTAATGAAGCAATTCAAAGAGAGAGTTGTGGGGCTTTTTAATTGGTGCTTCAGAAAGCCAAAGTTCCCTCTACACAGAAAAGAGAGGAGCCAGGGAGTAATTGCCTCTCCGTTTATCTAAAAAGGGCTTGAAATCTCAGTCAAATAAGCTCTTGATCTTAGCACAGGAAGGTCATGGTTCTCTGGAAGTGTACAGATGTTCCTCCCCTGCAGTGAGTGGTCCTTTAGTGATTTGAAAGATTTTATGCTGGTCATTACAAGATGCTGAATGAATGCCAAAATAAAAGCTAAAATATAGATTCTCTGCAGTTCCTATTGTGCAGTAAGGGAAAATTTCCACTAGCTGCAACAGCAGCTGGGTCTGTGTCTGTTGATAATTAAATAGTCATCTCATATCTGAGCACTTTACTGTGCTTATGCTCACGTTACAGATGTGACTTTGAGTAAGGACAATATATCCACTTCTGAGAGTCTGAATATATGTTGAGCAACTGATCCCAGAGCAACCTATGCTTTTCAGACTAAGAACATGGGATTAGGTTTTCAGAGCCCTGAGAAGGCAACAAAAGCACCATTATTTGACCAGGGTCCAATATTGTCCTCAAAAGTGTACCAACCTCAAAGTTTCAGCAGTGTAAGCACAGTTCAAATTTGTTTTCATTCCAAGGCCAGCTCAGTTCAGCTCTCAGTCTGTGTCTTCTCTGTTTTCCACATGCATCTTGGGAAAGCAAAGACAGCAGCAGGCAAATTGCCTTTAAATTCCATAAAGCCTTGAATGCCCATTGCTGTTCAATGCTCTCAGTGTTTCACCTAGATTGGTACCCTGCAGAACTGCCTTGTTGTCATTCCATTTCTGGTCTCATTAGCAACCAACTACTCTCCTCATACCTCAAGTTCAAAAACCTTCAGAAAGAAATCCTGCCTAAGGTGTGGGCCTGCAGTGAATGACTTTTAGAGCATTTCCATTTCCTCTTGAAATCAGTGTGAATTTGGGGCTCAAAGTTCCCTTCTTGACTGTGCATTAACCTCAGTGCTGTGTTTCCCTGCCTTGGATCCATGAATAGATCACTCAGCTGCTGTTAATCTTGAGATTCTTACACAACAGTAAGGGAAAGTCCAGGTTCTGAGACAGAGGTATGAGGAAAGAAACTGGCTCATTTCTGCCAAATAAATGACTTCTAGGCAACACACCTGTTAAAAAACATCAGGCTTTCAAAGAGATTCATTTGCATTGTGGTGGAAAAATTGCTCATGAAATCCAGGATGTATTGGAGAGTAAGGACTTCAGAGCTGAAAAGGGAATTTCATCTTCAGTCATTGCAAAAGATAATGATAAATTTGTGGCTGTCTTATCCACAGGTGCTTGCCCTTGTCAGCAAATGTGGAGACCTGGGATGGGTACCTTGAAATACTGTGCAAATTACTTCTACACAGGCAAGTCTTATTTTATACAAAGAAGGAATTTACTGGTATATTGCAATCTGAAAGTCCATTCGCTGTTCCCCATGCAGCAGAGGTAAAATTAGGGTATTATTTAAGATGGTGTTTAGGTTACCTTCCTTCTACTTGTCATATGTAATCTTGGAAAGTCAACTGTTCTCTCAGTGCTCTATTTTTTTGTCTGTAAATTAAAGGTACTAAGACTCTACATCACCCTGCCTAGATCATAACAAGATCAGAACGAAGAACAGATCTTTTATTCAGCATTTCACCTTAAAAATCAGGAAAAGAATTTGCAGTAGATTAAATGGAAATGGAGAGATCTTTTTTGTCATTTTTATTTTTCGTAAAAGCCATCTGCAGATATTGTGTTCAATCCCAAGAAAAGTAATTCATTTTATTTTGGTGTTGAAAAATTCTTTATATTTTTTTTTAAATACATTTTAATACATTTCATGTTGCCAAGTTTTCATTTAAAAGAAAGACACTCATAACTTTTTTATTTTAAAATTCTTAAATTTTGAGAGCTTTAGCATCCAAGGTATTATTTCTCATTTTGACAGTAGTGAAGTGTTATAGTTTTAATTTTTAAAAATCAATTATCCACGAACCATTTCCTTTTTTCAGTGCAAGGGAGAAGTGCTGATACTATCTGCAAAATTTGAAACAGTTTCACAAATAACAGTGGTCCTTCCAGTTTTCATTTTCTATTTTTTGCCTGTTGTCTTTTTTCTTTAACACTTCAGTGTATAGTTCCCTGGTACAATGAGTACCCAGCCTCAATGGAATCACATTTAGCTGAGTTAATTGCTTCTGTTTTCTAGGGAAGGAAAGAATAACATCAGTGACATAGTGGGCAGACCTGCTGCAAACGCTGACAATCCCATGAACAGCAGTGAATTTCGTATTTCTGTCAATTAATCTTTATGTTTCTTAGCTGACAAAATGACAGGGTTAGGATGGAGGACAGAGTTTATCACTTATCCCCGTCTTGTTTTTCTTTTATCGTTTTGCTTTATATTCTACAAAGCCCCAGACTTGACCTGAATTAGGTCCTGTGTCAGTTTCTTTCATTCTTATCTCGGTCATGGCAGCAGGCAGGAGATCTTTTATGATCAGTATTTCACCTCATTTGTTTCAGTTGAGGCTCTGGCTCTGCCAGAGGAAAAAGAAACACGAGAACAACAATTTCTCTTCTTGACAATCAGACTACTGCATAAGTCTACTCTGACTTATATCTTCTCTCTTACCCCTTCCTCCTCACTCAAACCTCACTCAAACATCTTTCTGGGTCTTGCCAGGATTTCAGATCTGATCATCTACTTCTGTTGCTCCTCCAAGTCCTTCTTCCACACCTGTACACCAGAGATTTTGGAGCCTGAACCCCCATACTTCACAGCAGCATTAAGCAATAACTACCAACAGTGATAATGGGAAATTCAATAGATTGTTCTTCCCTACCATCACTGAAGTTCTGCTTCTGAATGTGAAGGAACAAATGATCATGTCAAGTTTTCCTTGTAACACATTGTTTCATCGTCTCATGTGGGGCAAGAATGAAGCAAGTAAAAGTCTTCTAAGGATCTATCATTCTGGCTTATCTTCACTCATGTATTGTACCAAACTTTCATTTGGTACATCCTCATAAATGGCATCCACTAATGATAGGTCTCTAATCTTAGAAGGAACAACACAGAGGCAAGTCCAGACTCCAGCAGCTTGCCACGTAGTGCTTCACTGGATTCCAGAAATGGGCTTCTCTTGAAACCAAGTAAAAACTCTGGCTCCCTCATCTGTGTGTGCAGATGCTGGTGGGTACCTCTTTAAGCAGACTGGCCTCATGCTTGCAATTTTTGGGCCATATAGAACACATCTAACAATTGCAGATTCGCTTGTAGGATCTAACATTGTAAGTAAGAGATGAAGACAAGACTTTGTTCACGGACACTGCTCATGGAGAATGACTCTGAAGAGTTGAGGTTCTCATGTTTGGGTGTTTAGGTGAATGCTGGATGATGTTGGACGAAGTCAAAAGTCAAGCTGAATAGATATATAAATGTCTCATACAATACTCCATGTCAAACAATTGTGGTGCTGCTTTCATTAAGGAGCTGGAACTTTCATGACATGCAGAGAAAATAAGAACTAATTTCTTAAGCTTAGGTCACACAATGCCATTTTGCAGAGCTTTACAGCTAAACAGTTTTTCTTGTTCTGAAAAGTCACTTAATCACTTTTGTTTTCATGGATACTTAAAAACAAGGATATCACTTGTCTATAAATCTGCTGCATCCTCATCCTGAGCATCTCTGAATAAGTATTTATCATTGCCACACACAATTTGAAATGACAAGATATTATTGCCCTTTGTGGAAGCTGAGGAGACCAGGCAAAGAAACTGATTTCCTCAAGATCATAAAAGTATTCTGGGACAAAAGTCAGGATTTCCACTATTTGGGAGAAAGCACTTACTACTGTTCCCTATTTCTAATATTTTCATGTATATCTGCCACAAAATGGCACAAATTGTTTTTTCCTGTTGGAAAGAGAAGCCATGGAACAAAGAGATAGAATTTGAGCTTATCCTCATGTGGAATTGAATTGTCTCCTTTGTATCAGAGAGAGAAACCAGCTGGGTTTGAAACTTGTACTGCTGATGCCACTGTATAGGCAATCATCACACAAAAGTATCATAATGAATGGATGGCTGGAGTTAAACCTTCTGGCAAGAGGCATGATGGGTACTCACTTCTGTCTCCACAAAAGAAACAATTTGAAATGTGAGTTATAAACAGGCTGTATGCCCTGCACCTCCTGCTGCTTAATTGATACCTTACACCACCAAAGTATAGCTGCCACATCTTTCACTCCCAACAAATCAGGTACAGCTACAAACTCCTCTAAAAGAAAATAGATTTAGCTCATGTTTACTGTACTTATTAAAGCTTGCCAGAAACTGAAATTTCTGGTAATTCCACATTTGTGTTCTTCTCGTGCTAAGTCAAAAATTTTGTTTCCTTTTCTTTTTTCTTTTTAGAGAAATAGGAAAATCTGGTGCCTCCATGCCATTAGATTTGAAACACTGAAGATTGCTTTGATACTGAGCAACATCTGCCTGCACTGCTGCAGTGCCTGGTGGGATGGGCATCCAGATGCCCCATCTCTTACAGGACCTGGGCTGAACTAACCTGTTTTCCAGGGTCTCTGTGGCATTTGATGTTGAGAAGGGAACCATGTGCTCTAGGAGAAAAAATGTTCAACAGTGAGGGCCAGCACAAAAGAGGCTGTGAGTAGAAGGCATGCACTTCCCATAGGCTAATGCACTGATCCATGGAGTTTCCAATTTAGGCAAAGCTGAAATGAAAGAATAAGATACAAAATATTTTGCCTTTTGCCCAGACAATCATGTCAACTCAGAAATCTCATATACTCCACAAAGTAATTTTTTCATTTGGAAGATGTCAGCTGTAAGTCCCTTGCCCACTTGTACTTTCACTGTTTTTTAGGGGAATAACTACAGCTACACTCACATCCACTGAAACACCATGATTTTTTGTCCTGATCCACAGTCCCAGTTGCTTGTGTCTCCCCAGGGTTCAGTGGGTCCCTGCAGTACAAGTGAGAATCACAGATGTACCTTATGCCACTACATACAACATGCTTGTTCTTTCCTGAGGCTTGTCCAGGTAATTCCCTTTGTTAGCTTGGTGGAAAAAAAAAAGTATTCTCTTTAACAATATTGAAAGTAATGCAGACTGGCAGTAGAACCTCCATTTCTTGAAAACCTTTTAGCATCCTGGGATGGCAGTCAAATAGACTGTGCTCAGTGGTCATTCATTCCCTTGCCGACGTCACTGTCAGCAAGTGGTTCCTAGTTTCCCATCTGATACAGGCACACCAAGGGAAGAAGCTGCCTTGGGAAAAATTAAAAGAACAGCAGCAGCTCGCAGTGATTATGTCAATTAGTGCTGTGTTGATTAAGCTGGAGTGAAAAAAAAAGGACAGATGCTCTATTCCTTTCCTGTCTTTTCACCTGCACATTTTATTTCAAAGCAGCAAGCAGCCTAATCTTTTTACTGAAGATCACTTCAACAAAAAAATAGCTTTTGTTTCTTATATGGCCCATTTCTGTTATTGCTAAATTATCTTGAAACTGTTTTACCAATGCTATTGCTTTCAAAAAAACCCGAAAACTGTCCCACAAACCCAACAAAGCTCATAGACATGAACCATCTGCTGCCAAACTGCCTTGGGCTAGGAATTCTCAGAGCAAGCTGAGACACACTACCCATTATAGAGCACCTGATTCTCTCTGTAAATGCAAAACCTGCTAACACAGACATCCTCCTCAAATTCTGATCTGTATGTTTGCTTTAGAATTGGCTAATGCTTCCCTTCTCAGTGTGCTCAGATATTGCTGTGAAAACTTGCTACGTATTTCACCAGGATCTGTCTTAAGAAATCTCAGGTTTTCTACCTGTGACAGCTATTGGAATGTCTGTCAGCTGATTTTTCCAAGATCCTAAAATACCCATATTTTCCTGAAAAGCCAAAGCGAGGCCTTTGTGGGCTTGACATTAAATCTCCGTGTTGTTTACTTCATCCCTGCACATCAATCTACATTATTAGCACACTGCTGGGATTCACAGACCTTAACTCCTACTCCCCTCAGCAGTGCTGAGTCTGTAGGGAAATCTGATGTATTCCATTCAAAGTGATTGAGTCAAGGAGGTCTCTCACTTCTGGCATCTGTCCAACAAAGAAATCTTAAAAAAAAAACAAAACAAAACAACAACAACAAAAAAAAACTAACCTGGAAATCAAAAGCACAGGTAAATAGCTAGCAGAGTGAGAGAATTAATGAAATTGCAAACTCCTTCCAAAAACAACCAATTCCTGAATAACCCCTCACTCTCAGAGTATCAGCTATGATGCCTTCTACTTTCCTACGTCAATCACCCTCCACTTTTGTGGCATCTATGCAAAAATCAGAGCAACCTGAAGCCCCCCCCCAAAGCCAAAAGAAACTATGAACACTGAAACCAGTAGGAGAAGCCTCATCTCAGCCATTAGAGTTCTAGCAGGTAATGATTTAGCAATTAAAAATGAACTATCCCTACACCATGCTTATCTCCCCACTGTCATGTTCAAGTTTTTGAAGGCCTAATGGGCATGATTTTATTACTGGAGATAAAATGTAATGGTACCAGAGAGTTTCACTCTGCCCAGCACCACAATTGTATTTGGCTGTGCCTCTCATTAAGTGTGGATGAGCAGCAATGGCTGAAACCATTTTCTCTACTGAAGTGCCACTGCTGACATTCATGACTCCAAGGAGTAGCACTGACTTTTGTTTCAATGTTGTTAGGTAAACTTCCATGTTTACAAGACAGCAATTTTTATTTTTTTTTCAGGAGGGATGACACTTACTGTCATGTCCTCCGTGTTGAGGAAATACCAAGCAGGGTTGAACTGGCTTGAAGGTGAAAGTGTTCATGAATGATGATCACTGAAAAATGTCTGTGACTGCCTGTGTAGAGGAAACTGTTCTTTCCCCTGCCAGAACATTAGTTTGCCTGTGCTTTGCTATGACTAATAATGGATAATTCTGGTTCTAACAAACAAGGTATTTAAAATCTTGGTGCTTGCCTTGGGATTAAGACCTTTGAAAGGGTAAAATACTTCTTTGTGAGGGGTCAGATTGCTGGTTGGATTGATGTTTCTGAGGCACTCAAGTAATTTCCATTAATAGCAGAGCTGAGTATAACAACATTATTTATTATTATTATTATTACTATTATTACTATTATTACTATTATTTCTATTATTACTATTATTACTATTACTACTATTACTATTATTATTATTCATACTACACCTGTGAGACAATGCTCCTTGTTTGCAAAGAGGAGAGGAAGAAAGGATCAGGTCTTTTGGTAATACTCGTGGGTATTCCAGATATTATCTTCTCCAGCAGTTCTCCCTGCCCTGCCTGGACATTTCTGTATTATGAGCACTTTACTACGATTTCCCTTCTGCTGCAGCTCACAGGCTGATGTACACACTGAAGTACTGAACAGTCAGTAACATTTCCTTCTGCTGAGGAGGTAACTCCTGGCAGGATTCTGTTAATGCTGTGCTTCCTCTTCTGGAGGAAGAGTCCATGGAGATTTAAACAATGACTGACTTTAGGACCTCACCTGAAAGTATTTGAAAGAGTTGAAGCAAAATGACACATTTCAGTAGGGTCTCTTAAATGCCAGGCAAATCCACAAGGCATGTCTGTAGTGAGTGGATTATGGAAACAGCAGAACTGCACATCACAGGAGTGATGGCAGCAGCAACCCTGACCCTGTCAGTTCCCTTCTAACTCTGTGCTGCTCACCTGTTAGACAACCCTTCTTTACCTTTAGGAGTATGTCTGAATTTAAATAATATATCTGTATCCCTATTGCCAAACCTCTTCGCCCATCCAGAAGAGATTTTTTACAGAAGAACCAGGGGGTGTGTGTGTGTCTGTGTCTGTGTGCATACATCCAGCATACATCCATAATTTAACTTCACATTAAATAGATATTTTCCTGGGTTTGGGTTTGTTTTTTCTCAGTAAGTAGACAAGCAGAATTTTCTTTCTGACTCTGTTCAATGTTAAAGTGGCTTTGATTTTTTTGTTGTTGTTTTGGCTTTTTTAAAGCAAGACTTGGCTCTATGTTTGTCAGTGAGAGAGAATGCTTGTGTCTGGAGGGGTTTAAAAAGTTTAGGATTTATGTACTTCAAGAAGTAGAAAGAAAAAAGACCAGAATTGGATTTAACTAGAACCATTCTTGATTTGCATATTAAAAGGTATCTGACAAGTGTAGTAGTGCAGCCAAATCTCACTAAAGGGTTCCTCCTTTTTTTGCCCACTTGAAATGACAAAACTGTCACAAAGACAGGTCTTCAGAGACATCACAGCTGAAGCTGTTACCAAAGGCACAAAAGTCTTTAGAAAGACAAGTATTCTTTCTCCTGTCACTTTAACACTCAGAATGCCAGCCCAGTCTCACAAACCATATATAAGGTCAGTACACAGGAGCTTCTTCCAGACAAGAGGCTTGAAAAGATATCTGCCATGAATGTCACTGATCTTTTTTTGATTGTGTTGTGCTGATTCTTTGATTGTGTTGTGCAGATTCTTTGTCTGCAGAACGGGTCGTGTTCTCATTGGCATGAATGTCTGGCTGCAGGCTTACCCTCTCCTTTGAAAATCTGCACTATTTCAGTCCTGGAGTAGTTAACATAAGGACAAAGGAAGCAAGAGAGTACACTTTCAACTTCGTTCACATTGAAAAAATTGTGTATGACATTTGGCCAGAAACAGTTGGGTTTGAATGAAAGATGCATGAAAATAAATCCAGTATCTCCCCATAAGTCAGGTAAACTTATGTGGGCAGAGCAGCTGGGAGTTCCAGGACAAGAGCCTCATTCTAGAAAGCTCTGCAGTGTTAGTCACAGTCCGGAATATGTATGTGAATATATATAGAAGCTTACAGGTATATGGGATAAAATAGCATATTTGAGTTAGAAGGGACCTGCAATCATGATCTAGTTCAGCTGGCTGACCTCTTTGAGGCCATCCCTGAAGTTTGTCCAAATGCCTCTTCAACACTGACAGACTTGAGGCATCAGCCACAGAAGAGCTCAGCACCTCCCTTGCCACTTCCATTCTCAGGAAAGTGCAGAGAGCAACAAGGTCACCCCTCAGCCTTTTCTCCTCCAAACTGCACAAACCCAGCATCCTCAGCACATATTATGAAACCAATATAATGGGGGGAGGGGGGAAGAAAGATTCAGAAATATGATTAACTTCTAAAAATTGGAAGTACCCAGGTAACTGTTGAGCACTTTCACCCTACACTCCTGGTGGAGGTAATGGAGAGATATAGGTACCTCCAGAGGCTAATTTAGTCCACTGCTCTCTTATAAAGTAATTAGGCTTCATCACGTAAGGAGAAATCTGGGATTTCAACTTGCCAATAATCTTTAAATGAGCACCTGAACTCCCTCTGCAGCTTGAGAGCTACAAGAAGTTTCTTCAGCTTCTATCCAAAATGTTTGCATCTTGTGTTGCACAACTTCCTGGGAGAATATTTGTGCCACTGTTCCTGGCAGAAGTAATCAGGCAAAAATAGCCTTTAGACTGTTAACTTGCTTCAGGCTTTTTAAATGTTTTCTGGGAAAAAAAAAACCATGCCTGTTCCTACATTCAGTATTCTGGTGAGCTTTGAAATATACTTGGATTTTATTTTTAAATTTATTTAATCCGCAAGGACTCACCAAACACAGTGGGCTGCTCTGACTAGAAAGATTTTGTTTTGCATTCCTGACTTAAAACTAAAATAAATGTCACTTTAGATTAACCTCAGATTCTTGTTTAAATAGATTTCATTCCAATCCATGAACAAAGCAAAATATAAATGTTTAAAGAAAAACAACCAAATGAACCACCTCCTTATTTTTGTATCGTTTAAATGCCACATTTTCTTTTACCTCCTAATTGTTTTCCTAAGTGTTTCTTTTCATAATAGTTAAAATTCAAATTATAATTTAAGATTTATAATTTAAACTTACTTATTCAGTTTAAAAAATGCTTTGTCATGATGCATTAGTGCCATAATCTAGATTTTGCTAGTTTTTACATGATAAATATTAGAATGAGAAATCATAATTGGACATGACTTTTCTTCCTGTGGAGTTCAAATGTTAATTTATATCCGAGCAAGACAATTCAGGAACAGATATTCCTTCTTGCAAGGGTTGTGCTACGGGTATATTAATAAAAGAGATTAGCTTCTTTTGTCAGTTGATTCAGAGAAAATGCACTTCTGTGATAAAAACAAACTCCTAGGACACTTGGGAGGCTTGGGGGCTTTCTGAAGGCACATTCACAACCTGAATAAGTCACATCATAATTGCATCTCTCAGTTGCCATATACACAGAGTAGTGAAATAATCACACCTACTTCTAAAAGGAGAACACAAGTGTGCTGCACTTTATACAGTCAGAGGAAGAAAAAAAGTTAGAGCATACAGGCAAGGGGCTGGGTATCAAAACCAGGTTACAAAGTCTTTTCCTGGTTAGGGTCTGATCAGAAATGGAGTATGGGGGAAGCTGTCCTATGAAGTGACATATTCAGTGTCAAATCAAGTTTTTCCCCAGGGTAGACACTTCAAACAGCTCATCTGTCCAAGGTGGACAGCTTGGTGGCAGGCTCTAAAATATTCCTGCTCTTTTTCATGTCTATAAACAAGTTGACTGAGAAGAGACATCCCAACTTGTGCAAGTAGGACCTAAGCTGAGCCAGCCAATGCTGTACCTACCATGCCAGCTCAAGCAGGAGAAGCCAGCATTTCCACTGGAGAGGACATTTCCACCTTTCTCCCAGCTCTGGCTTCCCACTCCTGCTCCATGCATGATCCTTTCTTTTACAATACTACAGGCATCTCTGTGACTTTGCCGTGAACTGATCAGGTGAAAAACAATTTCAGAAAGGGCTAATTTCCTTGTCCCAAGCTTGGTTTTCTGTCCATTTCTTAAGCTGGATTTATTCACAAGGGGTTAGATTTTGTGTAATCTTACAGGAGGAAATTTGGTGAGACAAAGAGAGAAGGAAGGAAGGAAGGAAGGAAGGAAGGAAGGAAGGAAGGAAGGAGCACCACATTTTAAGAAAGTTAAATTCCTTCTCGATGTTTCCGCTTTCAGATTTGTAATTCAACACTCTCTGCTTGATGTGATGAATGTGAACTTCAATATCCCTACAAACCCCCTTTCTTCTCCTTGAACATTTGTGAATGCTGTGGAAGCCATTTTCCATACCTATTGACAGGCAGTGTGTATAGACAATATAGTTTATGTGCACACAGAGAGACATGAAGGTTATGGGAGGAACAACATGGAAGATGCTGTTCTCTTCAGGTCCCAATGTGGATCAAGCAATATTTTTTTTCACCAGATGCACCTTGCAAAGCAATGCAAGGTGCAGTTCAGCCTTATGAAGTGGTGCCAGCAGCTTTGGCAGACACAATGTGAATGACACAAATGCCCCACCTTACTTACGTGAAGGCATCAAATTGAACAATGTTGATGGGAAGGAGGACTACCATCCTCAGGCTTCCATAATAATATTAATTCAATTCCTTGGCCTACTTGGATATTAAATTGGGTCAGACTTGTAAGTTCTGTTTTGTCTGAAGATTTATTCACGAGGATATAGATACTTACAGGCAGAATTTCCTTCTGAGCATTTCATATATTGTTTGTGCAAGCAGGATTTGGAAAAGCAAGGAGAAAAAAAAAAAGAACTCACTGCTTCCTAGGGAATAATTGTGTTCTTTGAGTTTGCTTTTACATCATGTCTTTCTTTCTTCTTTTTTTTCTTGAACATCTAAAGATATTTCACACATCTATTTTGCCCATTTGTATACTAGAGGGGCATGGAGTCGATGTAAAGTAAAATCTTACCTTTGGTTTTGGGAGAGATGATCAGTGAGTGATGAACTCACACATGTAAAAGCACCCATCAAGTTATGTATTTATGATTTTAACACATACATGCTATTAACCCATGGATTAGTATTCCTTCAAGAATATAGGATGTGATATACATCCTGCTTTCATCACATTCCCAATCAAAGAACAGTAACTTCTACTTTCATAGGCACATTTCTACCCAATTAGTAAATGAATTGATTTATGCATTTATAACAATTAAATTATTAATAATCTGAAACCTGAGACTTGATTCACTAGGTCTCTAAGTGCAAACAATGACCTGTCTGCAATACACAAGTCTGAGCAAAATCTCCTACTCTCTCTCCAAATTCATATCTTAAATGCTGAAGTCTTTTCCCAGCAAGAAATCTCTTGTTCACAGTCTATAAAAACGTTTCTACTAAAATCATATCTGTTATATATCTGTTCCACACTCTGAGAAGTGTCCATGTGGCCTATCAACACACATCCTTTCCATGTTAGGTTGGAAAGTGATCTGGAAGCATGACACCACGGAACAGGGACACTGAATAATCCTGACAGTGGAAGAAGGTCAGGTTCTTTGATGGAATGAGGTACCATGGGAAGCAGCTAGTACTTTTTCTTGTCTTCCTATGAAAGTATTGATTAACACTGAAACCTGGTTGTACAGTTTATGCATGCAATAAAAATTGTTACTCTTCTCATTGTGGGGGCTTCATTCATGTCAACATCTTCTGTATGTAGGATCCTGTGTTATAATGTGAATATGTCCTTTCATATCATAATTGCCTTGAATTGAACTCTTTTACAGTTAAAAGAAGTGATAATGGAAAGGTGGGGAAAGGAAGCCCCCTTTTCCCTGCTTTACAGACAGAGAACTGAAAGAGAATAAACCCACCTCCTCTGCAGCACCTGAAGTCATTCTTGCTGTCAATAGGTAGTTAGGTTGCAGTCCTGAAGCACATTGAGAGAATTTGCTAAGGTCATACAGCAAGTCTCATGAAGAACCCATCTCCCACATCCTCTCACAGTGCTTCAGTGAGAGAGCAATTTTCCTTTCCCTTGATATTATTGTGTACCAGGCTAAACCATCAGAGAAGTCACTATGTCCTCTAAGCATCACTTAGACCCGTGAGTGTTAGCTGCCACGGGTCTGCCTCCCAGCAGCACAGAAAGAACACTTAGCAATTTGATCCACTTCCTTGTTGTTGGTATGTCGGGGCAGTAGTACCAATTCATTGCTGCTTGTCAGCTGTCTGGCATCTGCTGACTATCTACAGGAAAAGAGAGTGGTTGTATTTAAACATCTGTCAGCAAATATGACAAAAGACATGAATACTTCTCTGGGATTTGCAATGACCTTTTCATTTGCCTTGAAGAGTTGTCTTCCTCTGATCAAGAAACTAATTAGATTGCTGAAACTTGTTGTACATCTCTATCACTGCACCAGGGAAATCCATTTCTCCTTTTGACAATCACTGCAGGATACCTCCATTCTCCCCAGAAGCCTGGGGCTACAAATGGTTACACTTTCTCCATAGCTTTTTAATGTGAAGGTGACAGCAGACCGACCAACCTTGGTTGTAAGAAATCACAACATTTGGCAAAGTTGAATTACCTTCGAAGCTGAAAATACTGAGTTTCCATAGTGCATTTGTAGATTTCAATAATGGGCCCCAAGCTCACAGCTCTTTAAAGTAGGCTGAAGGGGTGAAAAGCAGCCACAGCTTTGCAGGTATCAAGAAGTGTTTTCTGATTCTACACAGGGCATACATGCACCTGAATTTTCATAGGATGGGGAGGGCACATCTAGAAACAAGCTGGTAAAATGAATTTTCAGTGACACAGCAACATCAGTGGGGCTGAGATTGAGGTTGTTGTCTGCACTGTCACATAGATGAGCAATGGAACTGGCATGGCCCATGGTCTCAGTGGATTGTTTGCTATTTAATGTCATGATTTGCAGAAGACAATTGGGAATTTAAGGAATTGCCAGGAGACACTCACAGAAGCTTCAGGTAGATTAATCTCATTTACACTGGAAAAGAGATGTAGATTCAAACTCCATCTGTTCACCACAGCATTTACCTTGGAGGAGCTTTTTCTTCTTTTTCTTCAGCAGGAATATGCTGCTTCTGGGAATAGGAAGATTTCTCACAACAGATAATGCCAGATTAATATGCCTCCAAATCAAGAGTAGGTTCTTTCTGGGATTTATTTGTTTGCTGAAGATTTCACAATGAAGGGAACCACTAAAGTCTTCAGTCTGCACTCCTGCATAGCACAGGCTCTGAAGTTCATGCTGCTACTCCCCCAGTAGCTGTGGCCAGCTGAACCCTGCCAGCACAGAGATGGTGCACAGCAGGCAACTACTTCAGGGCAGATAAAGTGCAGGCATATCCCCCTCTTCCAGACCAAATGACATTGCTCCAGCTAAAGCAAGACAAGAGAAGAATCAAAAATATCAGTTTTACTTTGTTTAGAAGACTCTCTATGGAGAGAAGTGGGCTGTTCTTATCAGCTCCCATGGGACTCAGGGGGGACTGTGTGCAGGCAGCTTATTCGTGTGCCCGGGGGGTTGCTCTCTGGAGAAAGGCATCGTTTCCTGTGCTCTAAGTGCCAGCAATATGTATCCCAGTGCACATTCAGCTGGGCCATAAAACTTCCCTTTGCTTACAACAACTGTGAAAGCACTAAGTGCATTAAATTAAAATACTGCTAAAGTGGTTTATGGGAACTCCTTATAAATAATCATCAAGATCTAGCTCCTGGGAAAACACTGTATTTCATGCAGTTTTGTTCCTTGCTGTCTAGAGAGAAGGCAAGCTTCATAAATATGCACCTTCTCTATTAACAGTAACAATTCTTGCCTTTCTTTGAGAAACTTTTCTTCCTTTTTGCAGACTTCCCACTTCCAAAAGACAAACACACAACTGTGTAAGTCACCCAGTCCTGACCCCTGCTGGTGCTCCAGGCAGGGAGTAATTTAGAAACCCACATCTACATGCAGCTTAGATCGCTTCAGTTTTGAATTCTTAAATGGAACCCTGAGCCAGAATGCCCCTTTGTTGGCAGTATCAGGTCCCAGTGATGCTACGGGTGAACCTCCATTTGTTCTCTTATGTCCAGGGTTTTAGTGCCCCAAAAGTGACACAATGGTGGTGTCTCCTGTCACTGTGTGCTCGGGGTCTGTCTGCCAGCTCTCCTCCCCTGGCTGGCACTCACGTGTGTGTGACAGAGACTTTTACAGAGAGATGGGCAGACAGACAGACAGAAAGGCTGATGCATAGATACTCCCCCCTGTGCTTCAAAAACCTTCACCTTCTCAGATGAGAAACGATTTCTCTCTGTGTGAAAGGAGGGGCGGAGAGAAAGGCTTGGAAAGGAGATCTCTGTTCCATGAATGCTTTCATCTAATCCTTCAGTGTTTTATCACTTATCCTTAGATTTAAAGGACTAAAAATTATGATTCCATGGGAAATTAGACCTAAATTACATACCAGTGGAAATCAATATGCAACTAGACTTAACTATAATGCTTCTTACATGCTCCAATATTATTTATATTGTATATAGATACTTGACTCAGTCTTTATCCTCTTTTTATAGAGCCTTCTCATTAAAATGTTGTGGCTTTGGCTTGGTTTAATTCTGTATGCTTTTATTATTTTTTTTTTTTTTCTCCTGTGTTTGTAAATTGTCTTCTAGTTTATGGAGGAAGAAAGTTAATTTTCTGAAGCTGAGATACTCTTCATAAGACTAAATTTCAATCACTCTAAATTTCTCAAATCACTCAAATAACTCTAAATTTCTCCTTCTACTTCTGCACTTCCCTTTGCTTGGCAGATGGAAAGGAGGGAAGTGAAAGGGGAGGAGAGGTAAAAATACTTCAAAATATCCCCAGAAAAGCACAACGTTTATTCTCTGAAACTTAAATACCTCAAAAAAATTATAATAATTTCTGATGCACAGAAGCTTTTTACATGATCATCTATCAAACAAGATAGATTAAATCAATTTAAAAAGTTATTGACTATTTTCCAGGACAGCTCTGGTTCAGAAGTCCCTATGCCATGAATTTTAAGGCATGTGGGATGTCTCATGCCATTATATACCACAGAGAAATCTCATTTTTTTAACGAGATTAAAATGATTTTAACGAGATTTAACGACCTCACAGAGGTCGTTATGTTTGCATTTGCATTCTGTATTTACAAAACCTTTGCCACACTGGCATGGCTAATCTGGATCTGCCCAATGGCCCAGTCCTCTCTCACCAACCATGACCAGAACCAGCTGCTCCCAATAGCAGAAGCAAAAATTCAGCTTCTGCAATAACCTACCCAGGATGAATGCTCCTGCCCAGACACCATTAGTTAGTTAATCTACTATAACAATTTTAAAAAGCACATAATGAGCAATGGGCCAAATGACTTTAAGAATGCTGCATCAGTAAAAGGTCTCATTTAGTTGGCTGCAGCTGAGCAGTGCAGGTGATCAGCCAAAGCACCACAAACGGATGAATTCACAGTACAAGGCAACACTGCAGTTAATTTACCTTCCTTTAAATTCTTGCTGGATCATTTTGACAAACAAGATGTGTCAGACCAGAAAATGGCCATGACATCATTGCCCAGAGGAGCAGGCATGTCTATTTGGTTATGATCATATTCTGATAATCTCCCAATAGTCATAAAGCTGAGCACAGGGATCTCTGATAGATGGGTTTAATGGACTGACAGTGATCAAAGCAAAAATGTGAGTTGGGTACGGTGAGCAAGGGCCTAAGTGAGATTCATTAGAGGGTGCAGCAGTGTCTGAGCTGGACGCTTCATTGAACAAGTCACTGAAAATGACACTGGAGAGAAGCACTGAGCTGCTCAAATGCTCTGCTGGGGAGTGAATAGACACACAGGAATGGAAGGGGACATCCAGGCATTCAGCACTTCGTTTACAGGCAGCAGGAATTTAGGATGGGAATCTATGTTAGAGCAAGGGATTTAAGTACAGATATCCACACCTGGATGCCTACACTGGGGCAAGGTGTTTAAAAAGCTGCTGCAGTCTGTGGAGACTCCAGTCCTTCTGAAGTAGACAGTGGCTGGTGGGCAAAATGAGCAGCTCTGCAGTCTCCAAAACAGGTTCTTTATTGACTATCCTGGAAGGTCAGACATCAGCTCTCACCTAGATATGTAGGATAAATTTCAGAATCTTCAACTGAATTCCAGCTCTTTCCCAAGAGGACTCTGTGGGCATCGTTGAACAGCCAGCAAAACAAACACCACGTGCCCCCATAAGTATCTGCTGTAGAAGGCACACAGTTTACAAGGAGAGGGATGGTCCAGTTTGGTGCTCTGGATGAATGCCCGCAGAGCCCTTTGAGGTGTCCTGTCCAGTGCAGGCACACAGGTTTGGCAGATACAGGACTCCCAGGAGAGCAGTGACATTCTGGAACAGTAGCTGGTGACCAGACATGATACCATAGGATACCTTAAGGTTCACCATATTCCTGTGTTTAGACAATCATAGTTGCAATTCTCAATAAGGGAAACTGCTGTCTTTTATTAGTGCTTAATTCCTCTGTTGATAAGGAACGATTCTTTTCTTTCAGGTAAGGGAAATAACCTATTCAGACTCCAGAGCTGCATTTGATATGGTGCAGCATGGGAATATAGCAGTTACACTGCAGAAAATCATTATTAGTAGAATAACTACAAGGCAAGTCATGATTAGAGAAGGGATTACAATGGCATGTGTTAAAATAAGAAATATTTAGCCAAAGGGAAGTTATTTTTGGAATTCCCTAGAACTGGCACCAGGATGATTTTTCTTCAGAAATGTAACATAGAGATGCTGTATTTATGAAATTTGGTATGACACAGAGTTAGAGGAAATGGAAAAAATTAAAGAAAATCTGAATATTACTAGTATGAATGAGATGACTTTAAGGTCTTTATTAATTGAAATCAGATGATTAAAGTTCAAATACTTGTTCTCAGAAAGTATAGTCAATATCCTTATAGAAAATAAGTCATATTTGTTCTTGAATCCTTTTTTAGGAAATGGCAGAGGAAAAGTAATATTTAGATAAATACGTCAACAATACGATGAGCAAGAGCCAGTTGGGTGATGTGACCAAGAAAAATGCAAATATTTATTTGGATATATACAGATTCTTCCAGGAGAAAATATTTAATGTCTCTGGAAAAGACATTAGAAAAAAGGAACAGCCTTTTGCCAGCTGATTCCTGGAAACATCATTTACACTGGACTACAAATGTAGAAGGGAGATGGAACTGAGCAGAGGAACTCAGAAGTAGTTGTGAAAAAGTGGGTTGTAAAGACAGTAGAGACACTAAGTTAATTTTGTTTCATCTGGTGGAACAAAGCCCAAGAGGAGGTAGAATAATTTTGCTGAATTAAACCTCTGGGAACAGTCATGGACTCATTTGTTGGAAGACATTGCCAGGGATCCTCTTGTCCAGCCCCAGCTGGAGTGTGTAGTGTCAACATCAGTAACTCAGGTCAACCATAGCTCTGTAAAAGCAAATCTTACAAAACTGTTAGGATGGGGATGCCACACCTTCCCTGCTGGTCACTGTCAATAAACTCAGGGAATTCTTTCCTAATGTCCAGCCTGAACCTCTCCGGGTATGGTTTGTGACCATTTCCCATTGTTCTGTTCTCAGACAAAGAGCATTCACAGATCACCTTTAACTCAGAAAAAAAGGAGTATTTGAACTAAGGAAGATACGGTCCTAAGCAGATGTATGTAATCTGCCTTGAGTAACTCAAAATTAGAGGAACTTTTTGTCTGTTAATGGTCTGGGGCTGTGCAGCAGATTTTGGTCAGGGAGATTGGGAATCACAAAAAGGTAAGACAGTCCATCAACCTTAAGGTAAAATAGAGTTATAAATTTCTCACTGGGAATCAAATAATTCATGGTTAGGATGTGGAAGTGTCTTAGGCTCTGTGATGTGTTTCCAGCTCTCTGTCCTGCAGGCCCAAGTTTCGCCCATAATTTTCCCTATCTAATAAAGCAAAGGTGCAACTGCTAGTGGTTATATTACCAATTATGCTTAATGATTTTAACACAGTCCAAACACTGTTTACTAGAAGTCCTGCCAACCAACTAGACCATGAGTCTGGCAGGGTTACACAGGAGTAGAAAGGTAAATCACTAGCAGAGAGCTGCACTGAATCGCTGTTACTCACAGCAAATTGTTCCCTGCAATTCCTCACAAAGCCTTCATGGAGACAAACATTCACTGTAAGAATAGATTCCTTGGCAAGGATATTTTCTACAAAGCTGATAGTATCAGCTTAATATCAGCTATAAAATGCATGCAGAATTTCTTTTACATCAGGGATACGATTGTTTCTAGGAATGATTTTTTTGTGGGTGACCTTGTATAGTATTATGCAAAAGAAGTTTTTCCAGCACTGAAATAGAGTTATATCTCAGCTTTATATATATAGGTATTACAAAAGCTAATAATTCTGATGATGCCTTTGAATGGAAAGAAAATCAACTTTGATTACTTGTCAAATGCTGCTGGAATATTATAAGATGTGGAAGTTGCTTATTCATACCAAATTCCCTCATTTTATTTGTTCTCAGGAAAGAAATTCTTGTTCTTTAGCATTCTCTTTTTCCTGCTTCCCTTTTTTTCAGTCTCTTCTTCATCTGTGACACAAAAGCATTTTCTCTGCAGAGACATTACTTTATTAATTCAGGATTATTCATTTGTGACACTACTTTCCTCAGCTTGTCTGAGTACCTTTATTCCAGACTCTTTCTCACATTCTGAATTTACAATATAGTACTTTAAAAGAACAGTTCTTGGATTTTTCCCCTTCAAGATATAAATTAATAATGAGGTCAGACAACACTGTTTGCAGGTGTTTCTGTGTGAAACAATTGATATTATTATATAAAAGGAAATGGAATGAGATGAGTTTTACTGAATTCCTTAGGGAAATCATTCAATACGCACTCTTATCAAAGTCTAATAATGGCCCTTCTGCTGCCTGTTTGCTTTGATGAAGCTGATAATAACAGAAATCTACATTTATTTGCATTTTTTTTCTGCTAGAATTCACTGAGGCATCTCCAAATGTAATTTTAAAGTATTAACACATGTAGATTTGTGAGTTGCATTTGTGTGTTGCATTAAGTAGAAAGAGATGAGACACAAACTCATGAGACCCAGTCCCCAGGGCTGTGCTTGACCTCCTGCCTCCTTTTTGGGAGTCCCCAGACATGAGTATTCCCCTGTTTTGGGTATCCAGTCAGAGTCAGGGCATCAAGGGTGCATCAAGGGGGAGGGCAGAGTGAGCTGCTAAATTAATGCTTTTGCAGCTTTATTGAGGCAAGCCACGAAGATGTAGTAAGGAGGTAGAAAACCCTGCAAGTAAAGTAGGAATCTAGCATAGCTCTCTTCTCCAGGATCACATCTCTGTCTAGAGACACTAAATCACTAACACCCAAACCTCAGAGTCCAGGTATGACCCCACAACCCAAGGCTCCAAAGGTTTCATACAGGAGGCAGAAGACTGCAGTAGACATCAAGCTCTGATTCAAACCCTATCACCAGCTAAAAACCAACTTGACGACTGCCAAAATCTGAAAGAATCCAAACCAAATGTTTATGCTTTAAATTTTGTCTACTTTGCACATCCTGGTTCTCTGTCTGAAAATACGGTTTTCTGAGCAGTAAAGGAAACTGATTTAACTGTTGCAATGGATGTGCAAAAAGTTAAGGAAATTTTCTGGTTTGGAAAACAGTTTTCTTAAGAAAGTTTTCCAGAGGAAACAGGTCCTCATTAGAATGCCAAGGGGTTTGAATGCCTCTGCTCAGATCTAAGGGTGGCTTCAAAGACAGAGTCAAGGAGAAATCACCACACTGCAACTGGCACAGTCACATCCTTCTTACCAAGATTTCAGCATAATACTCTCCATAATCTGCACCATTAGTTCTTTCTTCCCTTACATTCTTTCATTTCTATAAATCCCTCCTTGTCACACAGCTACTGCCTGCAACAAGGCAACAGCTGCTCGTGCTAACTCCACGTGCTTTATTCCATTCCTCCAGTGAGGATTCTGTATTGACTCAGTTCTCTTCCTCTCAAGAGCCCAAGACAAACTTTGTGGCTTCCAAAAACTTCCCCAATCAATACCTCCTAAGGTCCCTGAAGTGCTGTAATCTGAATCAAGGTCTGTGAAGCAAAACTGAAAATGAGCTCAGCAGGGTTTAGCCACAGCCTGTTATCTGTCACAGGAGGGTTTGGTTTTTTCTGCATGGTTTTGGGGGCTTTTTGGTTGCTCTTTGCAAGGGTGTTTTTCACTAACTTTCACTTCTCAAAAGTCAGATCCTGTTTCTGAATCTTCAAGCTGTAGCTGTGCACCACGGAAATGCCAATCAACTTTGAGCTCAATAATCAAAATACTTGTGATTTCTTTGGATCTCCCGGAAACAAAAGATGCATCTAGGCTGAAAGCATCTAATTTTATGTGTTTAGCTTGATTCCTTTCCTTCATTGCAATTTGAAATAACTGTTGGAACAGAGACAGCATTGCTGTTAAGGTGGTGCATCCTTATAGGGCAAAGGAAAATTTCAAATGAGTTTTTTTCTGTATTCCTCAAGGAATGATGCATTCATTTTAAGGCTTAATCAGGAAGCTTCCCTGTAGCATTATATTATTTCCATCTAACCCCTCAATCTCAGCTAAAAACATCCATGAGATATTAGGAAACGTAAAAAGTTTTCCAGTCAGAAAAGTAACTCCACAGTTACATGTTTTTACTAACACAGGTACAATTTAAGAATATATTCACAATGGAATTATTCTTTTATTTTTACACACATAGCTAAGAGACGACCATTGGCTTATGAAGATTTATGCTCAGTTATTATTATTTGGTTAGATAACCATATTTACATTTTGGCATTGTTTTGCTATCTGGGAATGTGTATTTTGGGTATTGCTGAATTGCCTCTGGAACACCCAAAGAACACCAGGAGATTCTCCTGTATAATCTCTAAAGTTTGTCTTTATTCCCTGGACATGTGTACATCATCTTGCATTATCAGGTGGGAGATGGCAGTATTCTGCTTCCTCCCTGTCTGACGCAGATTAACTTGCATAAATTAAACTTGGCATTCTGTGCATGTAACTGTTTTCAGTAAACCCAGGAGTGATGGGTTCTGCCCTACACGCCCCAAAAACCAGAGAAGAACCCAAGAACATCCCCACATCCCTTGCTCTTGACAAATGTGGGCTCTGTGGCTCTGATAGGAAAAGAGTCACAATCATTCATCCAGGGCTCAACAAGTAAGTTGTCATCTTGTCTGAGAGCTAGGAAAGAATAACATAATCAATATTTTCCATTCTTGAAAAATCTAAATCCAGTAAAAAAACATCTTTTTCGAAACAAAAAGCCATTTGACAATGGCTTTTTTTTAAGGAATATTATGGAGTCGGAATTTGTTGGTTTTACATTTCAGAAACAAGAATTTATGAGGATTCTTCTGTCCAAATCTGTTTTAATTTTGACAGTGACTTACATTTGTTGTAATACAGTAAGATGGAAGGAATTTCAGACTCTGAAATATTTAGAAGAAAATGTTTTATTGGGATGGAATATTTTTAGATTGTTTTATTAAAAAAAAAAAAAAGGCAGCTACTTTTGTGGGTCAGTCCAGTATCAGGTCAGGATACAGCCATGGACATGAGCAAATAGATGAATTGTCACCTGGCTTACATAAATTTGAAAGCCTTTTCTCTCTTTCTACCCTTGTCCTTCAGAATAAAATTAAATGTGATTGGGGAAAAAAATGCAATCTTGTAAAGATATTTCTGGGTATTGACTATAACTAAATCTAGAACTCTAACCATCACCTTGTTTTTCTTGGAGCTTTTTGGTGCTTGTTTTTTGTTTTGTTTTGTTTTTAATTGAACAGTTCTATAGGCAGACTGTTTCTGTAAATTTCTTTTCTGAGTGAGGGTTCAAAAGTAAAAGCCAGCTTGAAGTACATTCATCAAACTCCATGAGCAGGAACATTGTAATAAGTGATACTATTGCAGTGAGCATGCCTTGGACAAAGATGAGTGATGCTATTTCACTACTTTGGAGTCTATCCATCCTATTCCTCTATGAATAGTTGTAATAGTGAAAAAATCATGATTAGATTTGTTTGTGCTTCGTGTGTGGTGTCTGTATTTTGTACATCTGTCAGTGTCACTGGAAATAGCTAATTCATATGCTCTCTGCCTGAAACCTACTGTAACAAATGTAAGTGTACTGAAACAAATGTTATGGCTGTAATATAAATCCTGGTTGATGGGTTTTAGTAATAGAAACACAGGGAGGGTGTTGCCAGCTGCAAGTCTAGCTTCTGATAAAAACTTCAGTGGCTGACTTTATTCATGTTCAAAGTAAAGAGATTTAATAGCAACCAGAATTAGCCACATGGAACTCATCTCTAGGTTTAGTCTGGGTGAAATATTAAGGAAGATGAATACAGAGTCTAGTTTTAGGGGTATAGGAGCTGTCATGGTACCAGGCTGTCACCCCAGGCAGCAGTTTAGGGAACATAAGAGTGGGAGTTTCCACCAACTCATCACCCAGTTGCCCCACCAGGTGCCCCATCTCATTTTTCTCCCTCTTTTCTCCCCCTGCCCCATGCTGACATCTCACAAAAACTTTAATAGGGATTTATAAACACTTATCTTTTAGAGACACTGCTGTGAGCCTCATGAAACCGTTCCTTACAGCGATTTGTTAACTAACAGATCTGCATGGATTTAACAGGGAAGGTCTGGGAAAGGCAATGTTGTTCTTTTTGGCAGAGTGAGGACAACACTTCCTCAGCACAGAATGCTAAGGAGGTGGATGTGGAAGGAGCCACAGCAACCAAAAAGGCTCTGGCTTTTATTCAAGTTCATGACTCACAATCCAGAAGATGCACTATAGGATGGACCTGTCATTAGTACTAAAAAAAGATATTTTGTGGCCTTTGTTATGAATTACAAAAGCCGAGCTGAGGATTCTATTCTCACCCCAGACACTTAAAATCACAGCTGCCTGTTTCCCACTGAAATCAGCCTGTACTGAGAGGACTGCCAGGGAATGTTTTCCCTTGCTTGTCTGAGTGATGAGGCACCAAGCATTTGCCTCGAGCTGAGAATTCATGTCCCAAGTCCCGAGCTGCCTTCCCTGGCCATAACGGGGGGAGCTCGTGTGAGGAGAGTAGGGATAGCTGGGTGGACTGCAGAGGATTTTCCCCTGGAGGAGCACTGCCTTCCCAGGGCCTGCCGTGAGAAAGGTGAAGAGCACTGCTCAGCCAAGTGCCCGTGCTTGTCTTTTGTCTCACATTTTGGGACATTCTGAGTCCTGCAAATCCACCCCCTTAGAGGCTTACATTTCCCATGGATATTTGATAGCTATCCCTTGGCTGCAATGAATAATGAAACTGTGGATTGTAGGCATAAACAGGGAAATTTTTACACTGGTTTCTACGTAGCATGGGTGAATTTAATTTCACTTAGATGAAAGTTAGATGCTTAGGCTGCACTGCTATCCACAGCAAAACACAGGCATCTCCAGAGGGTCATTTTTCCCATTTGCTTTAAGTATCTAACGTAGGGTGGAATCAATCTCTTGCTGGTGATGCCAAACACTTTACTGACTATATAAATGGTATACGCAAGATTTCCTTAGCTTAGATATCTAACTTTTAGGCAGATGGCTCCAACTCAATGTCATTGATTTTTTTTAAAATGCTCCAAGAGAGATTGCAAAGCAGTTTCACACAGTTATCCTTTCCCATCACATTTACAGAAAAGGGCAGTCCTGCATTTTTAAGAGAATTTCTTCCTCATTTCCCAAGAATGGTTAAAGGTCTCCTTAAGGTAACCATTAAAAAAATACAGGTACAGGAGAGAGAAAGTGTGTGGATTGATTCAGTGGGAAATACAAACATATTTAATTCATTTCTTCTAGAGTTTTCAAGCGTCCCATAGGATTTCCTGTTCATACTTCCTTTGGTGAAGGCTTAGAAATCTATTTAGCCACTGTCAAATATCACAGACTATAAAAGATACATACTTGTGGTTATGATTAATTCCTCCCATATAACCAACCATCTTCTCTTGTTTGCTGAGAGGAATGGACTCCTGCACATTGACTGAAAAATCACATTGTAATTTTTTGTTAGCTGCTGCTTTGATTTGTGTTGATTTCTCTTCTCTAAGCCTGGCAAATATATTGCATATGAGTATGCATAACTCGACAGTCTTTGTCTGACTTGGAAACAAATGTCTGATTGTTGTTCCAACAGTTTGTGGGACAGAAATTCAAGTGGCATAAATCAGTTTGTCTTCACAGATTGAAAAGAAAAACGCCCAAATAATTTTGGTACATAGAATTAAAATATATGAAATTATACATCTTGGACCTTGATCCTTTCCCTCTTTTTTTTGTCTTTTTTAAGAAAAGCAACATAATTCACACAATTCAGCAGAGACAAAGTCACTTTCCTGAGTCCCTATTTACAAGGACATAGCAGCAGCAACTGACTTGTTCCAACTGGATCACTGGCTGTAGCAGATAAGATATATTAAAATTTTAATTGTATTTCATCATGAATACAACTGTTTTGCATCAGTCACTATAGAAGCCCCATTTAACTATTCTCTGCTGGTTTCCGGACAAGAGAGGTCTCAAATTTAATTAGAAGTGTGAGATGCAGCCAAGAATTTGATAACTAACAGCAATTCTGATGGAGCAAAAACCCCAAAAAGGAGAACAGTGAGAGATAAGATTGTCTTTAAATAGAGGTAGTAAATGCAATTTTGCTTTTGCTGATGGAAGATGCAAAGGTAAACGCCATCTCCAGCATACAATCCCAAGTTACTCTGCTTGGTGGCAATAGAATTTCAGTCATCTTGAGGCTCTTTCTCTTCAAATTCCTGCCACATAATGAAGTAAAATAAGTTTATTTGCATAGCTGATAAATTATGAGGGATCTGATCTCAGCTGGTGTGGTGACTCAGTGATCATGACATTCAAATCTTGAATTTCTGACAAGCAAAGAAATGAGCATAAGGAAAATTTCAGCTATTTAGCAGGTGTTAAATTTAGGTAGAGGACAGCAAAATACAAGGTGAAGAGTTTATGGGAGAGAAAGACTCAAAATTTAAGGAAAATCTGACTTTTTCAGGAAAAATTAACTATAAAAATATAAACATTTTTCTGACAAGTATCATAAATATCAATGCTAATATCTGTCTGGACTAGCGATCTTAATCTTGGAGATAATTTTGCCTCACACACAGGTGTACCTGAACTTTCCCTGTTCCATCCAGCTTGGGAGTACCACCAGCAGACATGGTACAAACCCTTTAGGGCTTTTGATTGTGGAGTCAAAAATTTGGTCAAGACTGAAGCCCTGTCGTGACTACTTGGAAGGCAGATTGCAATTGTCTTGGGTATGTTAATGTCTAAACTGCTGTAAAATTAACATTTTCCTACTAGATACATGCTTGAACCTCCTCAAAATAAAACCTCCTTCCTGGAAATAAGCTTTTTTTGTTGACATACAAGTCCAGGGGTGTATCATAATCTGGTCATCATGCCTTTCAAAAAGGCTTCGTGTTGTTGAAATTAGCAGTGCTAAACCCTGCTGCTGGAAGTGGGACCAAAACATAAAGACTGCCTGAGATTCAATATGTGATCTCTAAATAAACACTAACGCCATTGACATTAGGGAACCCATCTGCTTCTTTATTTCTTTACCACTACAAAATCTATGAGATGTGATTGTAACAGATGTTTCATGTCTGCAAACGATGATATGCTGTGTTATTAAACCAAGAGGGTCATTAAACTGAGTTGTAGGCACTTTTTCAGTCTATAACTGCAAGATCATCAACACACAACCTTAGGGTTATGGAAAACCCTCTCATTGCTCTCCTGACTCAGCGTGCAACTCGTGCAGCAAACACTCAGCAAATATCATGAACATCTCCATTAAAGCTGGGTAATGCAGGAGTGCCTGTAGGCATCTGTACAACTGTCAGTGCTAACGTGTCTTAATGACGTTTTTGCCAGAAGCAATTCTCCGTTTAGCTGCAACTTGAACTAGTCAAATAACAGTTGCCCCCCTAGATAAGACTGTCAATTCTCTACTGTTTTAGGTAATAGTACTGGGTTGGTCTATTCCTTGATATCAAAGTAAACAAGAATCTCTGCTTGAGCAAGGTACCTTTGTTTTTTTATTATTATTGTTATTATTTTTCTAGATTCTTTTTCTCTTTACCTTTAATCAAAACCTCAGCACAAACGGTTTTTCACATGTAGCTGCCTTCATTACAATTCTATTCACACAGTATTCTTTCCTACTGGAACTGCAGCGAACATATTATAGTGACATAGATTTCCACAAATACATGTATTTTTTGGCTCCCTTTGGATTGAAAAATATCTATTTTCCATTTTCAAATATCATGTAAGAAGCTTTTGCTTTGTCTTTGAAGAATGACTGACAGAGTAACATGAGCTCCAGAGTGAAGCAGTTTTTATTGAAGGATAATATTTCTTTATTGAAAACTTAAAAAAAAAGGATTCGCTCCAGTCTTTCAGTGATACATTTAAATTCTTTAATTAAAATGTATCTCCTTATTTAGCAGGGTCCCTAGGATTCTTACCCATAAATTTTCATTGTAAATTTTCATAAATGCAGTGATATTAAGGGCAGAGTTCCTGGGAAGTCTAAGGAGAATTGAAAAATAATATTTAAGGACACTGTATTCAGTCCAAGAAAGTGATGTTAAATTCATGTGGAAAGCATGAACACTCTATGAGTAAATCACAGATCACTGTCAAATATTTGAATAAAATATTTACTTGTAAGTTAATTAGTATTTATGTGCGCATATGTGTACCGGACATGACAGCCTTGTTAAAAAGAACAGAGAAGGAATAATTGTCCTTTTGTCCTCAGCCACTCAAAACTGTTCCTTTTAATCCTTTGCTGGCAAAAAAAGCAATATTTTTGGTTCTGTCTTGCAATAGTACTTGAGTTTACAAACGTCTTAAGACATCTTAAGACATTTGCAAGCATTGATTTTTGCAGAACATTCATGGTTTGAAAGTACTTGAGGTTGCACTGATGTTCCCAGGGAAAGATAGCTAATAGAAATGTCTAATCCCTTTAACCTTGAATATGTGAACTGCACCTTGAGCTTCAGTCTGGATTTAATTCATTATTATTATTGTTATTATTATTATTATTATTATTAATAATAATAATAATATCATCATCATTATCATCGTCATCATCATCTTAATTTTCATTTTCATTTTCATTTTCATTTTCATTTTCATTTTCATTTTCATTTTCATTTTCATTTATTTTTTTTATTTACCAGGGGGCAGGAAAGAACAGTTATAAAAACTGTCATCTTCTGGAAAAAGATGAGACAGGAAAGCTATGCTTACGTATATCAAATGTAGGGAGAAGGTGTACAAGCAGCTGCAAATCTCATATGCACATTTCCAAAAATCCGGATAATTCACTCTAGGTGGCAGTCTCTTTTGTCAAAATGGCCAGAGCAAGCGAGGAGTGAATCTAACAGATCTTCCTTGCTCTATAGTATCTTATATTTCAGATGAGAGGAAAAGATAGATCACTGGAAAAGTGTGGCACTACTCACATCTCAATTTTTGTTGTTCTGAAGTGAGTCTCACCCGATTATCGCAAAGTTGTTTATCAAAAATGGCCAGTACCCTGAAAAGAAATGAAGACATTGGAACGAAAAAAAACGGATGCTGAGACAGGCAGAGCAGGGAGATCTCCAAAATTCTCAGAATATTTTCTTGTAGATTACTCTGTGCCTCCAGAGGACATCAGGAAGATGCATCTTTCACTGTGATTGATGGGCAGAGATCAGACAAGCAGTGCTATTCCTTCACTGAAAATATTTATGAATAGTTATTTCCATTTGTCCATCTGCCTTCCTTTGCTGTGCATAGAACCTAAGGTCTCTTCCAGGCTTATTTCAGGATGACTCCTTGGTCTCTGCTATCTCTCTTGATATCCTCTCCTACTTCTGTCAGGTGTTTTTGGAAGGGTCCCATGTCTGGTTTGGATGTAGCATTTTCATCTGGCCTAAACATAGGTATGATTTCCACATTCTGAGGCAAATATTTCTCCACACTAGAGTATGCTGCAGTCATGCAGTCACTTTTCATAGAAAAATAAATAAAGCAGTAGCAATGGCCACTGTGTAATCAATATATATGTTGGTGCACTACTGGAAATGTTGTACTTTACCAGTATGTTTTTCTGGACAAGTACATCTGGTGCTTGTGTCTCCACATTCCTCCATGAAGAAAAATACTAATATTACAGGCTGTGAATGCATGGCCAAGACAATGCCTGTGGTACATTCAAACAACATGTGACTTTCAAGTTACATGGGCCTAGTGTTCAAAAACCTGTTCTATGAGGATGAATTTGTAAAGGAAAATTTCTCCTAGCAGTGGAAATTTGGCCAGCATGTGGGCAGTAAGCCTCTGACTTCAAAGACTCCGTTCCGTCTCTATCTGATCTCAGTAAAAGGAAAGTTAAATGCATCTGACTGAGAATTTTTGGAGATGTAAGGTCAAGGTAGATGCATTTTTCAAATATTCAAGCTAGTAAATAGCACCATTGTGTGAACCACTGGGTGTTACTATAGCTGGCCAACTTGGAAGCATTTCTATTCATCTGGACTTTTAGAAATATGCTGTATGGCTGGCTGATGAAAAACTTTGATTCAAAGTGTATTTAGATGCAAAATCATGGGCAGCGTTTCTCCAAAGCCTCTTGAAAGAACTGAAATATAGTGTTTTCATTTTCTTTATAATTGTCATGTTGTGATTTGCTTTTGAATGAGGGTTTTTTTCTTATTTTTATTGTTACTTTTCTTTTAGATGTTGCAGTCTCTCAAGGAAGAGATTGCATTTAAGATCAATAGCATTGGACTAAATGAGCCCCTCTGCCTTCATATTGAAGCTAATCATCACTAGCTTGGCCTTTGAAACCTTTCAGGAGTCTTCCATGCAGCATTATAATGACAGAGTCCTTGACAGAGTCCTTGACAGAGTCCTGTCAGGAAGTGGATTTCACGGGCTTTGTGTGACTAACTGGCAAGTTTGTATATTGCACAAAACTTAGCTACCAGCTATTCTTCCTCTACATATTCTGGCTGCAGAAAACAGTTCCATTTCAATTTCCAGTACAAACACTGCAAATTCACCAGGACGAAGTTTCACAGGTGATGTCTCTTCCTTGTTATTCCGAGAGCTTTCTTCTTCTGTTCAGGTGCCATAGCTCCCCAAGCAGTGCCACAGCCCTGTAACCGAGCCTGCCAGTCCTCTAACCCAGAGTGCAGAAAAGTATAGCACTGCAAGATCACTGTAATTTTTAAACAGAAAGATTGTTATACCCTGGACACTTCCCACTGGGCACCATTTGTTCTGTAAGAACTCTCAATCAGACCTGTCCAATGTCATGCTGGGAGTCTACAGCAGAGTCTCTGCAGCCCCCAAGACCTGACTTATGTTCTGCTCCATCTTAGCATGTCTTGTGTCTTCCCAGACAAGCTTCTCATTGAGACATCAAAAAATAATGCTGTATTCACAAGGGTGACTGCTTTTCCCTTCTTTCATTAGTTCCCTGTCCCTAGACAGAAGAATTTACTGGCCTTAGGTTTCCCTAGGGTCCTCTCCAAAGTGTTTGCTGTTATCAGGAGTTTTTCCTGGGTTACCAGGGTAAAGAGCTTCATTTTGCAGTGCTATACAGTTTCCCTTTGCAGAGATGTCTGATCAGAAGGAGCAGCCTCTGGTGGGGATTCTTAACATCCCATGCACAGCATAGGAGGAAATTTGAGGTCAGTTTCCAGGTGATGCAGTAGTACCAAATCTGATTTGTACACTGTAAACATGATTTGCAATTCAATGTCTTGTTTTTCAGTAGAAAAAGTAAGATTGGCCTGACTTTTGTTAGCACAGACCAACACAGTGAAAACATGGCCATTCAGGGACTGTGAAAGTTGCTTCTTCATCAGCTTTACTTTTGCTCTCCAGTCTCTGTCCTGACAGAGGTTTTGCTGTTTGCCAGCCAAGGCAAAAAAGAGTACAGAAAGGTGTCTGAAGAGAAATTGATACTGCAGGCAAGAAATAAATTTTGGTGCCTGGGATTTATTCGAACATTAAAGTCATATATATTCCTTGCAGTCTAAACTTGGAGAAGAAATCAGAGAGCTGATGAAACGTCATACCTGTGTTTTCCATGTCTGTTTTTGAAAAGGGAAGTCCTCCTTTTTGTGGATGAGAGAACAGTGTGGTGTTTCATTGGAGACCCCTGAAATTTCACCTCGTCTCCTTGTCACCACCAGTCAGGTGTGAACATAGGAGTTGTAGGTGAATTTAAACTCACTTTCCATAAGGATGTGGGCTTCCAGTCAAGTTTACAAATGACCTGAGAAATCTCATTATCTAGTGAAGTCTAATTTGTGGCTACTCAAGTGAACTGTAGTGACTGTCCTTTCTCTTTTTTTATCAAATATAAGTGGATCTGTTTGGAACTGATGTAAGTTTGAACTTTGAATCTTCCAAGACTGTAAAATCAGAACACAGTGATGTGTTCTGATCAAATCCAGTGATGCTGCTGGATCTAAAGGCCTGGAAGCTTCATTTGACTTCTAACATTCACTTCTGGACGTACAGGCTTTTCTAGCTCAGTTATTGCAAGGATTTCCAAGAAACAACATCACTACCTACTTGTTTATCAAGTTAGAATTCAGCCATGAAAAGATTTTATTATATATGTATGTGTATATTTGTGTAATTACCTGTTAAGAGAGAATTACTGCATTTACAACAGAAATGCTTAGCTCTGTAATGATGCAGTTAGGCACCCTAAAGTAGTATCACACCAGAAGTCAGACTTTTATTTAACAGAAGTAGAAAAGGGATTGTTTTGCATCTTTTTATCTGATGGAGTTGGCCCAATGCAACTGAAAGTCCAAAAATGAGGGAGGGGAGTTTGAGAAGCAAAAAGAGAAACAAATTTTAATAGTTTCTAGTTGTCACAATTTCCTGGCACACCATATAAATCAGCTGCTAGGAGCTAATCCCTGAGAAAATCTGACCTATCTTTGACAAACACCATTTAATTCTTTAAAGGGTCATTCCTATGACACTCTAGTGCAGGATTTGGCTTTGCCTCTGAAATTTTATGTCAGAATTCTTCTCTAATTGAGCTGTCACTCCAAAGCAGTGCTGTGCTATTGATCTAACATCAGAAAGTCACTGACAGCAATGACCGTGTGTCGGGCGATTCTGCCTGATGTGAGGAGCAGTTGATATGTCCAGGATGAGGGGCAGCTAAAATGACATGAGCTCCTTTGTCTGCCACGCTTGGCAGATGCTGCCTCGTGACTTTGGTGTCCAGGGCAAGCAGAAGATTGAAGAGAATTGGGTCTCTTTCTTGCTTCATTTTTGAACACTGTGGTAGGTTGAAGTAGTCACACAGCTTCCCTGTGTTTTCGCTGTCAAATCAGGTTTACACTGGCAAATCTTGCTGACAGTTTCTCTTTGTTCAATCACGTAACGTTTTGTCCCAAAGGACAGTGAACACCTTGTCAAGCAAAGTTACCCCAATGAGGGCAGCAAAGAGCACTGTAGTATCTAACTGTCCCTCTCACTCCCTTCTTTGTTTGGGGAAGTCAGGGCTGGACCTTAACTACAAGTGTGATGCCACTTCAATGAATAGTTCTGAGGTTTTTTTAAATTTTTTCAGGTAGTTAAACCCTTCTTAGTTCTTGAGGATCAATATTGAAGAATTACACCACTTAAAGAAGCCATTTTTGTCATCTTAGGAAGGCCTTTCTAAAGCTGAAATTTATTTTACTAGACTTTCTGATGAATACTACCTTCCTCTTGAAATGCCTATGATGTTCCTTGATCAAAGGTTCACTTGAGAAGCCTTTTTTCTGACTGCCATTATCCATTGCTTACACACTGTTATGCTGTATCTTTCACAAAGAAAATTTTATTGTTTTTGCTGGGTTTTTTTTGTTTTTTTCATGAGATTCTTCTTTAAAAAAAAAAAAAGTAGCTTAATATTTTCAGTAACATGTATTTCCTTTTTACCATTGTACTTCCTGGAGTTTTCCCTTAGTTAAAGAAATAATTCTAGAGGGATTGTATTCTTCTTGTTTGTGCTATTTTTTGAGAACAGGCTCAGTCCAAGTTTTTTGACAACTGAAACAACTAACAAAACTGAACAAATCTGCAGCAGATGCTGGTAATGTCATAGTAAAAGACATAAACCTCTACCTTTCAAAGTTGTGTTTTGTCCTGTTGCTCTCATGAGCCACAAAATCACTTTTGAAAATTATGTTAATAGGCAGAGGCTTTCCCTTGCAGCATGGCAGAGTTGTCTGGACACTAAGTGGAATGGATTTGGTTAGTGTCTCTGGGAATTATCCTAGCCAACATCAGCCTTATTGCAGATATTGAATAAGTGTGCACTGAATGTTGGAATAGTGTGATGCGACTGCACCAGGTCCTGTCAGCCAACGTATCCCAACCTTCAGAAATCCTTCCAGACTCACTCTCTCCATAGCCAGGCCTGGCAATGCTGAATTTATCACTCAGGCATGCTGCTATGCCCACCGAGGCATCAAGAAATGGGACATCACTGCATAGAAGGAGCAGCAGGCACCTCTTATGCTCTCCTCACGCAGGCTCCTGATGAGAATCTTCAACAAGTAAAACATCTCACAAAAGCACAGAGGTATAAGAGATATTATGTCTACATTCCAATTAGCATCAATGTGTTCTCTTTTTGCTAACTAACTGTCCAAGAAATTGATTTCATTGCTTTCAAAATTTTCAACAAACTCAGATGACCTGTCAAAGAGATGTATGAACCATTCAAATCCACAATTACATTACTTCAAGCCATAATTAAAACTTCAGTCTCAGATTTTTCAGACTGAAGTAAGACTTCAGTCCTCAGCCATTGATTTTTAAGGGAAAAATGTTTAACTGGTGATGTAAAGCCCAGTGAATCACCAGACTTCAAGCAGAAAAAAAAAAAAAAAATAGCTCCTCCCAAACAATCTCCTATAATGAGTTTTGCTGTGAAAGCAAGGGGGGACAGGGACAAAAGGGGAAGTAAGGCTAAATGATTCTAAATTTGTATAGTGTTTTCACAACCATTTAGGATTGAAGTCAAGTATAGTTTGACATTTAATTGATATTTCCAGTGTTTACAATGGACAAGCACTACATTAAATTTTACCACATAAATCTGACATGACAATATAAACCATCTTGCACTTTGCTTAGCAACAGTTGGAACACAATGCAAGTAGAAATGCCATGTGAAAAAATTGCCTACTTCTGTCCACTAATCCTTCCAAGCTTTCTAAAACTTCCTTAACTTACCTGAACAAGCCTTGCTATTTTATCTTTCCAATTTCATCCCTATGCCATGGATTTTATTTAAAAAAAAAAAAACAGCAATGAAGGCAGCTAAAACCTGTTGCTTGTCTTGTTTTTCTTTTCAGTCATTGCTGTATTTGTCCTAGTGACACTGCAAGTGCAACTCTTTCCCTCTGCCCCATGTGCTTGGTGGCATTTCCCTGAGATACTGAAAAGGCATCACCCTTATTTGAGCACCAGTTGTATCTTCCCATATCTTTATTGCATGCTGACCCTCCTCAACAAGAGCAGCAATAGAAGAGTAGCATAGCAATGATAGAGTGCTTGCCATTCTTTGTATTATGCTTCCCTGCAATATCTACAGTTCTTCATGTCTTTTTTTCTTAAGAATGTTTCTGCTGCTTCTTACTACAAAAATCAAGTTTCCAACTGCTTAAAAAAACCAGATGTTTGTTAATAATATAATTATCCATTACAGTTGTCTCCTTAAGAAAAAAAATATCTGTTGAAGGTATAAACTTGTTAGGAGTTTAAACACACATGAGATCTAAAGGTAAAGTACAATCAGAAATTAACAGGTTAAAGGACTAAATCTGTTAAAAGAATAGATCTCACTGATATCACACCAAGTGGTATTTCATTAAATGCCTTAAAAAAAAAAAAAAAAGACCTTTCAAAAGATATAGAGAAATAAACGTAACAAGAGGGTTGATGTGCCCCAGGAAAGACCAGTTTTTGTTATTGTTTATCTAAAAAGAAGTGCTGTATGAATATCTGGAATAAAACTCTGGAGAGCAGGGTTAACAGAGATCAGGAGAATGTATGAGGTTCAGCAAAGGCCACCTCTGTCCTTAAGCCACTATTTATCTGTGTTATAAGGCTCTTAAGAAAATGACATTTCTGTACACCAGTGCAATCTGTTTAACAGGCTTCCACTGCATTGAAAATCTGCTGTCCCTTGGATTTGCTGTAGGGCTTCTGACTAACAGATCAATGGATCACTTTGTCCAGCATTTTCTAGTCTAAGGTGCCCATTGCTGATGTGGCTGGAAAGACAGCAAATTTTAATCCTGGTCTCAAAGCACTAGGCTGAGATCCTAAAGGTTTGAAAGATATTTGGACACCTGAAAATCAGTTTTCTCATTTGCTGTTTCCTGCTCATCCTATTTTCATCAGCCTATGGACACTCTGCCTTGAGGCAGCACAGAAGTGTCTGAGGAATATTTGCTCCCACCTTCTCTGAGACTCATTATAGTATTCACTGCTGTGCTGTGCTTTCCATACCTGTGCTTGGTTCAGGAGGGAAAAGCTAAGGTTTTCCTTTTTCTAATTGTCAGGAAACTGGATCTGGTTTAACTCAAATGGGATACCCAAGACCCAGCATGCAAGATAGGGAAATGTATTCTACAGCTGACAGGAAATGAAGAGTAGCAGGATGGGTAAGAGGTGGACTCCATCCCACCTAAAATATTTGAGTACTTAAACCCAGTAGAGAACAAGACATTTCTTTCTCACAGAGATTCTAAAACTTCAGCCACTGCACTTTTTCACACTCAAAAGAGCTGCATCTCATGGGGAGTGAAGATATTGCAAAAGTTATAAGAAGTGTCATTTCCACAGTGGCTGTAAAAATTTGATTTTCAGTCATCCCTACCTTAAAGCACTTAAGGATCTTTTGCAATGAAAATTATGATAAAAAATTAATTTTAAATTCTGCAAAATTTAGCTTCTCCTGTCCACCATGTGTGAAAATAACAGTGATTCTTTTGGGTTTGGGGTTTTTTTTTTTCCTCTGTTAATCGCTAGTAAATGCCTGGGGAGAAAATCCAGGTAGATGACAGGACATCTGAAAGTATAAAGAAAATGCAAATAAAAATGCATGATTGTAAAACAGCCTGCTTAAATGAGCACCATGATATATATAGCATAAATATGCATCCATTCCTCATTTTAGTCCACTTTTAACATCAATAGTTTCCCCAGAAATGGTGATAGGGCTAGCTGAATAAGAAAACTGATGTTTATCTATTTCTGATGTTTATCTATCTCCCACCTCTGCTTATTCCTCCTTTGGAGAGATTTATATAAAAATAGCATGTTACTATTCAATTCACAATGAGGCATTGAAATACCCAAATCAGCTTTGTTGGGCTGGATTTGCCCGACCATGGAAGCTGAAAGAATAAAATACACAGACTGAGAAATTAATTTAGAGAGGTTTTTCATTGCTAATAATAAAGTTACACAAAAAGGGTAGATTCAGAGAGGGCATGAGGCAGTTCTGCCTTAGTCATGAAAAAGATGGGATTCAGAAGCCATCATACTTTTCATTACATGATTGTTATCTATCTGACTTACATTCAACAAAAAAGGCAAATCCTGCTGAGGCATACATAATGCTTTCAGCAACAGATGCTGACAAGGGCATTAATAAATCGTGATCATTATTAGAACTCTTAAACCAATATTTTGCTGCCAGACATGCTGTTTATTATAATTTCTTATTTATTTATGCAGATTGTACTAATCCTTGCATAAGACACTAATTATTCAAATGGCTGTAGCAGAGTAGTGTGCAAAGGCCACGATCAACACAACTGGGGTCTGGAACAAGAATCATCAAACACTTGATGCTTTGACATGGAAAATGAGAGTCAGACTCTGGAGACCAAGAGTTAATTGTGAAATGTTGAGTGTTGTCATTGACAGTCAAGCTCAAATAGACCTAGATTGCATGTTTCTTCTCATTTCACCTTTTCCCAGATCCTAGCCAATGAAGAAATTGGACAAGCTGGAATCATCATCTCATAAATGGCAACATCTCCTGGAATTTAGGGAGAGCTTTTGCTTTATCTGGCTTAAACTCAAAATGCTGCATATATGTGATATTCCAAATTGCATATCTGATGTCTTTGGAAAGAGATGAGATGTTGTACATAACCATCATCCTACTTACCAACAGAAAAGACTGAAAGAAGAAATCTTATGAGCTGATTCACCTGCAAGACCAGATCAGTTGTGGCCACAACAGTAATGAATTTGAACAGCATCCACCATGTAGATTCCTACGAGTTTTCTGAGAGAATGTCCATGATCACTGGAACCTCCTATTCTGTATCAGTGACCTGAGTGACAAAATCACCTGCCTCCTCCAACTCCAATGGCAGCGTGAGCACACCAGCATCACACTGTTTTCTTTTTCTTCTCGTAAAAAACAGACATAATTCAAGTGCCCTGGGTAGTGTCAGCTGCTCTGAAAGGATACCAAGGGACTGTGTTTGATCCTTTGAGTACCTTCCATATTCTGCTGAAGTCATGCTTAAAATGAGTGAAGCTCAGACTCTTGACTTCATCTCATTCAGTTGTGTTTGAAGGCCTTTGCTGATCAGGGCTCTGGGGACTCCAGAAAAAAAACAAACAACACAAGAGAGAAGAAGGTTTCATTCCATATAATTGCTATATATGGACAGCAATGCTCTTTTACTTCTAATAGCTATTTAAAAACTTACGTAAATACTGATTTATGTGTCAAAGCTCTAAGCACTCCATTGATCCGGTAAATATACAGCTAAGGACAGCTTAACACAACAGACTTGGTGGCTGTTACGCTCTATCAGACTAATGTATATTTAGCCCATAGTTGAAGCATGCATTATTTACTTGGTTGGCATTAGCAGCTTGATGAAGCTGCTCTGGGAGCTGTTCCGAGACACAGAGCAACCCAGAGTGGCAGAAACGATGGCACATGAAGCCCTGACTCTGTGCAGCCTCGTGCCTTGGTTCAGGGATGAGTGTGGGGCTGTGGGCAGGAACCAGGGGCACATTTTCCTAGGAGAGCTCACAAGCAGGTTCTCCTGCCCAGCATTCTTCCCTCGCTCTTCCAGATTACATCAAGCTCCCACATGGCTGGAAGGGTAAATTTCTTGTAATGGAATAAAAAAGTCACTTCTAAAAACCAAGCCATGTTTGTTTTGCAACTGATTTAGGAGCCAGCCTTTCACAAAGGCCCAACTCAAAGGGGAAAAGGTGACTGCCAGGCAGTTAGATATGAACAGGACTGCTTTTGATAGGGTCTCCTGAATTAGGGATTAGAAAGTGACTAAAGAAAACAAAAAAACATCTGTATGAGAGAAGGAAATGCCAAGACAAAAAATATTTGTTTCTATAGCTAATGTGATGCATTATTTGGTCCTCAAATTCACTGTTTACCCTTTTGCAATCCCCACTTCATAATTTTCCATTTTGGCTTGAGTGTGAGATTCCTTCCTTCCTTCCTTCCTTCCTCCCTCCCTCCCTCCCTCCCTCCCTCCCAAGGATATGTAGTGTGCATCACCCATTTAGACCCATCTGCAGGCAATGCACTTTTCCTAGTGAATCCAGTGGGGACCCTTTAGCCCCTGTCACTTACGCTAGGGACAAATGGGACTTCATTGCAAAGGAAAGATGCTGGCTCTGAGCCATTATTGTTAATCAGACTCGTAGCCCATGGCTTCTCATGGCATAACCTCCAGAGTAAGCCACTCTGCAGGGCTTTTTGGGTGTCTTATTACTACCTATAAAGATCTCCTTTAAGGAAGTTCAGTTACTCCCATGTGGTTCTGATTGCACTGAAAGCCTGATGATATCCATCTTTTGTCTTTCCTCCATGAGCAGGGCACTGCTAGAAGCATGCAGCTCCACAAGACAGACTTAGGGACTTCTCTCTCTCAGCTTCTGTGAAGCACTGACCAATTCAGGGAGAAGAACAGGAAAGTGCTCTGAGGATCATGCATCTGTCTGCTCTAACACGTAGACCAGCACGTACACTGCCAAGCTGAGACAAGGATAAATCCCAAGTCAAACCCTTGCCAGACAGTTCGTGATATCAGCTCAGCAGTCAGAAGGTTTTAAAAAATCACATTGTGATCTTTTGACTTGTTTTCTGTTGCTGCTCATGAGAAGACAAAGGAGTGGAAAGGAAGATTAGAATTTTTCAGTTGCTCGTGAAATGTTGGAATCTAGAGATAGTGTGTGTGAATGAATATCTAAGAATATGGCAAAATCAGATATCATTAGGCTCCTGAGATTTCAGGGGAAAATAAAGGCTTGCAAATAACATCTTACATTGCAAATGTGGCAGTACTATTCAATATTCTCTCATCTATACAAAAGGTAGAGCTAACACATACATTGAAAGCAACAAGAACTATCTTTACATCTTTAAGAAAAGACCAAAGATATTTAACAGATAAAAAATTCTTGTCCTTCGAACCTTGTTTGGAAGTTGTTTAGGTGTTGTTGATTACTTAAAGGGGGTCAGCACAAGTCTGTGCTTTACTTCATCTCCTGTGTTGCCTCAGATAAATAATCAGACGTATTTGGGGCTGTATGGTGGCACTTTAAACACTAAAATAAACTCCATTTTATTTCAACTCCACAAGCTGTAGAGAAAAAAATAAGTTGTAGTCCAATGGATCTAGTAGGGGTATGTAAGCTTGCAATCCTGCTTTTCCTCATCAGCAGGATGTATAGGGAGCCACGTTCAGTGTTATGCACTACATGATAGGATTTTGAATAAGGGGAATATGAATTTCCCATGCACAGACTGCATGAATTTCCCTATGCTAGACTCATTTCCAGCATTGCAGTGGTTGGTCTGAGCACGACCCTTAGCTCTCTCATTGTATCTGTCTTTTGTCCTTGCAGCAATGCTCAGAGTTTCTTGGCAACTGAAATAATAGCTAATGTAAGAGTTGTGGATAGTCCCTGCAGATATTTTCATCTGAGCAGAGCAGGATGTGTACGTGGTGCTGTGCATGGTTTGTTGTGGTATAGCAAGGGTCTCTCTCTGTCTCCTTAGGGAGGGGCTGGTCCTGTGGCTGACACTACCATGCCAAACTCACTGTGTCACCCAGGACACTCTACGATCCCCCAGGAAACAGGAGGACAGTCCTGACTCTGAAGTGTAGCTCTGAGGCAAAAATTACCTCCATGGAGGCTCTTTACTGCAGATCTTTACTGTCTAGCACGGAAAGTGTCAAAGACCAAAAAATTAGTGGGGAGGGTTTTGACTGAAGAAGCAAAAGGACTTCTCATCTTTGTTTTTGTTCTTTCTCTTACGCCTCATTTTTCATGTCAGCCTTTCATTTAATTTAGGTAACTAGATAATCAGTGCACAAATTTGTTCACGAGCCAGGTGATATGGCTGGCTGAGCTCTGTCTACCCTCCAATACAGCTGAGACTGAAGGGGGGTCTTGAGGCTTGGCTTGGAGGACAGAGCTTGTGGTTTATCAATTTCTACTCAAAATGATGAATATTTGATTCAAGCTCAGTTCTTTTTTTTGCAAATTTCCTTCTTCTATTATGATGTTTACAGCTTTTTAAAAGACTCCTGAAATGATAGGAGCTATATTGATTAACTAGCTTCTCTCCTAATGTGAGCGTCTTTATCTGAATATTTTCTCTTTTCTTTTTTTTTTTTTTAACCACAGACAAATTACAAGTGGATGAATTGTGAAAATCATCTGGTTAAAAGGGAGTGCTCTGGGTCTTGCACTCTGTTGAACTCCTGACCCATTTTGGAGAGATAGGCTCTCTGTGAGGAGGTTATTACTCACAGGCTGAATTCCTGCAGACCAGACCATCCAGACAGATGTGTCCTGCAGATCCACCAATCACACAAAAATGATGCACCCTGTGGAGGGGGGTAAAACACATATTGTAGATAAGGAGACAGCTTCACATCATTGCTGTAACTGGCAGATGTGTACTGTAGGTGGACTGTGAATGTCCATCACTAAATGCACGCCGGAGACAGGGCGCATTTAGGGTTTTGTGCATCAGCTGAGTTATTCCATGGAAATTACTTAGATTTCACCAACGAGGTAGAATACACGGTGGGGGAAGAAGGCTGAGTCTCCTTTCACCTCTAGTGCTTAGACTACTTAATACAAATGAGACCCTACTCCTGAAAATATTTATTCCCTTGTGTTGTTTCTTCCCTATTCTGCCCACACACTATGAAAAAAGTAAAGTATTTCCAGTATCCACTGAAACTTCAAGTGTGATAAGAAATGAGATTTCTGTAAGGCGATACTTTCCCTCTGATTATGTACTATATTAGCTTCTGTACCCAGCTGAGAAAAAGTATTAAGCCTAGTATACAAAGAAAACAAATAGGAGAGTGATACTTAGCCTTAGGGCTGGAGGAGTTCTTAATTTTTCCCATTTCCTCAGCTCTTATTTATACCAAAGTCAGTTATGTTGCACAGCCACAGCTGGTTTGGGAGCCCTGAAGTGGGGTGAAGGGCAGCAGGAAGAAATGAACTTTTCAATTGATGGATGAATGAGTGTTTCCATGTACATAGCATATTTTAAAGAAGACTGTATTGAAGGAAATAGTGCTTCCTTCTCACCTTCTGGTGGCATCTGTCAGGTTTGGAGGGAATGAGTATTTTTCTAGTGTCTGCTATTAAATGAAGTGGAGTTGAAGGAGGAATTAATTTCCCTGTAAAACAGAAGCTTTCATCAAATGAATTATAAGATTTTATTTCGCAAAATAAAAGAAAAAAAATCAGTTTTCTTCCAATGTTGAAGTGGTTTCATATTCAGCTGCTAAAACAGGGAGAGAAAGTGGGGCAGAGGGGCACAGAGAAAGAAAATTATTTCAGGTGAACTTTTTGATGGAGGCAATCCTACAGGAAAATTACAATTTTCAAAGGAGAAAACAATTCCCATTCCCTCCTCCCAGCTATGTGGAAAGTCAGAATCCAGTGGAGCCAAGATCCTTCCTGTTCTTAAGCAGTGCAGCTGCTCTGCTACCCAGATAGGTGAGAGATTTTCATTACGTGCTTTTGGCAACACCTCTATGGGGCTCCCCTATGTCTTGGTTTGAAAAGACAGGTGCCTGCTAAGGAAGGCAGGGGCCTCTCTTGAAATAGAAAACGTAAACCCCCTCTTTCTGAATTATTACAGTTTTGAAATTAAGGGGCTCTTAGGCAAAGATATGGGAGTAGGAATAATAGTTCTTTATTAGGAAAAAAAATCAAAATAAAAAAATCAAAATACAACAACACTGACAGAGTCAGAATACGACCTGACACCCTGTTGGTCAGGGTGTTGGTAGCAGTCTGATTAAATGGTGGCTGCAGTCTTCCTGGAGTGACAAATGTGGTTCTGTTGAAGCAGTGATCCTGTAGAAGGGTGTAGTTTTCCTCTGAAGGTCCAATGGTGGTGTAGATGGGCCTGGTCTTTTTCTGGGAGTGTAGTGAAAAAGAAAGCTGCTCTTCTGGGAATCTAGTGGGAAAAGGTGTTTTAAATTTTAGATTATATCTGGGTAGGAAAGCTTGTCTCTTCTCCCTGGGCGTGGTATCTCACAATGGGATGATGTATTTTATCAGTCATGCAGTGAGACTCCATGGCCTATTAACAGAAGATATTTCCTGGAGGGAGGATTGGTTGTGGAAGAGATAAAGAAAACTGCCCCACTTGGTTTTAACAGGTCGCCCAAATAACAGAAGAAAACTGCCCCACCTCTAACAGATGGTGAGAGAATACACACCCCCAGCTAGATCTTGCATTTATAACCTAAGACACTCTAGTAGGGGATAGTGACTGTACTAGAAGCCCAGTTACTTTCAATCACAATGAAAATGCTTCCTTTTATCTGGTTTAAAGACTTTCTCCTTTGCTGTCTCTATCACTCTTTCGAAGCCTATGCCAGAATTTCATTTCTGCTGCTTTCCCTACATCAGTTGTCTCCAAAAGGGACTTCTGAGAGTCAGGAGTGGAGGTCAGCACTCTAGCACTATTTTAGAAGAGACACACAATCTTTCCAGCCTGTTCTGCTGGGCCAGTCCTCGTGGCAGTTCAGCCCAAACACAAGGAGTGCAGAGGTGCAGGCGGGCATGAGGCTGCTGAGTGCCTGCCCTGCCCTGAGGGACGTTTGCTGCAGGGCTGCACAGGACACTGCTGAAGGGGAAGCAAACCAGTTTGGTGGACACCAGCTCCCTCAGGAAGCTCGTCTCTCCTGCTGCAGCCGCTGCTGACCAGCTCTTTGGAGAAGGCTGCATTATTTTACTTTCCAGATGCAGCTGGGCCTCCTCTTTCCATAGTCGGAGACCTTTTTTTGACAGAAAATGCAACATTTTACAAGCTGGTTTACAAGACTTTTATTCTGAATTGAGCTTTATCCTAAATGGTCAGTGTCTCCCCAAAACATAGGCCAGCTTTTCTTTGTGCTTCAGCTGTTATGTTTCCCTTTGCCCACCTGGCTCCTGTGCCCTAGGGACAGAGCTGCTTCTTACTCCATGAGATGGCTGTAGTGTGCACAGCAGACCAGGATGCCCTGGAGCAGATCTGGATGCTATTGTAGCACAAAGAGTGGCAATAACACTCACAGAAAGCAGTTCTGTGTTTATGCAAACTGTTTATGTTTATGCAGTCCATCCTACTGAGATGCTCTTTTGCTCCAGACAATCTTGACATTTTGGAGAGATATATCAACATTCCCTCTGACACAGCTCTCTCTTGTCAGAGCAGTAAACAGCAGGTAGTTCTCATTCCTTTCCAAGGTGATGGGCTGTACAGTGGCAGAATCTCTGCATCCTACCTCTCAGCACTCCTAGGAGGATAGCCAGTTTACAAATCTTTGAGACAACTCGCTCTGTAGCAAGCGAAGCGTTTTAGATAAAACACCATGTACCATCTTGTGCCAGAATAGATTTCACTTTCAATTCAGTAAAACTTAGTTGTAGACTGTGCCTCCTCCTTTATTTTGATTTTGTGTTGCTATGCCTAGACACATTTTTTGGTGGTTAAAAGGGATTTGCAATCATTCTGTGGAACACCTGAGGGAGAACCATGGATCACAATTGATCTACTGACTACCGGAAAAGAAATGTGGCTTGAAAACCTTCTGCCAGCATCCATCAGTTAATGCAATGGGGAAGAGCCAGTCTTTCAATTCCCTGAAGTCAGCATTATTGAGACTTCTAGCATAATAAGGACATGAAGGAGTATTGGTTATGAGCTTGGTTTTAGAAGTAAGGATATTTCACTGAAGTAGCAACCACAGTAGTTTTAGGCCATAATTTCTCCAAAAGAATCAGGGCTTCTGGACAGGTCACTGCACTACAAATAAGAAATCTTCAATAGTATTTCATCTGTGGCACTGTTTCCCAGAACAAGATGTTTTGTTTATCTCTGCCTCAGTTTCCTTGCCAGTGAAATAATACAATCTGAAGCATATTGGAGAAAAGTGCTCTGAAATAGCTGAATATATTGTTAATAGTAACAAAACAAATGCTGCTAGTTTCAATGTATTTCTTCCTCAGACAGCACTGCAATTATCAGCATGCTGGAAATTGCTACTAAAGAAATACAGAAAGCTCAGATATCAATATGGCATGGGAAAAAAGAAAAAAAAATAATAAAGAAAAAAAAAATAAAGGACCTTGAAAGAAACCAATAATTTTGGGTATCAAAGCAATACAGTTAGAAAATCATCAGGTCCCTCCAATGGTGGCTGGGCCAGCATGGAGACTTTCAGATTTGTCACATATAGATCACAGAGGCATAAAAGACCTAAGTCCCATAAACAAGGCAGGCTAGCTTGCTTATGTGGTTGCTTTAATAATTAGGGTTTACAGAGAGAGCACATCCATGCTAAAATAATGCCCAAAAGGAGGCAGACATAACACAGCCTGCCTCTGGAAGGGTTTGACTCACATGCTGCTGAGTTATTCATGGCATGTGAGCTGTGTGGAAGAGATCTTTTTGTTTTGTTTTGTTTTAATGCTGATGGGATAATCTTTTCTTTTGAAAACAGCCTCCTAATGCATCAGGACAGCTGCCTGGGATACACCTCATTTAGCGGCAATTGTCTCTCTAATGTTTATAACCCTCCCACTGCCATCCAATATACAGTCATCATTTATCCACTCATTTGACTAACACAATGTTAAAATGCCCTTCCAGTGCTTTGTTTTGCTTACTTCTCCATTCCCTTGCTGTCCTCTTGTCAGAGATGTTAAAACCTGTTTTGAGCAACTGGCATCTCTGCATCAAGGATTTGTGACTGAAGGATGCTTTCCCCACTCTTCACCCTGCAGCCTCTCCCTCCTGTTTAATTATAAGCTGGGGAGTGTGAGACATCATCTATCATTCCTTGTTCATTATATTCAACAGATGCACATTTTGGGCTCTTCAACAAACTGACCAGGCATATGGAGCATGTTAATCTGTTTGTGAAATCTGCCCTTTTAAAATCAACAATACAATTGTCTCCATCTCATTAAATGAGGGGGAAAACCTCCCAAAACCCTGGAACTTTAAGGCCCCTAGTATCATTCTTAAGCCTTTCTTGTGCAGTAGTTTGTCACAGTCCAGATGTGAGTACTTTTTTGTAAAAGCAACCACACTATGTTTGAGACCATCTGCGTGATGTGAGTTGGGTAGGGACAGTCAGAAATTCATGCAGTGGTACATAAAATCTGAAACCTTAGAAAGTTAAATCGAGCTTTCTGGACAACTTTCCACAAGATGATGATCTTGAGACAGAATACAAACATATGCCTACTTTTTGTTCTGGCCACAGCTGATACCCACCACACAGAGGAGATTGAAGGACACAGCTTTTTCCTTCACAAGTGGCTTGGGTATGCCAATAAAACCCTGTCAGAATGAACATGCTCCCCACCGTGCTTGGCCTGATAGCACAAAGGGCTCTTACACTAATCCTTCTTCTGAGTTTTAAATCCATGTGGCATCATGGACAGTACAGATAATCCCAGCCACTAAAGAGAACAACATTTTTCTCAGGCACATAGCTGCAGTTCAGTAAACAGAGCTCAGGTTGAATGATCCAGAACAAAATGTTTCATTTCTTTTTTTTCCTCTTCCTTAACTTTCTTTGGGATAAAACAGATGTGCAGTCAGCTCGGTGATTTTGAGTGGTTCCTTGAGATTTAGCGTTTACTTGAGCAATAATATTACTCTGGGGCATTAAGAGCACACAAGACTGAAGACATGAAATTTGTAGAGTGCATGGCAAGCATGAAAACTGGAATAAAAACTATGCTGGGAGTGGATTTATACTGTTTACCTCTCACTAATCATAGAAGTAGCTTGAATAGCTCCCTATTCTTTTGGTGTTGTTTTCAGTCTGTTAGGCAACTGTGCCATCTGACAACTGAAAACTTCACCTGTAAGGATACTGCCGATATTTGAAGCAGGCTCCTGAAAAACACATGGCAGAGTTGAATCTGGGCATGTGAAGCTTTGGTCCTGAGAGAGATTCTGGGGGAAGAGAGGAAGCATGTCCCGAAAATGTCATAAAGAACTTTGATAAGAAGAGTGATCCTCCAAGAAATCAACACATGGTCTGAAATTGTAAAATGCATGGTGATACAGCCACGTATTCCTTCCTGACAGAGCCTAGGTTTGCAAGGCACTGAGAACTGATCCTCTATGATGTGCAGTCGTGCAAATCTATCTGTCTCAAGGGTGTTCCTGCCTCCATGAAAAAAAAAAGAAAAATGACAAAGAAACAATCAAAGGCTTGAGATGCTTTGTGACAGTTGTGTGTGGTTGCTAATTACTCTGGTATCAGCTGCTGCTGAGTAAGCTTTTATGTTCCATGCTGAGTAGCATTCGTTCTTCGGTCAACAGCAAGACTTGTGGAGAGCTTCAGCTCTAGTGTTTGTATCCCTGTACTGTTTAGTTTGTAAGGTGAAAACCAAAGCTTTCTCCTACTTTCTTTCAGCTAGTTTGACACTGTGTGTGGCTGTTGGCCATGCATTAATAGTACATAAGAAAGCTGCAGATCAAAGAACTACCTGACCTAGAGAGGGGGTCAAAGTAGGAGAGAAAGAGCTAGAAAAATTAGTGTGGTGTTCCCTCAATATAGCCAACCTCTCTGCAGCCTAGGGACCTCCTGAATCAGAGACTGTATCTACATCTCTGTGCTGAACAGTCCTCAAGAGACCTATCATCCTCTCCAAATGCATCTAATTGCTTTCTGAATCCAGTTATATGTTCCTCCTTGGCATGTTCAAAAGCTTCATTTGTTACAGGCTAATGAGCTTAATAAGCTGAAGCTGTGTTTTTATTGAAAGGTTAATGATTGCAAACATTTAAATAGTTAAATCAACTCCTTAACTGAGTGTGGAGTTACAGAGGAAGGGAACAAACAAGTCTAACTCTTCTGGGAAGACTGTTGAGGAATTTTTGAGTTAGTGTGGATTTTGTATGCTTGGTGTTGCTGGGGCTTACATTACCTCTGTGATGTTCCAGCTTACACCATTTCTACTTTCCCTTCTGTTGTGGTGGGTTTAGGTCACATTAAATCCTGAACTGAGCCAATCTTTTCCCTACAGCTTGTTTGTGTCTCAAGCTACTTTTGTCTCAAGTTAGTTTTGCAATTAACATCTGCTGGTTCATATTATGTGACTGCTTTATCTCCATGAATCATCCCTTAAGTTTCTACAGTCTGTGATGTTGGGCAAACAATCTATTGACAACACCTTTGCTACTTCTAAAAGTGTGTTGTTTTGACCTCTTCAGCCGAAGTGGTTTTACCACTACAAGTCAAATGATTGCTTTATAACTGTAAAATAGAGCCTTGTTTGGTGACACCTGAGAAAAACTCTAAAAAGCTAGAATGAGGGACCCCTTATGTATTTGATAGCAACCAAATAGCTCTACATTTTTGAAATAGTTAATTATAATTGATGGCAATGTCACCTTGGGAGAATTAAAGGGTTTCCCTCTTACAGATGATAAAAAAAAAAAATGTGTGTTGTGTGTATACGAAAAGAACATTTGTGTTTTTCTTCCCAGGAATTTTGGTTTTGTGCAGTGCCCGAGTGACCAGAGGAGTGAAATGAAGACAAAGGGCAGTAAAATAATTTCAGAGGTAATGTCACCATAATGTCTTCATAAGGAAGCGTTCCACTGCATTTTCTGACCTTCCTTTTTGTCTGTGAGATCCCACTTCTTTTTGAAATATTGGATACTCTGCCTCCCTGTCTTTCCTTCCTCCACTGGCCAACAAAAGCTGGTAAATGTAGGATTCTGCAGTGTGTAAGTTGCAGTATAATTTTGTCAGGCACACTGGTTTATCAACATACAGCTCTAATATCCAGCTGACTACAGGGATGGCCTATAAAGGCCCACTTGGAAAGCATACTGAACTCAACAGAGGCTCCTGTTGACTTAAGTGGGCCCTAGACCAGGCCTGAAATGAAATCTGTCTCAAATTGCCAGTAGACAAAGATTCAGGGTGGTGGTTGTATTTGGAAGAAGCTGTGAAACAGAGAAGTAAAATGGGCAGGAGCAAAGCAATGGCAAAATAAAGATAATAATTTAGGCGGTAAATGGGAGAAAACTGCTAACCAGCAGAAAAGAGGTCTGGAAAAGCCTCTCAGAAGAACTGGCAAAGGGAGAATCCTAACTGGTTCCAGGATCAATATTGATAACATAATGAGACAGTTTCCAGAGTTCTCTCACTTGCAACAGCAGGAACCAAGCTTCTTTTCTCTGGTCTCACAACAACTCATTTGCTTTAATGCTTTTCTTTGTGGATTCAAAGGTCTGGGATTTTTGCTCATGTAAATTAGCCTAAAGGGAAAAACATTTTGCTTTAAAAAGTCTTTTTCTTAGTCATCTGAACACTGGAAGGGGAATGGTGTTGGAATCTTTTCTTTGGCTTCTCTTGTGCTCAGTGCTTGTCTCTGTTAATAGCATTTTCCAACCAACTTTTTTTTTTTATTTTAAGATGTGGAGGGAGAAAAGGACACTGTAAAGTACACATTCTTGATTGTGAGCTGATAACCAGTTCCCTGCTCTTCTCCAGTTTTGTTTTGGTCTTGGTTTTTTTGCTAAGACTGAACAAGTCAGAGAAATATTGCTATATGTTAGAACCTACCCTAAGAAAAAAGAGTAGATATGTTCCTGTCTTTAAGAATGGGCCATGGGCAACTTCAGGGACATTTTCAGTGCCTATAACCTATATAAGTTTAAATTTTATGACTTATGTGGAAGACAGCTGTACTCTCATGATTTATTACTTGTGTTGAGAAAACAGAAATATGGCTTCCATAACCATGGCTTACTTATGACAAAATGCTTCACTCCAAAAGCCTCTGGTGCCTCTTTCGTGGCTACCTGGACTGCAGGGCTGACAGCACAGCCCATTTCGTTTGTCTGAAAGGAAGCTGCAGAACCCAATGAACAAGCACTCCAGAAGAGGAACCCTTTCCTCAGGAAAGCTGCAGGAGGATTTTGGCAAGGGAGAGAAGCTAGCCACTAAAACCCAAGTTCTTTCACATAAGGCAGCAGGGTGAAACCCTATTTTAGAATCTAGATGAGTGGTTTCAAAACCTTTGCATTCTGAAAAGAGAGCACTTAAAGTATTACACAGATGGCCATGGTAAATAAGAGAAAAGAAATGGAGGAATAAGGGGATGTTAGTCCTTAAAAGGATGGAAAGGCTAAAAGGGTAGCCTTTTTCCTCTAGTTAAGGAATAGAGTGGAAGTTGTCTAATCTTGCAAAGAAGAAAAGCCTGAAATATCCTTAGAGGCAATGCTGCCTTTTTAAAGCACACAGCAAGCTGATAGCCAAAGGCAACAGAAGAAACAGTGAAAAGGAACAGCAGAAAGCTGAGACTCAGTGTGAACAGATACCTAAAAGTTAGGGAGCCTGAGGGTATGTGGTTTAACCAGACCACTGAGGATTTTTCCACAGTAGAGGCTCAGATGCAGTATTAAATCAGCACACATAACATCAAGCTGTGGCTATTGTCTTTAGGCACTTATTTTGCACACTGCAAATTAAGATGACTAGCCTTAACCCTTTTCTGCTGTTGGTTGAGCTGCATTAAAATGCAAATTCCTTTGCATTTTCTGCATACACACCAGTACCCATCACTGAAGCGTGGCTATGTGAGCCATGAATCTCAGCCATGTGATGGAGCCATCAGTCACAGAATCCCATAATCACTTTACTACACTCCCTAGTTCTGGAGGAGTGCCTGGTACCACATGGGGCTCAACAAACAGTCAGTGCTTCGCACGCCTGGGAGACACTCATTTTACAGCAGGTCCAATTGGCTGTGCCTGGCTGCAGGAAAACAACACAGGGGTTCTCCAGGTTTCTCTGTCTGTGGAAGTCAGCCCTTAATAGAACAGTTCCCAGTATTACTGGGAGCAGCAAATTTGACATGTATGTGGTTTGGCAAGATTTCATCTTGAATAAATGAGTGTGGGATTTGCTTTAGCACCTGCTGCTCTTTTTACAGAGCCAATTTATACCTCAGTAGGAATGTTTCCATATAATGCAGTTGTTTAAGGAAGTGTTCTAATTTTATAGTGTTTATCTACCTACTATTCAAGTCATGTAAATGTTGTGGATGTTAGTCCACTCAAATTTATACCTTTCATTATTCTGGTACACAAGTATTTTGTGGCCACAGTTTTGTTTCCTTTACTAACACCCGTATCCACAGCATTACCTGAAGGCTTAAAATCAAAGCAAACTATACAAAACTCAATTTTTTTTTTTTTTTTTTTTTTTAATTTCTCTATATATCCCTGAGAGCTCACTCAGCTGGGGTTATTTTAAGACTATTTAAAGACATACACATATTTGGAATATTCTCCCTGAAAAAGTCTAGCATAATTAAAAAGTAATTATGTAAATGCAGGTGTTGAGCTTCTCTCTAACCTCATGTTATAGTCTGTAAACTGTCTGAAACCATCAATTTAACTACTTAGAACTGGAAAGTCTTGACTGAATTATAGCCCAGTTTGTATAATGGAGGTGATATACAAAATTATGCTTCCTGGAACTGGAATTTAAAAGTTAATCAAAAGCTCTAGAGAACCTTAATTCCTGTAGACGTTCAAGACACAGAGGAAGCTGCTGAACCCAGCAAGAGCTGATTTGATGTCTATGCAGGGAGAAGCCAAAGAAATGGAAACAACCTATTGTTTCTTTTTCTGGTTGCTGGGATTTAGTATGCAATATCTTAGGGATCTTATCCTGTCTATATTTTATCCTTAAGATGTATTTCCTGTGCTTTGATGAAATCTTGTCAGTATTCAAGAAACTACAGACTTGAACCTACAGTTTTGTCTGGGACTATCTCTTGAGCAAGGGACTTGTTTCTCATTCAGTTTTCCAGCATGAGTGACTGCTACTTAGTGATGCCTATTAGTTTTCCTTATTTTTTTCCTTGAAAAAATAAGGAAATTGGAATTGTGCCATGTTCCCACAAGCACTTTCTATTGACCTTCAGCACAAACCAGCAGCTGAAAGTCAACAGCAGCCCTGAGAGGTGGCTCACAGTGTAGTGGAGTTGAAACAGACTTAAATTTGTCCTTCCTCTCTTTAGTGTCTAACTTGGGTGTTTAATTTCTTCAGGTGTCAGGAGGCACCTCAAAGGATTGTGAGAAATTTGCCATGCTTTGCAAGACATTCTAGAAGGGCATCTCTTTCTCTCATATTCAAGAGAAAAGGGGATATGGGATGAGATTGGTTTCCAGTGCAGGAGGTAAAGTATCTTGTGGAAGTATCTGGAGTCCTATGGAAGGAATTTGAGCTGTGGTCAGCAGCTGGAGTGGTTTGGAAGCTTGCACTTCTGAATGTTGGGAAGGAGAGAGAGGAGCTGGACACTCATGTCAGACAAAATCCTAGAAGAGGTTATCACATAACTGATGCAAAACCAGGCCCAAGAAACAATCCTGCACCACCAATAATCCTATTTTTTAAGTGATTGCCATGGTTAAAGTTGGAGAAATCCTTCTATTATAAAAGGGTTTTTTTGATAGAGGGTGATTTGCAATCTTTGACAGGCTCCTGCCGATAATGCTCAGAGTACCAAGACTTACAGCAACAGGACTAAATAAATATGAATGAAGAATCATAGCAAATCGAGCATTATTTTCAGTCAGAGCCACAAGGACAAGCTAGGCTTAATTTTCCCAAGCTAGATTTCTTATCAGTCACTCTTAGTTTCACCCTTGTCATTACCAAGCAAACCTTTAAAACAGCAGGAAAAGCAGGTCAGAATAAAAATGCAATTTAAAACACTTCCAGGAATATTGCACTTTTCCTTATTCCCTGACATGACAGACCCCTTATCAGTGTGGACACTCAAGGCTTTTCCATTTATCTGTAGCATCTACCAAGGAATTAACATCACCTGATCATCTGTTTTTTCACCCTAACTGCTTGAGACACAGGCCATACAGCCCCTCTCTGGTGAAATGCATTACATGCAAAATCTCCCTGAAATCAAAGAGACAGGAGTAAAATAAAAGCAACTGCCCTAAGGCCCACAAATACCCTTTCCACAAGGAAGGAAAGGTAACTATAAAACCAGGAGATCATGAAATCATTGTTTGTGCTTATTTTAAACAAGCTATTTCTTTGATACTGTTTTGGTTTTGATTATGTTTGATTATGTACTGGGAAGAGATTTGGCACCGAAAAGCTCTAGGGACACTTGCTTCTGCAAAAATAAGGGAAAAAGCAACAAGTTGCCCTTGTTTGGAGGGATATATTTAAAGAGGTGTCATTTTTAGGCAGTGAAAGCAAGACTACTGTTGCTCATCAGAAATACTCAAATGAAAAATGTTTTCTCAGTGATTTTTGGTTTTAAGTCATCCATAAAGTCCTGAGCACAGAAAAGACCTTGGTGTGTCTGAAAAAAATTTTTTTGAAACTTATTTCCTGATTTTTGTCAGTGTAGTTTTGTGCTGTAGCTCTGTGCCCTGTGGAATCAAGGCATTTTTTAGGGAAAGGGAGAGTTACAGAACTCTCAGATGGCTTTACACAGATTTCTGTTTTGCTCTGCTCTACTTGATGAAACTCCTACCTGGCCAGATGTCAGGTTCCTGAACCACAACACTCTACCAAGTCTCCTCTCCCATTTTTTTTCCTCCTGTTTTTCTGAGAGAAGGAGGGGACCATTGCTTGGCTATAAATTCAATATATCACTGAAGCTGAACTAGATGTGGTTCAGCCCCAGAATGAGCTTAGACAGCTCTGTACATCTGCCTGCTGCTATCCCCACTTTTTGCATTTCCTTTAAAAAGTCCTGGGCTATGCAGGTCACAAGGAGGACATGGGAAGTTCCAGAGGGTGGTTCAAAAAAGTAAACATATATAAACATCTGTGCAAAAGCCTATTAAAGGATATATGTTAATTTTTAATAAGGATTAAATTGCTTATAATGGAAGAACAGATACTTTTCCTGAGGTTTGAGGAAAGCAAATGTTCCAATTTAACATGTAAGTAGGTTTGCAAGAAAAATTGAAACCTTTGGATGGTTTAGGTTTTTTTTGTTGTATGCAATTGGTGACCTAAATTCTTGGCTCTGTGCTTGCCAGCTGTCCTCTCTTCAGGGATTCCTGTGTAGGCATTGCTTCCTGTGTAGGTTGTTCTGTCTAGAACTCTCCATGCCACGCACTTGGACCTCATGTCTTTGGCACAATAATTCTGTCTGTCCAGTTAAGAGAGCTGATTCCTGTTTAATTATCTTCCAGGCTGTTTCTACTTAAGATAAAATCTTCTATGTTGACTAAGACTCCCAAATAACTCAAGATCGTGAGGGAAGATGGGACATACTTTAGTTCTGCACTGGGTATCAGAGACTGTGCAGAAAACACGTGAGGGGTAACAGAATGCCATGGTCTGCAGCAGACAAACCTAAGTGGATTATGTGCAGGTGAATAGATGTGCAATTGGTAGTCCCTAAGATGCCTCAGGGAAGCTACCATGTCACCATGCATCTTTCTTGACTTGCCAGGACTAAGGGCATTTTGCTAGAAATCCGACACAAAAGAGAGGCAGAGCAGCTGAACAAATTGTTTGCTTTTATAGAAAATAGAGCTAGAAACTCTATTGTAACAAATAGAATTCTGTGTGTCCAGAGAGTTACCATGGTATTAACAAACATTACCCATTTTTTCCTTGTTTGTGTGGTTCCTTGTGATTTACCAGCAGTGCTCCTCAAAGCTATTCTGTTATCACAGAGACATGATTTTGAAATGTTTTCTTATCTAGCCTGCAACACACCATGTTTTTCATTCTTCAGAATATGTAGTACATGTTGAGTTAGCCATACATGCAGCTCTTCCCTCATCACCTGCTTCAAATCCCACTTGTCTCTCCAAATGAATGTGTAAAACCCAACTACACAAATCACTGAGCTCCCAATGCAACGCATTCAGGCACTCATTTATTCTAAACTGATGCTATCCAAGCGGAGGAATTGAAACATGCAATGCTGTCCTCCACCAGATGTTGGGCTGGTTTAAATGCAAATAAACACCCAAAGGGAAAACAAGAGAGTGGAATATAATATACTGCTGAGATATGGGCTAGAGTCGTGCATAGCCCAACTTTCTTATCGTTTCAGATTTTTTTTTTTTTAAGTTTCTTTGCAAGGCAATTTCATTCTTACCCCCTTGTGGTGGTATGTCCCGCTGAGTGCAATATTCTTGCAATGTTCCTGTTTTCCCCTTCATTTGCTTATATATATCCTCAGAGTAACAGGGATTCTATTTGTCTGCAGATTTTTCCTTTCCCTTCTGGAAATATTTATGCTCCCTGTGTAGGGCAGAGCAGCAGCTCCTCATTGATACTGAATCTCCAGAGGACAGGACAGAGAGGTAAAGGGAGTGGGTTCTCTGCTGTCTGCCATCAGTCCTATCACTCAGGGTGGTAATTCAGATTTTTCACACAATATCTCTTCTCAGATGCCTGCCAAAAGCCTTACATGAGATTGATCTGTCTTAGGAGTCTAAACCTTGGGCTGAAAATTAGATGAATAGCTGGAGCCCCTTTATGTGGGTGCATAGCCTTAGGGGACAGGGCAGGAGAAGCCAAAATATGATGTTCCATCATGTCAGTTTTATTTCTTGCAGCAGAAGACAAAGGACAGGATGAGAAGACAAGGTTTTCCTTCACAGCTCTTTGTTCCTACCTCAAATATATCCCCCCTGCAATCATCCTGAAGTTTCATTAATGCCTTTTTGCCACTTCTGACATTTGTACACTTTCTGATCCCTTGCTCTCTCTCCCCTCCCGTTCCTAATTCTGTACTCATATAAATTTTTATTCATCATTCCCTTCCTTGTTCTCATTCAGTCTGTTCCCAAAATGGCCTGTTGGACTCTATGTTCCCCTCAACACAGTGTGGTTTGTTCTCTTGAAGAGTGGTTCTGTTACACAGAACAACGGTTTGTGAAAATCATCCTGTCTGGAACAGGACAAGAGGCAAGCACAGGGCCAGGCTAAATCACAGACAAACCCCAGTGCTACCTTGTAGTGAGGTTTTTTTGGGTTTTGGGTAGGGGGAGGATTATTCTGCACATTGCTTTATTAAAATAGGTATAAAAAAAAAACCCTGATCAAAATTTTTGCTATACTTTCCTTCATTTGTAGAAATTAATTACTCTCTGGGTATAAATGTATGAATTTGCTTCTAATAACACAGAAAATATTGCAAATTAAAGCAATCATGTGGGTCTTGCAGAGCCACAGGGCCCTCTGCCTTGGGAGGTTTGCCAGGAAGTAAATTCAGGGTCTTGATTAATTGGGGGTCTTAGAGTTGAGATGGAACAGGGAAACCTAACAGACGAATACATGGGGATACAATAGGAAAAGAAAATGCAACCACATGAATCACTATCCCTTCTGGATGTCAAAGCTTGGGTTTCAAAGGGTTTTTCAGGTGGATGTGTCTGATCTCTGGCTTCCAACTGTGATTTAACACACCTTGAAGGTGAAGCCATTATTTTTACGAGATACTTTCACAAAGGAAAGTAGCTTCTGAAAGAAAAGGAAATTACAGGAATAGGCTGTTTCTGGAATGATTTTGGTTGCTGTGAATTTTGCATGAAAGTGAAAAGGGGTTAATTGTCGAATGGAAAAAGAAGATTGCTGTCTATATACAATATATACATTGCTGTGTTCTATCTTCCTGACCAAATGAAGGCTCAGCAGAGAATGCAGGTTAACACTGAGAAATTTCAACACTTGCCTCCCTCCAGTCATAACTAAAATAAATCATCTCTCTGCGCATGTTGAAAAAAACAAGTTTCATTGTTGTTTTATTTAATCTTGCACTAGTAGAGCTGCCACAATCCATTTTCCTGCTGGGAAGTTACAGCATGACTGTGCTGTGGCCTCTGCTGGATAATGCCCAATGCCAGGCAAGTCCTCCAAAGGGAATATTCTCTGTTTGCTACCAGAAAACATTGGCACAAAAGGGTTGGATAAGATACACTCTGGGCTTCATGAGCGATTTCCTGGCTCCTTGTTTTTCTCGCTTTAAACTCTCTCTAGTGAGTTCTTAAGTCTTCTGTTTGGATTAGTCATATGATGGAAGGGGTTTCTTTGAAATTAAGGCTCAGACCCTATAGAAGTTAAATGGATCATCAGAAATGTCAGTGAAATTTTGAAAATTTGGTAGGCTGGCCCTATTTTAATTTGGTTTGTTTGTTTGTTTGGGTTTTTTTGGTTTCTTTGTTGTGGTTTTTTTGGTTTTTTTTTTTTTTTTTTCTTTGGTTTGGGTTTTTTGAGGTTTTTTTTGTTTGTTTGTTTTGGTTTGGTTTTTTAAGTAGGAAAATTGCTTCTTTACTGACTCGTGAAATCTTCTGCAAACATCTTACAGTGGAGTGAACTTTCCTATTTCTTCCTCCATGGCATAGGTGGTTGAAGTTATTTGGCACGTTAACAGAGGGCATATTCAGATACACACACAAAAAAAAAAGGAGTAGGAGAAAGAGAATAATTCATGGTCTCACCCAAGAAAACAGCCTCAGAAACAGCTTGCTAGGGGGTGACTGCCATGGACTCTGAGTCTATGCTGTACATATTCCAGATCCATCAATATTTTCGGTTACAGAGGCACCAGAGTGGGAGTACTGAAAAAGAGAGGAAATAAACAGGCTGTGTTAGTTTGTCTGGTTTCCTGGAAAGTGCTAAATTGCTCAAATGCTGCTGGGGCCTCTGCTGAGCACACAGCTCTGGGGAAGCAGCTCCACCTGTCTCATTGAGGGACTGTATTTCTGTGGGTACAAAGCACCCGTTTTATAAATATAGCATAAAAACTTTGGCTCCTGCAAGCCAGGTGCTCCACAACCATTAGGTGTTTTGAGGTTTTTTTACCGTATATATAATTTCTTTATTTGAAATTAATTATGGTATATTTCTTGGGTCTCCTGGTTTTGTGTTTGTAAGATACAATGACTGGTTTTTAGGGGGGTTTTTTTACAGCTTTTTTTCCAAAAGCATGGTAATTATTAATTCTATACTTTGTAAAAGAGGGAATCAGATATAAATCACATGACTCCTGGAGGTGAGGTTTTATGAAAATCATTGAGTTACTCTGAGATTCAGAGCTTTGACAGGTCTAGTCTCCATAAACTTGTCAGTAAATTTAAGGCCAGGTCTAAGGTCAAGCAAACTAAACAAGTGCCTTAAGCAGGAACCTGCAGAGAATAAAAAGGAGCTATCCCCTACTCAGACAACATCAGGGCTGTGGAAACCTGGGCTGACAGCTGATGGCTGGGCATGTGGCAGCTCTGGGAAAGGCCAGCACTTGCCAGTGGCTGAAGCAGCTCCCAATTAAATTGGAACACGGGTCAGCTAATGGATGCTGGTCTAAACCCCTTTGACTCGTGTGAGCAAGAGGATCTCCTCAGAAAGGTCTTCTCTTGGCTCTGCTTCTGCTGCTCATGGAAAACAAACATCTCTTTCTTTGTTACTTTCTCCCCTCCTAATTTAAAGTTCACTTCTGTGTATGTAGACTTACAACAATAGATAGATTGAAGGTGTGTGGAACAAAAAAGTGTTTTGTTTTTTGTCTTGTTAATCCTGAAGGGAAAATGGAAAAGATAATTTATCTGTAAAGGAGAGAAGTGATAGTAGTGGGTGTATTTCTGTCAGTATTAAGTTGCACTGGAGACTAAATTTGTTTCTGTGAGAAATTTCTCAGTGCCTTTCTCTGGGTGGTACACAAGACAAGTGACAGGCTGTGAAACACAAGGTGGTGTTTGCTTTCATTAAGGTTTATTTCCCATTACACCTTGTTTGAGAACAAGTTGCTAATTCAAAATGGCATGGGCAGTCCTATAGAATATTTCCTCATGTGTCTAAAATAAGACTTGGAGGTTTATTTTTTGCTTGCTCTTCCTCAGGAATCTTAGACTTCTTAAACAGAGATTTCCAAGATATTGCTGCACTGCTCTGTGAGCATCTCTGAGTCCTTTAGCCTCTCCACTGGCTATACCTTGCTTTCCTCCCAGTTAATCTAAGCTGCTCAGACAAGCCACATCAGTCAAACCATGCTCTTAAGATGAATTACTTCCAGCCACATGGGAAAAGTAAGACAGTTCAATAGTAACCAAGCCTCCCTGCTAGGGCACAGAGGATAAATCCGAAACCTTTCTGCCTCTTTGTTTACAGGTCTGCATTTTCTCTTTCAGTTTGCCCACAGCCCTGCTGTCAGCTGAACTGGCTGGATCCTGGTCCACACTGCTGGGGTGTGGATCCTCCCAGGATAACAGGCTGTCACAGAGGGGAAGGCAGCACACCCTGGGCACAGATCCCTTGATCCTACTGAAAAGAAGGATCTATAATCAGCAGAAATCAAAAGAGTTTTGATGAAAAAATGCCGAGTTTATGTCAGAAAACTAAATGCTTAATATTTTGGATTTCCATCCAATTTAAAATGGAAATGCCTGTTTAGTAAAGAATATGGCTGGGGAAAAGTTCTCAGTCATCTGTATGTAAGTCTCCTTGATGACAGATTTTCTGTCCTGAAGAGCTTGTCTCAAATCAAGTTGTGCTGGAATAACTCACTCAGGATCAGCCACTTGTTTCCAGATAGCACCGTGTGTGAATATTCTTACTCTGTATGAGCCTTATACATGTCTGCACAAATCTTGTGTTAACAATTCATGCTGCAGGACAGGAAAAGAGGGGCCTCTGATGTGGTTTTCTCAGGAGTTTCCTCCATGACCAGTAGGAGCTCAGGCTGCAAAATGAATTCTTTAAATAATGAGGTATTAATGTAAAAAGGGACAAGTGGACTCCAGAAAGTACAGGGAAAGATTTTTCTTCTCCTTTACATAAGACAGCAGAGTTGGCCTCTGCTCCTTTGCTACATATTGATGAGATGAAGATTTAGCGAGCACTTAGGCCCCTTAACTCTTTCCTGGAGGAGCTCTCTGTCTGCAGAAATCTGTCTTAGGTCTCTCTTCTGTGTCAGAAACAGATAACCCACTCTCTGTCATCTTCTCCCTTTCTCATGGCTTCCCCCATTTCTCAAAGCACTTGTTCTAGTCCTGGAAGTATAAGGGAGGACAGCCCAAGGAGGCTCCTGCTGTGACAGAAAAGGTGAGGCTGCTCCCAGGCAGCAGAGGAACATTCCTTTCCATATCATCCACACTGCTTTATGCCAGGGAGAAGGAAGCAGTGTGAAACCTGATGGCATCATCCACTCCATGAAGTGCCAGCATTTTCCAGGAGCAGGTCAGTCTCCTTGGTGGCCAGCTATTACCCACTGCTGCCTCCCCAGAGCATCCCTGCAAAGGGGCAGTGGCCATCTGCTCCAAAATCTGTCACCTCAGTGCTGGGGTGGAAAGGGCTCCCAGCTGCTTCAAGAGTGCTCTCCAGATGTACAGAACCACCCCTCCAGGGACACCCAGACACACAGCAAGATGGGGTTTAGGCCATTTTCTCACAGTGCTTCAGAAAAGCAAACGGGGGCTTTCTCCCTGCATCTAATCCCCCGCTCCACCACTTAAATCCTCCACAATATCCCTTGGGTAGAGAGCTCAGTTCTCTTACAAGCATGACCAGAAAAAGAAACTTCGTGCATTATTTCTTTCCCTTTATGAGGTGTTGACCACAGCATCCTGCTGTTTTGATTTGCAAACCTATCACCTGCCCTTCAAACTTGCTCCTCTCCCTCCCAAAACAGGCCCGTGTTAATCATGAGGGTAAGAAAATATTCACATATACTTTCTATTAGCTTAATTCCTAATAACATTTTCTGCTTTGATTTTATTTTGTTAGTCTCTTTTTTATATTTAATTTGGCATCTAACCAATCAAAATTATATTCTATTTATGCTTTTTAGCAAATGTGTTTGGCTTCAAATTCTTAACATTTCATTCATGGTCATTTGTTCTCATATTTAGCACATCTCCAGCTTGCCTGTCTTGTAACTTCCAAATGAGAATATTATAAACGTGTGGAGGCTTATTAGATCTGGAGCTCTTTTATGTTTTTTTTTTAATTCAAATGAGAAACACATTTTTCATATTAAATTTTTCATTTATCTGAACCAGGATGCATTGTGGCTAATGTATTGAAGAGAATATTTCCTCTGCTTGATGATTTCAGGGTGTGTGGAAGGGGTGGATGTGTGTCCAAGTTTTTCTCTCCACTTGTTTCTGTGGCTGTTGGTTGCTTTTCAAGATCTGCCACTTTGAATATGGACCCAGTATTGGCACAGGAGCACCTGCCCAGTCTCTTTCTCTAATTAAATGATCTAGTGTCCAGTAAAAGAAGTTGTAGCTGTCCAAGGCCAAATACATTGAAAATTAAAAAAAAAAAAAAAACAAAAAAACAACACTAAAACAGGTGCATTGAGCAAAAATTGGTCAGTGAAATTGCCTGTTCTGGAACTAGATAGACACGAAGATCCTGTCTGTCAGCAGATTGTATGCATGGTGATAATTGTGGAACTTGCTTTTCTGTAAATGTGGCTTCATCAACCCCTGGAGTAAGCAAGAAAGCAACCCACAGGCAAGCTCAGGCCTAAAATGCCAGAACTAAAGCTGCCTCCTTTGCTCATCTTTGAAAACATCTCATTCTAATATTGCCCTTGACATGGAGAGCTGCTACAACTCTATGAAAAGGACAATTTTGTAAAAAGTGGGAGGAAATTAAAAATACCAGAAATAAGTAGTTCCTGAAACTCCCTGTAAGAGGTTGTCCTGATTTCCTACACACACAGCATGACTTTTTGTCATGGCAGTGATGTAAAAATATCTTTGCTGTCCTGTGGGGTAATATCAGAGCTGGACAGTGCTTGTTAATCCTTAGATCATGTCATGTTTTCATCTGGTCTAACTTAAAATTTAATGTCTTAAAATCCACCTGTAAGTTTGCATGTAAAATTACTCATTTTTCAATCCTAAATTGTCATGTCGTACTAACAAATTGAGTTGATTACCTCATGTCCTATCACCTTCAAAAAACAGCTAAGCTCTGCCTGTGCCATTAGGAGCATTTGACAGTGTAGAGAACTATGATTATAGGACTCTCTTGCTTTCTCAGTTTAAATAAGCCTTATTTCAATTGCCTTTCTCTCTAGGTCATGTTTCCTCAATCACTTATTACCCATATTGCTTTCCTTTGGACTTTCTCCATTTTTTCTAAATGTCTGTTTGTGTAGGATGTATAAAATTATACCTTACAAAATGGCCTCATTAGGGCTTTGAAATAATTACATATCAGGTCTTGCAAAATCATCAACAGGGGAAAAAAGGTCTAGTAAAGGTTATTAAGTACAGAGAGGCCATCTTCCCTGACCTTCAAATTGGTGGTGGCCACAAGACTTTTTCGGAAAGTGGTCTACCTTTCTGACAGCAATGTGCTACTGATTCCCATTCACCCTGTGTCCAGCAAAAATCCCCAGAGCCTGAGCTGCACAGCTGGCTCCTCCTCCCTGCACTTCACTGAGACTGCTTTTCAGCTTTTCTCTGGCATGTATCTGTTTTGAATTTAATCTGATTCATTACAGTCCAGTCCCCTCCTGTGTAAGCATAATCTACCAAAGACCAAGAAATTAGCAGCTCCTTTCCATAAGGCAATTGTTCCCCTGCCACATGTTTGACAACTCTTTTAAAACCTTGTTCTGTGCACACAGGAAAGGTCCTAAAAGAGAGACTTTCCAACAGGGTCAGTAAACATGGTATGTAATTAAGACGTGTAAAACAAAGATCTCCAGGTCTGGCCATCTGTTTTGACTCATCAGGCTCGGAGCAGTGCCCCACAGCAGGCTTGTGTTTAATGCCTGGGAGTGGTGTCCGGTTTGTCTGTGCTGGTGTCCGTCTGTCTGAGGGCGAGGTGCCCATTTCCCATCGCCGAGGCACTCGGCGCTGCTTTGGGCACGGACAGCCCTGGGCAGGCAGCCCACACAGGCTTGCTGGGCAGCATCTGCTCCTCTGGAGCTCCCACTGATGGGGTTTTTGGCAGTGCCAGCACAGCAGCCACGTGCCTAGTGTTTGCCTTGTCTCTGCTGAAAGGCCCATGCCAAGGAATACCAGCAAGGAGCAGGGAGATCCTTAAAAAGCAAGACAGGAGCTTGTGACGACTGACTTTCATGGGCAGGGCTAAAGGGAGCTCAGCTGTGTGAGTTAAACCCAGAAACACCCTTTCCAAAAGCACTGGTGCTGTATCAGGCTTGGTAGAGGGGCTGGGTGTTGGAAGAGAGCAGAGGTGTCCCACGGGCTTTTCTGTAGATCCAGCCTCTGCTCTAACCCAGTTCACTATGGGATTGATTTTGTGCTCCTAGATACCACTGGAGTTATGGTTGTTGTCCTTGAAAATGTAAGAATTACCATACTCAGAAAACAGGGACATCTAACCTGGTGTTTTCCCTCCATCCCCATGCCCAGGTATGGATAAGAAGAGCGAGCTCAGGATTCTGCTGGCAGAAAGTCTTACCTTCTAGTGATGACAGTGTAGGCACTCCTGAGGCAGAAAGATTATCTTCCTATTTCATAGCTCTCAGAGGATTTCTACACCAGAGCTTGTACAGTTGAAGGTTTTGAAGCTGGTCTCAATAACCAGTTTTCCATGACGAGGAGTACCACTGCTGGAGCACACAGTGCCTGAAGAACCACTGCAGTCTGCCTATATACAGGACAGCAGATAGAATACGAATTTATTCACTTTGTACCCCAACAGTCTTGATGCTTAAACATGCTATTTGTTTTCCAGGGTGCTGCAAGCTTGGCAGTGCCTGAAATGTATCCTGCAAACTCAGACTTCCTCCAGCACCCAAAGGTTATTGCTCTTTACTGTCTACTTTTTGTACCCTTGGCTACACAGTGATTCAGCTTCAGAAGGAAGAACAAAGCTGCACCCTTCACTCTGCCCTCAATGTCTGTTAAACAAGCCCCAGTTAAGAAAAATATGAGTCCAAATCCAGGCAAGCTGAGTAGCTATAATGACTCAAGTGCCACAATTCTTGCTCCCAGGATATTTGTTGAAAAGCTTGGGACATTTCTCGCTGCTTTCCCCAGAAAAAGCTGATTAAGGTGCTTTCCCTTTGCAGTCAACATGAGAATCTGAAGGCCAACATTATTTGCAACAGGGTTAAATGAAGGGATGTCTCCCTGTACAATAATTAAAATAATAACTACAGTGACCGATTATTTGTACATTAATACTGTTTTGCAGCCCCAGTGGAGAGCCTAGCAAGACAAGAACTTAGAGGAACAAAATAAGAGGTCAAAGAACAATTGTAAAGTATATAATTACTACTGGTTTTGTTTCACAAGCACTTCAAGTTCCCATTTACAGCTACAGAGCCTTTTCCTAGAGGTGCTTATGCCTGTGTTAGGAGCCATCCCTTGTTCTTGCACGCTATCTAGATAAGAACTGATGTATTTGCAGAAGGTCATAATGGTTGTGCCAAACTTAGAAATTCACCCCAGGTTAGGCTTTGGTTTGAATATCAATATTACTGTTCCTGCTTGCACAAGACGAAGCTGTGTTCAGTAGAAATGTTAATTAAAGTACGGGGTTTGTTGTTGCTATTGAAGTAAAGAGGAGAGATAACAAGATAAAAGGCTGTTTAGACATGAGATGTTATTAGATGTTCTGTGTACTGTCCACAGCCTATCTAGGCCAGAGAGGATATAATACATGCATAAAAAGGAGAGGAGTTTGACATTTTAGTTATGATATTTCTCCAAGTAACATGCATTGGCTTAGATGAATGTCTCTCTGAATCATCTGGCAAAGGTTTGTTGCAAAAGTTAGATTTAGCTTCAAAACTGGAGTAATACCTGAAGTATAATTTTGATAAAAATGGTAAGATTTGAAGAAGAAGTACTATGGCCACAAAAATCAGAAAGAAGGCTGAATTTTTTGGAGTTGTCACCTTTGATTGTCTTTTTGATTGCCTTCTTGAATGACTGCTGGGCTGGGAAGCTCACTACATGTTTGTACAGAAGTTTTTGCATCTCTCAAAGGTGGTAGTTTCTAGTAAGTTATCAGTCTTGGAGGGTGCTGCTGAAAAAAATTGAGTAACCTTCAATAATTTGAGAAATAGGGTAAAGGAGAAGATAAAACTGAGATTCAAGAGGAACCACATTCTGAAAAACTGTTCCAGTGTAGAGATTTTAAATGCCAGCATCATCTGAATGGCACAAAGACTCATTTCCAGTAACACTGTATAGTTCAATGCTCATGGTCCAATTTTCTGTCTTTGGCAAACTCCTAACACCCATCCTGGATAGTCATATCACAGCTTTATCCCTTAGACATTTGTTTTGCACTCTAGTTTCCCCTCTCTATGCTTTTCTTACTTTTCTCAAATCTTGATTTAACAGAAACCGTTCATTGATCCAAGATTGGCAAAGAATTTTTTAAAAGAACCAAACCCTGCCAGCAATTAACACGCGTAGCTCCAAAACCAGTCTGAACCAAAGAGTAGTATCTGGAGCTTGTGTGTTTGTTTTTTTTTAAATTAAGGTAAATGTTTTCCATTAAATTTTCCAAATAGGAATCTAGAAAACAAAGAGAGATAATAGTAAAAAAAAAAAAAAAGGTGATTACATTTTGTATTTGTTAGAGTAGAAGTGATTTCAATTATTGTACAGATTAAATTCCTTCCTGAGGTATGCCAGAGATTTAGCAAAGGACAGTGCAGAGAAAGCCTATCACAGCACAGCGTATGTTTTGAAATTTTTCTCTGGTTCTTCCCAGGTAACTGTCATCAATTTGGGGAGAGATACTGGGGAAAAGTGAGGGCTAAACCCCCCATGAGCACTGGGTTCCTTATTACTCTAAAATTAAGTTCTCTTCCTTGAAAACTGTCTATTTCAAAGAAGGAGATGTCTTTTTTTATTTACAAGTGTCTCCCATTTGATTTCTATGAATAATTCACCACCTCCAGATGGAGTCCAAGCCAACCATTGCAAATATCACGCTACTGTAAGCCAGACCCTGGTGCAACAGTTACAAGTGTGTGTGTTCCAACTGGAGCCACATCAAATGTCTGGTTAGAACAGGATGAATATGAAATCTTTCCCTGGAAGTATTCGGTAACTGGGATTAAAAACTTATTCCTTCCCTCCCATAAATTTATTTGGTGAATGTATTCATGGAAAGCTGGAAATTAAATTGGAGAAGCAGATGAAGAGCTTTTGTGCTTAGGCTTCAAGTAGAGGTAGATTTAGGTAGAGTTCCCACATACTGATCTTCCACCCTCTACTTCATTTTCTGTCTATTGCAAATTCTGAAAGAAGAGGTGACATAAAATGGATTTACACAGGAATCTAAGAGAAGAATCACCCCACCTTTGATCTTGTTCACTGTCCTTGCAGTAGTCTGTGGGATGCAATAAGGACAGAGCTGTCATGTCACAGCACAGCCCTTCCTCCCCCATCCCTAACCTGTCAGCAGCACTATTGTATCTGGCCCTGGAACAAGCCCTGACATATACGACAGGTATTGTGGAAGCCCCTGAGACACCAAAGGCAGCAAAAAGGTAGGTGAAAGAGTAGGAGATGAGAAGAATAGAACTACAGAGCCATGGGAAAGTTCATGGACAGGCCTATGAGGATAAGTACTTAGGATAGTGTGGAACAAGTACCAAAAAGAGCAGAGGGAGGTGAAAGGTAGGGTTTTGGATACCAGGCCTTACTGTCTCTGGCCTTTGGTATGCAACATACCAGGTGGAACTGGAGCTGTGAGGTCTGTCAACTATTCTGCACAGGACTTCTCACCCAAATCAGTCACAAGTGCTGCAGTGCAGGTCCCCACTTACGTGGCCTTAAGTGAGCGAGCTGGAGTGAGCCCAGCCCAGCCCTGGCTGGAAAGACATGCAGAGGTGTAGGGAGGGCAAAGGAAAACAGGGAGGAGGGAGTTCAGAGGTGCTGCTGTAGGGCTCGCACGGAACATCTGATATTCATGATTTCTATTTTATTGCCAGTATCATTCCTCCTGAATGGGCTAATAACAGGATAAATTAAAAGAATGAAGTGCTTTGAGAGCAGAGTCATTATCAAAATCAAGCTTTGCTTGTTTAAAGTACTGCGCAAGATTTGTGGAAGTTTCTCCCACATTTGCTTACATCCAGTGTAAATTTACTGGCAGTTCTCTTGTCATTGTTGAAGCTATATTCAATTTTACCAGCAACAATGTATTGTGATTGGAGAGAATTGAATTTTCTTTTCCATTCAGAAATTATTAGATGCACAATGTAGAACTGAATAATAAGCACCCGTTCATAAATGTTTTGCCTGTGGTTACACAGTCATGTGCCTTCAGCACTGCTGTACACAGGGATATCATTGCAGGGATTCAATAGGATTGAGCCAAGCGGCCATTTCTGCTTTTTTATGTCAAATACTGCACTAATGTTATAACCTTGGAATAGGATTTCTGCTCAGATCCCAATATGGGCTCCTAAGGAAAAAAATCTCACTCTTTCAGTTAGCAAAATCAATTAAAATAAGGTTATTAAAAAGAGGTTGATTCTATTTTCCTGTTCTACAGATCTATAAATAGATTATGGTCCCACTGTTAAGTGAAAGTCTTGAATCTAGGTGGTTAGAGGTAGGGAGCAGGAGTAAAATGAACTGCATCAGAATCAGTGAGACTCTTTGCATCTGCCTTCAAAATATTTTCAAACTTTTTTCTTGGAAAAGGGCTCAGTTTCTGAAAAGAAATTGTGTTTCTTAGGATAAAGCTGAAATGTCCAGAATTTCAGAGTCTTCAGCATTATATTCCTACCAATCCTAGTGTGTAAAAATGCACACTTAAACAGATCAGCTGCATTAGAGCTGGGAAAAAGTAAGGGAGAGAAAAAGAACAAGACCCACAGTAGTGAGACACCAGAATTTCGTACCATACACACACCATCACAGCATAACTTTGTTTTTTGCTTTCTCCTGCTGTCAAATTTCAGCGAGATTAAAATCAGACAAGTCTGAAAAGGAAATGAAGCTGCTCACTTTATTAGTCTTGATTAACAGTAAATTATTCTCCTAACATTTACTTTTCCTTCATTTATTTAAGAGTGATTACACACAAATAGCAGTTAAAAACGTCAGGGTTTTAATAATAGTTTTATTTGCCACTGTAATTGCTTCTATAGCATCTCTGAAGTCTGAAACACACCCCTCCTGACAAAAAATCAAAATAGCAGCAATGTATCTTTCTCTCTTTAAAATACACTCTTCAAACCAGCATAAAGAAAGATGTAGGAGTTTATTTACTATGTTTCTTATTTAGTTATGTGACTGTATTTGATATGTTATTCACTATGCTTGGTCCAAGCTCGAAGGCTGTACCTGTACTCCCATATGGAGAACCCTTAAGATCAGCTTGAACCTCCTGCTCCTCAGAAGCTTCTCAAGTGCACGAGTTTACTCAGCCAACCTGTTGATCCGTCCTGTCCTGTACTTTGCTCCCCACTATCACACTGGCAATGGCAGAACTGTCCTGCAGTTTGGGCAGAGTGTGGGTGGCACTCAGTTGTAGAAGCTTTTGCTCAGCCATGGCTCTATCCTTCCAAACTGGCTGTTCATTGCTAAATTGCTAAGTGAATACCTCTTTTTTTTTGCCTTACTACCTCTAAGGAAAACTTCTGCACCAAAACCCACAGAGACTTCTATTTTCAAATCTAGATGGTGGTTTCTGTCGTCCTATAAAATCCATGACTGAGACAAAAAATGAGAGTCTTTTTCAAAAGGAGGGATGGAACATCAGTCCTCAGAGAAAATTCTTTGAGCTTGGCATTGTTGTATCCTTGTCTTTTATTTTTTTGTTTTTTCATGTTTTGTTTCATAATTGCCATTTATGCTCATTCCTTCCTCATCTGAGGGCTAATACAAACTAAATGTCCTGGAAGAGTTCCCAGGATATCTGTCAGTTCAGATTCACTCTGTTTCTTTTCAATAAAATCTAGCACTAATGGGAGCTCCAACAGCATCATCTCACAGTGAACGTGACCTTCTGGTAGAGGAAGTCAAGCAATCTTCTCCCTCTGGGATTAGAGCATGGTTATGCCTCATTACTATGAATAGGTTTTCTACACAGGCTTCTGCATGCTGCATGTTTGGGCAACTTCACAGTATATGCACATGTAAATAAATAATTGCTTCCTTTAAGTAGACCCAAAATGTTTGGGAGTGAGAATAAGGAAAGAATTCTACTTTCTGCATTCTTTATAAGAGGTATTCAAAAAAAGGGGGAAAAAGGGCCTTTCTCATCAAACCCACAGGTCTCTGAGGAGTTACAAGGAGTAGATTTGTTAAAATCAGAATTGCCTGTTTTGCACATTTGCTTTTGGAATACCATCACATTTTTAGACAAACTTTATTAGAATTCATATCCAGTTATGGAGCTGTACAGAACTCCTTTAACAAGCATAGTCTGGCTGGAGGCAATGAATCTGTCTTTGTCACTAATGGTGTTTGTATTATTTTAACACTGTTGATACTGGGGATTTGTGGGGGGGCTGCAAGCAATCATGTTTCAACCACAGCTCACCTGCCTTGCATGCTGATTAGAAAAACACTTTTCCCTCTGAATGTCAGGAACACAATGGGGTACATGAGGGGACATGCCCAAAGGATTTCAGTCACAGTCTGGTTGCTGGAAAAACCTCTTGCAATTCCAGTGATCTTTACTTATTGTGAAGGGGGTGGGTGGAACTCCTTTGGCAACATTTTCCAGTAATCTGCATCTTTTTCATGTCATGAGTGTGGTAACCTGTCAGAACGGTTTGTGATGTGGTCATTTGGTAGAAAGTCATTTTTGGAAGAACTAAAGCAGCTCTCATTTTTTCAGATGTGAAGGAATCCTGGACCTGGGCCAGGTCCAAGCTGTTCAAGTGCTGAGAAATCTGTTTCCAAGGTGCAGATGAATTGAATCAGTTAAATATATTTGTATATTATGTACTTTATACAATATAGTAGGTATTATATACCAAATATTATATACTATATACCATACAGTATGTGTATAAGAGCATTAATATGTACAGGTGATTTAAAATGGCTGGAGACATGTGCTGTACCTTCTTTTTCTGTCCTGTGATGCTACTGTGAATAAGTGCCAGATGTGATCCCCCAAACACAGACCAGGTATATTCTTTTGCTTTGGGTGTGAAAGGGGAACAGCCATGTTTGCATCTTCTCTTGGTGCATCTGCCTCTTGCACAAAAGTTTCTTTTGGTTTGCCTGCTTTGCCTTGAAACAATGGCAGTAAATACAAGGCAGGGATATGATGGTGCTGTGGAAAGAGGCTGCCACTCCTTGCCCTGGTTTCTGGGTGCAGAAAGTTGAGGGGGGGTTCCCTGGATGAGAAAGGAAGGTTATTTATCTGTCAGTTCTAGAATATGGAGGAAGAGGGAGCAGGGACCTACTCATGAAAACTAGATATCTCTTAGCTGAGGATTTTCAGAATAATCATTGTTGATTAAGCAGTAATATCCTGTTTTGGGTACCAGAGTTGCATAAATTCATCCAAGATCTTCCTCAGATCAGGAGAAAGTGGGTTTTTGACTTCCAGAAGACGTGCACAGGATATTTAGGATGCTGTGGTGCTTACATATCATTCTCTCTCCTGCCATGACACAGAAGTAGGAGGATGGCACACATTTCCCTGATCCCTTTCAGCATCCCAGCCCTCTCCTGCGTTGGCTTGGACAGCAGGCAAAACCAGTTTGTGAACTGCAGTGATAGACATATGTCTACCCATGGCATAGATGTATGGATAATAGCTGAAGGCTATTTACATAAAGAGATATTTTTTGTAGTTTTGAAATCCATTGGTTTCTTTAACTTGGACTGTGAGACCTACCATAAAATTAAAGATATTCTCCTGTGCTCCAGCCCTAAAGAGACAAGCACTGTGACCTGAGTGAGCACGGTCTGTTCGTGATCCTCCACAGAAAGTGGGAAAGGACCAGCACGATTCATTTTTATTCCAGTTATAAAAGGTACTTTTTCTATGAGCAGATAAGATATTTTGTCAGAAGAAATGGTTCTCAGCAGAAACAAGTCTGCCAGGTTCAGAGAGTGGGTTCGATGCCTACTTGCTCTTGATGCCCTAAAGAAATGAGAGGGCTGTATCCCACCTGCTGTTGTCAGGGCTTGGAGCTCAAGAACCATGACAAATGGTGCACAAGGCAAAAATACCAAAATGAAGGAGGGGAGTGCAAATGATCTACAGTAACTGAGAAAAGAAAAATGTTAATATTCTTTGGCAGTTGTTTACCAATTATTCCTTTTTTTTTAGTGTTTAAATTTAACAGTAATGCCCAGGAATATATTGAGCATTTGAGGGAAAGCTCCACAGTTTTGAAAAAAAGTGAGAGAGGAGAAACTAAAAGTCCTGGCACTAACAGAATACTAATTTGGGTCTGCAGCAATTAATTAAATTGATCTTAATTAAATTTTTCCTGCTGGATTCATAAAACAATCTGTAATTCTGCCACCTATGCTATAAAAATGTAGCATGTTCCCTTTGAATTTGTAAATGCTCCTAACTGTTATTTTTAATCAAAGGTCCACCTGAGTTCAATTGTTCCATAGGTTTGGTGGGTAAAACATGAATTTCAGAGGTTACTTGCAGACAAGATGATACTGTGATTAACGTTGTCATCTGTGAGCTCTTCACTACCATCACCTCTCCATGGACTAAATATTCAGAAAACCATTTAATCCTGAGTCAAGACTGTGAGCTCAGGATCAGTCCCAGGCCTGTGTGGTCAGTTCAGCCAAGTGCATGAGGAACAGTTTGAGAGAGACAGTGACATAAACTGACACCACGTGCCACGGTCGGGTGTCCCTTCCTGGCCCCCTAAGGGCAGTGCCCAGGACGGAGCACAGGGTGTCCTTACCCAGTGCTTCTGTGAAGTACAGACAGATTAGCTGAAATGTCATCAGCACTGCAGGGCTGTTCTGGTTCGGGGGTTTCTTTCGCAAGTAGTAATGAGGCCTCTAGGAAAATATACTTATATAGAAAGAAAATCCTTTAAAAAAAGTCTTAGAGAGCAAATCCTTTCTCTCTGACTTCTTTGGGCAGCACAAACCATATTTTTCCTTCTATATCAGGCCAGGGAGAATCAAAGACTCAGGGATGTGATCTCTCTCTTTCTCTCTCTTTCTGTGTCTCTCTCTTGTAATGGCCAAATTTGACCCAGATAGAGCTGCAAGGCCCTGTGTGACTCACCTCAGCCACTGTACCTCCTAATGAAATCATCCTTAGTCCAGATGGCAAATCCAGCTTCCCAGAGACCCATGAATTGAATTTCACTTATCCCTAATGGTACTTTGAATAATATTGAGTGATTTTTTAGAATGCTACTGTATTGGGCACTCCCCAGATATGTCAAATGGTGTGAAGTGGTTGTTCACTGTGGAACCTGAAAGAAAGGTTTTTATGCAAAGACAGAAGACTGCAAGTGTAGGTGACTGTTCTGCTCTACCCACTTTGCCAGCTTCAATGTGAAACCTGTTTGCAGGTGTCTTCATGGGTCTTTGAGATGCCTTTTATGGAAAACCTGTTTGAATTTCTTCAACAGGATTGGTATCAGAACATAAGAAAATTTTGCATACACAGTAGTGAATTTCTCTTCTGTTTTATTTTTTTATTGTTGGTGTTTTTTAAAATAACACTCATAAAAGAATACTTTATTTGAAATGAAAATTAAAAGTATTCAAGTGGTTATTTTTCTCTTAACAGAAATGTGAAAACTATTTGCACATTTCATAATCATCTCTCTCAAGAAAAAATTTAAATTGAAATTTTTAATCTCTTTATCATTTTTTAATGAGGCAGCAGGAGTTCAGCTGACTGTTTTCCAGTAGAAGCAGTAGGAAGGCTAGAACTGCCTAATGCAAAGGCTGACCATCAAACAGCAGGAAAAGGTATTCCTGACAATTAAGCTTACCTCTCCAATCAAAGCTTGCTGAAAAGGGCCAGAGCTGAATTTTCAAGCAGTGCCTGCCAGGAATCATTTTCCTGGCCTGGCCATAGAGCACTGGATAGAATTGTCTTCTGCTGGCACATCCAACTCTGAGCCTGGCCAGGATTCTTGGGACTCCACATGGAGGATATGATGAAGCTCCACAGGACTTGATCCTGATGTCTGTCCCTTTCTCGGCAGGATCAGATCAGCTGTGCCAGCAAGAGCCCAAGGAACCTTCCTCCAGAGCCTCTCCAAACCCTGCTGTCTGGAGGACATGACAGTGCTGCTGCAAGGGGTCCTACAGGACACGGGGGGTTCTGACATCAGGATTAAATGAATGATTAAAAGAGACATAATCAGCTTTTAACATTATGATTCTGAATGTTTCAGCAGAGGCATGATTATCTACCAAAGGATGCTCTGGCAGATATGAGCTCCTGCCAAAAGCTTTCCTATGCAGGACTCTGCCAGGGAAAGCTCCTGCAGCCCATCCTGCTCCCACAGGCCATCTACAGTTCAGATTTGACTCTCATATGGGTTTTGTGACTGTCTGAAGGCAACTTTCCTTGCTTTTTCCAACCCACCTCTGTTCACTGAGGGTCATGAGTCTCTTCCAGATTACATCAAGAACTCGTTAAAGAGATAGGAAAAGACAGAAGTCTTGATTCCCAGCCCAGTGAGTTTATTTTTATCCAATGTTCTAGTATACATACAAAAGTTCTGAATTTTTATCTTGGATATTGTCTACTGCATTCTGAGTGGGAAATTTCACAATGTATTGGCAAATGAAATTCAACTGGTTTGTGTTTATTTATCCTACCTAAGAGCTGAAAATGCTGCAGTAATGAACAATATATCAAAATGTCAAATTTACATTCAAGTTATTTGGAATTCTCAGTTTCCCAAACAATAAGGCAATAGCTTTTTTTAAAAAAAAAGTGATGTCCTACAAACCATCATTGCAGTGCAGCAAAAACTCCTTGGTATTAAAGGCTTCCTTCTCCAGGACATAAAAGTATTACAGGCAATTAATTATGCTGTGATTAGCTGAGACATCTTAACTGTAAATCATTGTTGCTTAAATACTGCTTCAAAGAATTAATTGGGTGTCTGCCAGATGAGGGAAATGAAATCTAGCACTAGAAATAATATCAAAGCTAAGGCACCTGTGAAAGAGTCTGGGAGCAGTGCAGAGGTGCACCCATATTTACAGTGGGTACCCACCAGCTGAGCTCCTCACAGCTCCTACAGCCCAGCTGACTTTTCTTCCTGCTGCTTGCCCCATAACACCACTGTAAAGCACAGTGGCCTTCATGTTGAGGGACAGCCACCAAGCAGGGTCTCTGTCCCACATGGAATGTGCATTTGGGGCTATCCTAAGTTGTAAGGAAGGCTCAGGGTGCAGCTGCAGCTGTTCTCCAGCCTAGCTCACAGCCTGTGTCTGCATCCAAACACTGGATGTGAGTGACTTCAGGGGAATTCAGTGTCACCAGCAGAGATATGACCACAGGTTCTGGATCCATCCAGAGAAGTAAGGAAGGTTCCTAAAGGCAGGCACACTGTTACACCCACCCAACATATCAGTAATCAACACCATGTGACAAACTTTAAACAAACTGACTTTAGAACTTACAGTCCAGATTTCAGCCCTCTGTGAGATGTTCACAGATATAAGCTTTCAGATATGAGAAAAAATAGAGATTGCTACAAATCTGATATCTAAAATGAAATACATTTAGTAATCTTTGCAATTTATCAAAGATGGAAATGTATCCACACTGTAGTACAAACACAGCCAGCTTCTGATAATAATCCTATTGAAGTAAAAATCTCTGCTCATGCTGCTGTCTTTCAGATCATGCTGAAATTTCATCTAGAAAGATTATAAATGAAATAAATGCCATTTACTCTTTTATTTTTTCTCACATCTCTTTCATGTGTTTAGGGAAGGCACTGCTGCTCTCTTTAAAGGTCAGTGAAGGTGTATGGGGTCTGTTTTCTATGAAACTCAATTTTCTATACTCTCTGGCTAGATATTCCTTAAAGTCCTTAATATGTCCATAATATCTATTGCATAGAAACCCCTTCAGACACCTTAAGAAATCCAGATGGACTATGCTGCAGGGATCCAACCTGGATTCCCTTCCCACTGCAGGGCTTGCTTTCAAGCTAGTGAATTAAGGCCACAGAGGTTCACTCCAGACCAAAACAGCTGCCCAGGAGAAAGGTGGACACAATCCAGCCCTGCCTACAAAAGAGTCACTCTGTGTATCTACCCCAAGGGATTGAGCTGTTGCCTCCAGCCAGAAGTCATGGCCAAACTGAGATCAGAAGAAGACAGTGCTCTGTCTCACGTCCTTGATGTCAAACAACACAACAGAATTTGCCAGATGTTTTAAAGTAAATTAACTTTGTAAATATCTTGTAGGGGCTGCATAGTTATGACCTCAGGTATCCTAGGAAGCATCAATAGGCATGGAATTGCTTTAGTATCACCTCAGTGTCTCTGCTACCAGTTCATGGGATGAGATTCACAAAGCAGATATCTCCAAGACACCCTAACATTGCTGAGAGTCAGTGAAAAGAGAAAAACTCTTCTGAGATTCATCCAAGCCGTATGAACTGTGCTCTATTTTTTACTTCAGTAATCAGCATGGAAGCCTAAGGTGACTACCTCAGTTGTAGTCATCCAGAACTGCATGGGATAAATTCCAAACACAATGAATAAGCTCCTCAAGAGTAATAATCTTATTTATACTACAAAGTATTCTGTGCTTCCTCAGGGTGCAGGAAGCTTTTAGCTGATGTAAGCATACTGCCAAAATGAATAGTCTTATCCTTGGCTGTGCAGTCTCTCCCACTCTTTTCTGCTGGGGAAAAAGGTTGATGTGGCCATGTCCTAAATTGCACAAACTGCTGTGGGTGAAAACAAATGAATTTCAAAGCTTCATGTGCTGGTAAATCTACCATATCTTTAGTCAGCTTGTTCAGTGATTCCTTTCACTGTTACAAGATGGGTCATGCTTTATGTGTTGAAATCCTCATTGCTAATTTCTAATCAGCCTTTGCTTCTAGATTTTGTAGTATGTATTGTCAGCCATTTCTCAGCATGTTTTCAAAAATCAGAGTCAACAATGTCCATCTGATGTTCTGTAATGGGTCTACACAGATTTCTGATTAAACAAAAAAAATTATTCCTTTTGGAGATCTAAAAGGATCAGTCCATAAAATATTTCATTTCACATCATGTGATAAGTAGCTTCCACTCCATAAATCCTTGTCCAGCTGGTGCTGGAGACAGACAAGTTCTATGTGGGTTTTTGCCCAAAGCAAATCATCATAGTCTCAGTCTCTCTCAATAATTGCAGTTATTCACCATGTGTTGTGATTTGCAAATGAGGCTTGCAAAGACCTTTCAGAAACAAGCCATCCACAAATACACAGACTAAGAAGGCTATTGAAATGTGTCTTCTCTAGAATATTTTGCCATCTCTTTCAGCACGAGTTTTGTAGCAGTATGAATCTTGATCAATGATCCCTGCCTGCCATATGAAGACAAAAGGAGTGTTGTGCCATACACAGTGGGGTTGCAGGGGCTGCAAAAGGTTTGGACTTATGCCATGGGATGTGTCTTACCCAAAACACAAAGCCAGTATCTCCTGCTCTTCTGGCACACAAAAAACTTTCAGAGAAAACAGAGGAAAAAAAGGTAAAAATTGTTGAAGATCAGAGAAACCTTCTCCCAAATTACTGCTTTACTCATTGAGACAGAGGCCTTAGGGCCTGGACACTTGATGCTGATATCCAGGGCAAGCCTTGAATTATCACAGCTTGGTGGATGTATCACGGCTTGGTGGAGGCTTGCTAGAGACATGAGAATTTCACTTAACTGAAAAGGTTGAAAGTTTCACTAGACTGGGAACTAAGTCAAGGTGGCAGTGGACTGCAGGAATATGAGTGCTCCTTCCACAGCCTTGGGAAGGGATCCTGAGCCCTCCAGTGAACCTGGGAGAGACATCTTAAAGTTGCCTGCTCTCTTTTCCAGCCACTTTCCTCCTTGGCACATTGTCTGGAGGGTTACTCCCTGCCTGTTTTGGGGAAGCGCTTGGAGACACAGGAGCACAGGGAGCTAAGAAGGGGAAAAGTACAGTTCAAAACTGAAATGGTTAAAAGTGATTTGCAAATGTCAGGCTGCCTCAGGGAAACAAGAGCTCACCTCAGCTCCATTTAGAGGGATGTTGGATAGAAGGAATTTTATTCTTTCAAATGTATGTGCATTTATAATGCATAAAAATGTAGTTAAATGCAGTCCTCTCTGTGACTGAAGAGCGAATATTAAACATAAACGGGTTGCTTCACATCTGGAAGGAAAGCAAATCAGCATTGCTTCTCCACAGGGTGAAACTGAAATGTGAGCCTTGCAATCTTATTACTAGGCCAGGGAGAAATGAAATAGAGAGTTGAGAATCAGTATGAGGTAAAATATGCCATTAAACTATCAGATGAAATCAGGACAAAAGAGAAATGCAGGTGCAGGAGGAGAAAGAAGAACAAATTTTGTCTTTTGGACAGATTGAGGGGTTTTGTGTGATGGCCTAATACATGTTTTTAGGAGCTGCTCTGTCTCAATGAGTAAAGCAGTAATTTGGGAGAAGGTTTCTCTGATCTTCAACAATTTTTACCTTTTTTTCCTCTGTTTTCTCTGAAAGTTTTTTGTGTGCTTTGTTACTTAAAACAAGGAATTTAGAGGAAAAGTCTCTTCTGTGAACTGGTCTGGTAGAACCATAATGCAACACAGAATATCAAGATAGTCAAGAAAATGTAGTTTGCTTACATGAAGAACATTGTGGTTTCTCAGCTAGATAGGAAATGTCTGTGAATAGATGCAGTTATTGCAACCACAGCTTGCATGATCCTTTTCCAGATTTTTCCTTTCTCAAAAACCTACATGGGAGCACTGTCTTACTCAGCAAACAGTATGAATACATTCACTGAATAGTTCACAGTGAGTAGGTACTGTGTAGGCCACAGATAGAGACACAAAGTCAGCTTTTGTTAGCTGACAATTAATTCTGCTGAAGGAATAATGTAATTGGTTGAATAGATTTAATGTATTATTATTATCATTATTATTATTATAATCATAATTTTCCTCCTTCAGTTTGTGAAGCTTTCCCCTTATATAATAGTTTCCAAATGCTGACTATTCCACCAACATAATCATTTACTTAAGAACTTTTTCTTTGTAATACACTCGTGACAATGCATATGCAATACACTTGCCTAGAAGTGTGAAGACAGTTTATTTAGAGAAGCAAATCTAACATCTACCTTTTAAAATCATAAGAGAGAAGCATCAAAATAAATGCAGAACCTGCCTCTGAAACTGTCCCTGTGTGTGCTTAACTCTCAATTTGCTGATCCTTATTCATTGTCCTGAGGTGCTAATCTCCAATTTCTCATAATTTCTTTCTTGTTTCAGATGGTTACAGCAAAGAACCAAAACAAATTTTCTGTCATCCAGCCCCCCAGCTGAAGAGAAAAGTGGAAGATTGAAATAAGCATCTTGACCACAGGTGATTGTCAGCAGTCACAGAAGCTCCACAAATAACAGGTAAATCTGGGATTGCTGTGCTTTGCCTGCAGGAGGTGGTTTACACATCTGAAAGTAAAGTAGGATTAGAAATAACCTCAGTATCTGATGACAAGAAGCAGGAATATGAATCTTTATATCTAGAGACTGACATTAACTTCCATATGCTCCTCAGAGGAAGCTTATAAGTGAATAATCTGCTGAATAGTATTGCACTAATTAAAGTGAATTATTTGAAAGAAAGACAAAGTGGAGTTTATCAAGGAATTCACTCAAGGCACATACTGCTACCAGCCTTGTTTGAATTTACCTAACACTGTTGCAGTCTACATGAAACTCTTCTAGGATTTTAAAGTGCCATTATCACATTAAAATTTTCCTGAAGAATAGGGGGAGCCATGTGGGGAGAAGGTAAGCAGGATTCGGCTGCTGTAGAGCTGTTCTGCTTTTTCTCTTTGAAACATCTCAGGTCTTACTTGAAGCTTCCATCCTGGAAAGATTGCACTTCTCAAAAATTTGTTTTGCTTGGTTCTTTATCACACTGCAATAATCTCTCCCCTCAGTCAAGCAAACAACAGCACATCTGTGCTTTATCATGAAGCTTTTGTTAACAGAAATTTAATGAGCCAGAAGACACAAGTCACAGTTCTGGTGTGGGCTCTGGGAAATCTCTCCTAAACCAGGAAATCTCTCCTAACCCTAATCTCTGCTACTGCTCTACAGTATTTGGCTGTACCAGTAGATTCAGCAAGGCTAAGGAACATTCCCAGGCCTGGTGTTGACACAGGTGATCTGTGACTCTCCAAAATTATTTTTGGTTTCTGAGGAGATGATCAGAGACTGTTGCAATAGTCAATATTGGATACAGCCATCCTGTTTCTGCAGGGTAAAAGAGTTTAGTATTATTGTTATAAATGGTTTTTTGATGCTGTCTGGCTTCAGTTCCACATAAGAGGTATGTTAATTTAATACTATGGATAATGAAGCAGTGTCCAAACTTTTGAGTTTTCATGCTATAAGGCTGCAGACCATCTGCTTTATTTCACTCATCTTGTTACCCAGCATGTTAGAACGTTTTGCCACACAGTTCCTCCTCTTCTTCATGCATCTAATTTGCAAGTGTGAGCCCCACTTTGTGATCAGGCTTTCATTTGTGGTAGTCAAGAAAACACCCAAAGTGTGAGAGTTCTCCATCTGTTATGGTAGCAAAGTTTAAATTCAGCCCCAGTGCAATGTGAAATATCCAGCCATGCTGTATCCAAGCTGCTGACTGGATTCACTGAAATCAGTACAGAGACTCTGGGCTCTTTCTGATTGATGAAGATATTTATATTCTATGGAGAAGACGGAGAAGATATTTATATTCTATATTCAGATATAGAATTGTATCTATAGTTATGAGTGCATTATGATTTTTGTCAGTGAGCACTTCTGGTGAAAAGTTACCTCTCATATAAGAAGACTTTTGAAGGTTTTTCAGTCACCTTTCCCTTTTTTGTAATTGAACAATTTACATTTCTTCCTTTTGCTAGGAATGGGCTATTTCTTGGGCACTGGTCATAATTTCTGGGTCAGCTAATAAACCCTCTTTTTATTTCCTACTTAAATGCTGTGTATTAGAGAACTGTTGAGTTGGAAAATGTTAGCTTCATTTAGCTATTGTTGAGTTTTGCTGAGAAAGGGGATGGCTAGTTCATATACTGTGTCCATTTTCAGAGGTAAAATGTACTTAATTGGGCTATTTTTGCTGCAAGTTCGCAAAGTTTCTACAGCATGGACTCCAATTAAGCAACTGAATCTGATATGAAGCAATTGAGACTGACCCAGCTGTCCTGTAGCACCACAGCGAGTTGCTGTGGATGGCAAGAGGGAGCAAAGTTCCCCATGAAGTACATTCACACCACATAAAATAGAAGACGCTGGGATCTCTCCCGAAGTTCCTTAAGAGACTGGGTTGGAGAATATTGCTAACCAATTCAAGCAGAACCACGTGAATACTTCTATTGCTGATAGCAGTGCTTGGGGAGGTAAGGTGTCAGGAATAAGTAAACTCTGATGCCTCACGGGATCAGACCCAGGGCTGCTGTTTCTCCTCACCTAACTCCAGCTGTTTACAGTGTGAACAGCTCTACCTGTGCTACTTACTGCACCTGCTTCACAGTCTGCAGTGAGAAATCAATACACAACATGTTTATCTTCTTGCAAATGCCTATTTTACGTTGAGATAAATTGCACACAGTTCCCCTCTGCTCATGCTGGGAGGGCTCAAGGTGATTAGTTTAGATTCAGGAATCCAGTTTGTAGATATTTATTTTCAAACAGGTGAAGTCTATGCCATTGCTCTCAGGTCAATGATCCAGAATTAGAGACTGACCTTAACTCCCCTATTTCTCACTCCATCTCTGCGCTTTCACATAAAAAAGTAAAAAGTAATCTCCAGCTTTCTTGAGTCAAACAGAAAAAAAAAAAATGGAGTTTCCAGAAAGGTTGTTTATGTATAAATTTATGAGGCAAGCTGAAGGAGAGCAGTTACTATTCACCTCCCCTCCTAAAAGCCCTGTAATGTAACAACAGGCAATCCTGTAGATTGCAGCTGTGATAGGTTCTGTTTGGGGCTCAGTTATACTGATGAATTCAGTAAACCCACAAATAATTGGTTCTGCATAGTTTCTGCTGGCTTCTAGTGTGTGTGCAGTGGCATTCCTAAGGTGCTTTGGGGTGTTTCTGTGGGTGTAAACTGCTGGCAAGGAGGATTTATTTCTGGTATGGAGAACAGGTGGGTTGTGAGGGCTGGCTCTCCCACCACCATGGTAAACAGTTATCTCTGCCACAGTGCATACACTCCCAGAGAGCCTCTGAAGTCAGGAAGAGCTCCTTTACTCTGATAAATTGGTTATCCAACCAAATTGAGGCATCTGAAAAGAGATGCCATCAATAGATTAGGGGAGATACATGCTGTACAAGTCAGTTTTCCTACACCAAGAGAATGGACTCTCTTAAATTCAGAACACAGATGTCTCCCTGTGTCTCTAGATCTCACACAGACCTCTTGGGGTCTGAAAAATCCATTTGCCACAGGACCACCCCCATCTCAGTAACGTTCCCTTCTTTCCCTGACAAGAGCTTACTGAAGCTTTGCTCACTTGTTCTCAGACAGCCCTTTTTTGAGAGCAAAAGTGTTCATTTCTGTATTCCCAGCATTGGCTCTTGAGCAGGATTTAAAAGCTCAGCCATGCATTGTACCTTCTTGCTGCAGAGGGCCAGGCTGGGCTCTGGGATGCAGGGGTGGAGCTGCGGTTACTAATGCAGGATGGAACTAGTTTATCAAGGCTCCAGCTTTTGGTTATTAAGCAGCCTTTCCAGTAGCCAAAAAGCTTTGCAAAAGGGGTTCACATTTTCCTTCAATTAACTATCTGTTTCAATTATTTGAGCTTGCCAGCAGTTAAAGATGAATTGCTGGGAGATCTGAACACATCCCCTTCTGCACAGAGGAGAGCTTTAACTTTCTTCTGCCTCTGCAGCTTTCTTTTCCCCTGGGTAGGGAGAATTCCAGCTCCAATCTGCTTTCAACACAAATTGCAAGGCCTGCAGGTTTGATTGGAGCTGCAATTTCCTGAAGCTATCTTCAACAGTATAACATCTTGTCCCATGCTTAGAGCTGCTAAAGGAATCTCTATAATTTTCTGGATGCAGCAGCTTCTGCAGAGAGAGATCCCATCACCAGTATATCTTACACAGCACATTTCTGGGGGCTTTTTTTCCTTAGTAAAACCAGCAATACTGGAACTGTAGAAAGATATAAATTTCAGGTAATACATGGTTTCATTGTACATTTCTGAATTCCTGTTATATCTCCTGATATCAGCTTTACTTAGCACATCCAGTTGTCTCTCTGAATATCATTCTTAGCACTGCTGTATTTACTTCAATACCTCTAAAAACCACTTGTGGACTTTGTGAAATATTTCAGCAGGAGAAAATCTCTCTTGCAAGACCTAATACCTAAGATGGAAAGCATTTCTAGGCTGTTTCTCCTTAAATATGCTGCAGCACCAGGATCTTGATGAGTGATTACTGGAGATTTCTAGAAGAGCTAGTGGAGTACATCTCTTCTACCAGCATTGTGCAGTAGGTTGTGAGCAGAGAGCTTTGACCTGCAGTCCTGCAAACCCCGGACTCCCCAAGGATGCCCCACATTTCCCTCTGCACTGTGTCACCCAGCCCACAGCCCAGGTACAGCTGTGGAGGAGAGCAAAAGGGGATTTTGCAGAGGAATGTGCAAATAGCCAAAAACATACATAGGGACAAGAAAGTATTTATTCCACAAAAAGTCTTCTAATTTCTCTTCTAATTCCACAAAAAGTCTTCTAAAAACACAAAGATCCCCTTGTGAAAGGAAGCAAAGTACAAATGATCATGAGAGATGCCAAGAGAAAGGTACAAAGAGAGAGTACTGTCATTAACTTCTGTCCATCTTCAAGAAGAGGTGAATTGGCTGCCATCTCATGTGTCCTCCAGTCCCACTTTCAGTTTTGATTAGTTCCTTGGAGGCAGATCACTTTGCTCTTCTATTTTTCCGTGTAGAAATAGGACTTCCATCACAAAATGGAATTAAAACAATATTTATAAAGATTTTATTTTCTGGTGTGGAAAAATATTGATCAGTTTTCAATGTAAGCTGGAAAGGTAGAAGAGCCTAGTTCTTAGATCCCATTCTAAAAGTCATTTTCCTGGGAAGACTTTAATGAAGGGTCCTTTCTTCCACCCCCTCCTCCAGTACAGTTGTATTAAATATTGCAGCACAAAAACTGAAAGCCCACTGATGGGGGCTGAAGGAATTTAAAAGCCGTTAAATCGTTACAGTAATGGGTGCAGTGAGTGTGTTCTCAGAAAAACAAATATACTACAAGATGCAGAAAAACAGAAAGATGATTGCATGAAGCCAATTTAAAGTGAGAAATGCACCTTCATGACAGGAGAAACAGAAGATGCTGGAAATAACAAGCAGTTGGGGAATAGCAGCGCTAGGAAATAAAGAGATTTTTCTCTCTAGACACTTGACTGTGCTCTTACAAAATTGTGTAAGTGTGCTGGTGTCAACAGAGAGACCAGATTAATTGTGAGCAAAATTGGGAACTACTGTGTAAATAAGGATAGCTGCACTGGAGTCATGAACTTCAGCAGGAACCTTTTGTTCAAGAACTGATGTAGTTTCAGAAGTCATTACTTTGCTATTGGTAGAGTTCCCTGTGGAAGGATTAGATGAAGCTATTCAAATTCCTGGTGGGCATCTATCTTCATCTGAGATCCTGCCACCTTTCCTGTTTGTCAATACACCAGCTAATCCACTAAATATAATAGGGAAATCAGATTGCAGGAGTCAAATTTCTCTTTGATATAGCTCTAAGCTAAAAACTGCCTCTACCAATGCATGAGGTGTAGTTTCCATACAACACTGGCTAACCCGGATAAAAAAATATTTCAGTCTCCAGACTTATTCCTCTAGCACTCTTCACAAACAGAACATTTCTTTTTTAATTTTAATCCATTTTTCTCACATCCAGCCGGGCTTTCTTTCTACCTAAATCCAATAATGATGATAATTTCATAATCCATAATGTGGCCATACAATATTTATGCTGTGTGGCAATAGACAAGAATGATCACAGCTGTCTGGAGAACTAGACAGAGCATGTAACCACCAGGCAAAAGTTTCAGGTGTGACAGTTCCCACAGAACATTTCCACCTTCAGAAACAGCTCAGAAATACCCACAACCTATTCCCTCAGCCCTCCCACAACTGCCAGTGGTTCCTTACTGTCTGTTCTTGAAGGTGAAGGTGAGAAAAACAGAATTAATCTTGTTGGTGACACCAAAATAAGTAGCCCTGCCCTGTGGTCTTGCTGCTTGTCTGAACAGGCTTTGATGCTCACCAGACCTTTGGTGAATTGGTTCTGCTCAACAGACAAGCCAAAAAGCACAACCAGCAAGAAGTAAAGTGCTTTTTGCCTGCTTGAAGAGTTGAACTAGTTCAGCAGGCATCAGGAAACTGGCACAGAGCAAGGGAAAGAAAATGAGGAGGAGGAGGAAGAAGAAGGAAGACCTCCCTCTTCCACAGCAGCAGACCCTCACCTAAAAGCAGCTCATCATGTGTTTAGCATAGTAGTTCTTACGACTCCCCCAAGTATTTCTAGTGGGAGATGGGCTCATGCATCAGAAAGCAATAAAGTGTGCTGTGAGGTCACAATGAGATCTATCTCTTCTCCAGTCCTTATAAATGCCCTTTTCGTTTTCCCTCAATGAACTTTGCTTCTGAGAAGAACAGATCCTCCAAGACCATGTGCTCAGAAATAATAATCTCAGAAAACAATCTAGGTACCAGCCTAACTAAATATCCTTCCCCCCTCTCCATAGGTCACCTCGGATAAACAACCAGTTAACCAGTGCTGACTGATGTTAACTAATTAACATTGGCTCATAAGAACTCATCTGATAACACCCTTCATTACAGTTGGAAGAAAAGAGTTTCTGCTCCCTTAATAATATATGGGTTAATGTATTCATACACAAAATCAATATTTTTTTTTTTCTCGCACTGTTAGTCTTGGAGGGAGTAATGGTTATTTTTCTAATCTATTAAGAACTGTATAGTAATTATATTTTTTATATCCCCTTTCTGTGGAGCCTTGTTAGGTTATAAATTAATCATTAATTGATTTTAAAATGCAAGGGTTTGGAGATTTAATTTTAAAGAAATTGGAATTCAAATGCTTCAGAGCCTGCCTCAAGCAGAGAGGAACCTCTACACTGATTTTTAAAATAATCTCATTGTCCATTTTACTGTTTTTCGGAATGTGTGCAAGCTTTCTAATAGACTGTGAGTCACTGGAATAGTCAGTAAAAGCTTGTACATGTTTTCAACTCTCATTGTTCGAAGAAGTATCCCAATTTTTCTATCTGCCCATTAGCTGTGAAATACTCTTGTGCACAGACCCAGTGGGAACGTCCCAGGTCTCTCTTACAAGGAAAGAGGAAGAGGGACAAAACTGTGCACAGGTACAGGCACACACGGGGACACTCTCCTCTGCTTGTCACAGGAGCCTGGCAGCCAGGCCTGCAGTGACAGCCCCAGCAGAGCGAGAGTCCCGTTAGCAGGGATTGCATGAGACACTCACAGAGATAAGGGAAATACACCAGCTTCCTTTGCTACGTAAGTCAGCAGATACCAAACACCTTGCTAGGCAAGTGATTACCAGTAAGTAACATGTAATTACACTCTTTAAAATCCCTGCAGTGTACGTTATGTAACACGGATGGATTTCTAATTCTTTTTCTTTTTTGCCTTTCTTTTTTATTCCATTTCCCTGCTTTCCCTTTTCCTCCTGTTTGCCAAAAGCTGAGACAATTTTGTTGGACACAAAAACTTTATCTCCTCTCCTTTGTAGTAATCTCCTAAGTTCTAATATGTGTTCCCACACAGAGACATATTTGGTAAAAAAAAAAAAAAAGTAGTCTTCTGTTGTCTAGCAGGAGAAAGAGAACAGATGCAACTTGCTGTGGAGGGAGGCCTCTGACCATATCTATAAATATTTGACATTTTTGAATCTTAGCTCATTTTACTGGCTGATGACCTGCCTGGTGAGAATACATGGGGAGGCATCTATGCCTGATTTAACTAATGCTTTTGGAGCCTATATTTCCTATATAGCCAAAAAACATAAATCTCATTCCAGGCAGTTTTGAAACTCACAGAGCAGCACTCTTAATACTGAGAGTGGTCTATAGCTCAACTACTAAAATTCAGCAAAAAAAAAAAGTATATTCACCTCATGTAGGTTATTTTTAAAATGAGTGGGCTTAAAGCTTTATATTCCCATTGCTTCCTGAGCCTAAGGATTTTTGATTTAAGGAGACTTTTCATCCACCTAAGCCAAGAGGCACATAAGTTTCTGCTGAGGGAAAAAAAGAATTAAGTGACTCTTGCTTCAGTTGCTAGGCATGGTATGATTTAGAGGGAAGCAGTGCATAACTGATGGGAGAAGGTGAGATGTTCCCTTGTAGCATATGAGGAGCAACAGCTAAGCTGTGCTCGCTGAGCAGGAATTGAAAGCAGCCTCTTGCTTAGTCAATTGCTTATCCAAATGAGGAGAGCAAGGTGTAAGGAGAATTCATTACTTGTTGGCTTGGTTGATCAGTCTCATAAGTACTCAAACCTAACAGCCATTGAATAATCAGCAACTTCCATTGCTGGGTACATGAGTAAAAGTCTGCATGTGTCCCATAAAGGATGAGAATAACCAGGTTAAGCCATAACTGAAGGTAATCATTTGATGCACAGTCCAATGTATTGATAAGCAAGGATGGCAACACTTCAGTTTCACAAATGAGGTATGCTGAAACAATGCCAAGGACTGTTTTTTTTCCCCTTGAGAAGGCACAGTCAGTGCTCTCCAGCACCTCTGAGCTCTGGGTTAAGGCATAATATCAGAATGCTCCTGAAAGACAGCAGTGACGTGCTGCTGGCATCACTGTTCCTGTTCACAGAATAATAGAACATTTCAATAAAGTCAATGCACCAGTCCAGGCCAGTGTGAAAGTCGGGGCTGTGCAGTCCAGTTAGTGATAAATAGCAGAAAAAATTAAGGCAAAACCATGCTGTGTGTGTGAGACAGACCCTTCCATGCTTTATTCTGCAAGAAAGGTTGGTGAGGTCCTGGGAGACAAGTTGAGGGAGGTTAAAGCATAGAAAGTTAGCCAGTTTGCAAATTAAAATGCAGGTCCCCTTCCCACTCACCTCCTTGCCTATCCTCACCTCCCAGCTGAAAACAAATAGAACTGACTGAAACCATTTTTTTTTACTTATTTAAGAAATATTGTAATGCAGGCTCTGAGGAAAAGAAAACTCTGTGCCCATGCATATATCTCTGCTTGCTCCAGTTATCCTGAATATGCATCACTGCCTGCTTCTTATGGCAGTGTTCCGTCTCCTCTCCTCCCGTCTCCTCTCCTCTCCTCTCCTCTCCTCTCCTCTCCTCTCCTCTCCTCTCCTCTCCCCTTTTTTCCTGCTTTTATGTTTCAGCAGAGGACACTTCAAACTGACCCTGTTTTGATTGCCTTTTTCAGCCCACTTTCTATCAAAAATGTGAATTCCAGCCAGGTTTGCAGAGCTGCAGGCAAGGGAAGGCAGTGCTCTCTGTGCGTGAGCAGGAGGAGCTATCCCATGGAAGATGGTCTCTCCCTGTTGCAGTCAGGGCTCCCAGTGAGCTGAGGGAAGAACAAAAACAAAGGAACAGCACAACAGAGTCCAGGAATCAGACTCGGGAACAGGGCACTTGACTAATTGCACCACAAGCCATTGTTGAGTTTTATTCCCTAATTGGGAACAAGGCCCTAGATAGGAAATGAGCTCTTGGACTCTGAAAAGCCCAAGCAAGTAAGCAGGCTGCACCAGCCAGATGTAACCAGCCAGCCTGGTGTCTGAAGTTGTCTGAAGCAAAACCTCTGGGAGACTTGCATGTTTAAGAAGAGGAAATAGAAGTACTGAAAAGCCAGAAACATATCTGCTCACTTTGGAGACAAGAAGAATTTATTAAAGGAATAGGACTCTGCTTGTGTCCATATGCACTGCCAGGCTTAGACTCCCAGGGCTGGTCCTTCAGAAGTTTGTGGCTGATGTTGAATGACCATCAGCACTACCTCTGACATGGCACAGTGCTGGCTTTGCCTAGGATGCACCACTGCATTGTCAAGGAAAGAGGCAAGGCACCTTGCAATTACCTTGGAAAACCAGGATCCTCCTAAGTCATCATGGAAGTGATGCCTCAGGTTTTAGCTTTTATATTTTTCAGATTCTGTGCTCCTTTAGTGTGTAGTTCTGAGCTTCATATTCAGGGATAGTTAGCTCTCTTCACAGAGTGGGTAGACAAAACAATTCCTTCTCTAGCTGGGGACCAAGGACAAGTGATCCAAATCTCAGGCCCAAGAGCATAAACAACGTGGACTGAAGAGAGAAAAACAAGAAGGATGGGACTTCATAACCTAAAGCTATAATTGGACAATTAACACCAATATGCTAATGGACCAGAACTTATAAAAGCATGAGACCTCGTGACCGCTCATCCATTTTGTGACCATTTTGGTTCATCTTGGGAGCAGTCCTGGCTGGGCTCTTGTACTGCCCAAGGTGTATCCACTGAGGCCTTGTAATAAATACCTACTTTATTCTTGAACTCCGTCTAGTCTCTGTTCCAGGTCAGCCTTCACAAGGCATCAGTTCCATTCCAATCTTCATGTCATGCTGCAAAAACAACAGTTTTTAGGTTGAAACTCCGTTCCATCCTCTCAGGGGCTGTGGCTCAACACACTAGCACACACAGCACACGTTTTCTAGGTGAGTCAGGTCCCTGGGAGGTGCAGCCTGGAACTGCTGCCCTGACAGCCCTGCAGCAGCACTGGCTTCCTCCTCCCCCCATTTGTGGGCTCTCTGGAGTCTCTCTGCTCAGCTGTCCCCAGGCAGGTTTAATGCCAGCTCCAGAGGGGCCCAAATCCCATTTCCTGGCTACGCCTGGCCCATGTGGCACAGTTAACACATTCTCTGGCTGGGCAATGCTGTGTTCAGGGCCACGCACAAACACTTTACTGCTGGCCATTAGATTTTATTGCTCTCTCTAATATGCTTTGAGATAACTAAACTGATGCCTGAAAGAGGCATTTAAACTGTTTTAACAGTATCTACTTCACATAATCTGTTTTACAGCAGTGTCTTATGGTTTTACCCATTTAAAATGTGTTTGTTGTTGTTTTTTAATCAGGGGATTTGCACTATGACCTTTGAGCAACAGCAGACCCTGCTAGAAAACAGCTGGCAATGCAGTGTGCTATACAATCTATGGAGATTAAATTCATTTCATTCCCTCTTAAAGCAGAAGACTGGGAGGCTGGTGGATCCACTGGGATTTTGGTGGATTGAATTCTTTTTTATTTTGAAAGGAGAGAAGAGACTATATGAGCTAAAAAATAATAGACATATTTTTGCTCTGTGGATTTATCCCCACCCTGAATTACTTGGCTGGCCTGGATAAGAGAAGACACGTCAGTACTGTTTTCAGGCTAAGGTCTAGGACCAACAGGTTTCCAGCCCTGGAAATACTGAGATACATGTAGATAACTGTGTGCAAACCACTTGACAGATAAACCAAACATTTTTGCTCTTCCTGGCTTAGCAAGGAGATAGACTCAATTTTTGGTTTAAGTACCTAAAAGACTTTGTCTTTAGTCAGAAAATAGGTGCTTGATATTTCTGTTTGTTTGCAGGAGCAGACAGAAACTCTCACCATCTGAGTGATGTAGGTCACTCCAGTGTGTAGGTCAGCCCCAGGGCTAGCCCAGAGCCAGGCTGAGCTGGGCAGATCTGTTCTGATGGACAGCCTGGTGGGACACTTCATCTGAGTGGGAGACACAGCAATAGCTTCACCAAAGCTGTTTCATTTCATGACAAATTCAATCCCATAATTACCATTATCTTCATCCCAGCTGCAGGTGAGGGCATGGAGCCACCTTCCATTGCTCAGCTGGCTCAGCTGCCCGCTGAACCTGGCAGACAAACATGTCAGAGGCATCTGCTGTACACAGAGTGGAGCAAAAGATCAGAGTGACAATCTGGGTACCTAAAAACTTATCGCTGCACACACCTTCCAGTTAATTAAGCTACCTTAATTTATCACTGGGCTGTCTCTGAAACAAATTAGGCCTTTCTCTCCAGCCTGATGCAGGGCACCATCATCGGTGAAGGCACAGCAAAAGGCTACATTTAAAAATTCCTTGTATCTCCAGAGCTTCAGGACTGTTTCTGCAGCTTCTGTTCATGCCTGAAGCTTCCTTGCATGCTCCACCTGACAGAAACACAGCATGGCCAATATGAAAGCATTTGCTCCTGTCTCTCTTCAAAAAGCCCTTTTGCCATGATGAGAAGCACCCGGATGTTTTGTTTTACAGGAGAGCTCAGAGCTGCCTGGGGAGATTTCTGTTGAGTCTTCAAGGCAAACTAAACCTGACCCTGCAGTGGCAGCCTCCTGCTGGAACTCTGACCTTACCTTCAAAGCACAGGGCAGACCCGAGCTGCCAGCAGATGTGGGGAAACTGTCCTGGGCTTTTCTTGTGGTGCATATTTTGCAGGTGTTTTTTCACCCTTTGGAAAATTTCTATAGAACCCATGAAACCTCGGGAAGTAAAGTAACGGCCATAGGTACATTCCTTTCCTTCCCCTAATTAGTTCACCAAAGACACATAAATTAATGAACTTTAATGGAAAAGCACATTGGTGAAAGTCTGCTGGAACTCACCCACAGAAGAAAGGTTTCCTGCTCTCCAAGATGACAAACATGCTTGGGATGATAAGGATGCTTGCAAATCTGAGACTGTGGTGGCTGCACTGTGGGGGTTGCAATTGTGAGTGGCCTTTCCATTTTGGGGGGTCAGTGTGCTAAATTAAAAACCTATAAGAAAGCCTTTAATGTAGGTTAATGGGATGTCAAATATTAAACGGATTAAGGCAATTTTTTTTTTTTTTTTTTTAAAGAGGAATTAGCCTCACTAATCTCCCATGTCAGATTCTTGGAAGGTGTAAATCAGTGTTATACACCAAAGCTCAAGGGAGGCTGTAGAGTTGTTCACTAGACGGAGTCTGTGCTATTGTACTTTTTCATGTACATATCTATGAACCATGGACTTGGATTAAATTTGTTCTGTCTTCCCCTCCCAACCATTTTGAGGATTAAAAATGAAATTATGTGGTTCCTTACTTACCCACTTCCTTTCCAGCACATTAACTTCATTCTTCTTCTTTTCAGGTCCTACAAAGGGATGGAAAACTTCCTTTATGCATAGGGAATTTGGGGAATGATACCATGATATCTGGGGGAAAGGGTTCTGGTAGAGTATTATTTGCAATCACAACTTTCAGGGCTGTGCTTTAATATAAAATGAGGAGGAAAATATCTTTCAGCAGAGCTGTTTGAGAGTTCACATTTGAAATATTTGGTGGATGGTTAGTTTCCACAGCATGAAAAATTATGCAATGGGAAAATGTTCCTACTGCTTAAAATCAAAATCATATTTTTTTCATAGCAGAAATACTTTGTTCCATCTCAGAAAGCAAAAAGCACTGCCCTTATGCTCAGAGGAGGCACATTTTAAATTTTAAATTTTGGGGAAGAGAAAGTCTTCACTGCAATAAAAGAGAGTAAATGTTTAAAATGATCTTTAAATCACTGCCCCTTCACACCACACCACCAGGCAGGCTTGTTAGCTCAATGCTGCAGAGTTTCAAAGCCTGCTATTTTGCATCCAAGACACAGCAATATGATAACTATTGTCTTGCTTTGGGCTGAATATTTTTTTATTGAAAGAATATGATGTCTTTAGGGTCTTTTTGCTGAAGGTATTTCCACATCCCAAAAATTACCATCACACACAGACATTGATTCTCCTTGCGGGTAGCCTCAACAGAGAGGGCAAGGACTGAATGGGCCAAGATGACTGAAAAAGCCTGAAAATGAAAGATAGTAGGAACTCCTGGTTGTAATGAAGGTCCTTCCAGGTCAATTCCAGTGCTAAAAGATTGAGGTTAATTTAGCCTGTTCTCCTTTAAATTCTTTGTGATTTATTCCTCAAAGCCAAGTTCATTGGGCATATTGACAACTCTGTAGACTGCTGGAGAAAAAAAAATGTCTTCTCATAAGCCATTCTACTGAGTTCATGTTACTGATGATTATTTGAATCCCTTTCTGTCCCTCTACTTTGGCCACTATTGCAGCACAAGGTTTCTTGCTCATATGTCAGATCAGCTTGGTACTGTAATGTAAATAGCAGAAAAGGCACACTTTTCCAGTTTTATTTAATTGGCCACCATTTGCATTTACAAGACAAATGGTTTCCAGCATTAAAGGTGATCTGTCATATCAATCCCTGGTTCGTGCTGTGGGTGCAAAACAAAGAAATCAAGCTGCTATTTCTCTCAGTACCAAAACTAAACAGTGAAAAGCAGTGGTGAAACTTTCTTTCTTCCATGCTCTTTTCTCATCATTAGCTTTCACCACCTGGTTCAGTTTGTCCTGTCTCTCCTGTCTGAGTGTACAACTCTGCTATAACTGTCCACCCTTCCCTCCTCCACACACCTATAGAGGAGTGGAATTTTACAGTTCATCAATACTAAAAAACAACCTGAAAGTCCAATTTTAGGTTTAAGACTGTCTGTTAAGTAAATTATAAGGGTTGTCTTATAACATAAATCTTTTTTGCCTAACTCACAATCAGTTCTGAAAACATCTTCTACCCAGAGCTTGCCATGAGATAAATTGTAAATGCGTGCCAGCAATCAGACTGAGAATCAGTCTTCAATACTAATTATCATTCTGCAGAGAGTAAAACATTACATACAGCCTGACTGCCTTAGAATATGCAAAGTCCCCACTGCAAGGAATGATGTTAATTTATACTAAACCCACCTGAACACATGGCTTGTCTTCCATTTTTATTCTTTAAAAAAAAAAATCTGCCAAAAAACCAAATAAATTTAAGTCAGCTTTAAAACCTGGTGTGCTCCTCCTGAAAATACACAATATTTTCTTACTGAATTGGCATAAAATGAGAGCCACAGAGCAGATGTGGGAAATCCTATCCATAAGGTTTGATATGGCTTGGATTGTCCTTCCTAACAGAGTAATAGAATATTGCTAAGCAAGGGTTTTATTAAAAAATTGAAACATTTTCTAAGCTTTTCATTACTGATTTTCATCTGAGTTCCTTATATATTTTTATAGCATATGTAAATCTGAAACCACAAAAAAGTTGGGTTTTTTTTAAGTAAAATGTTCAAAATTTTGGAAATAAGAAAAATAATTTTGCCTGCATTGCTATCAACTAAATAGCTTCATTTTCTCTGTGCTTATTTAATCCAGTGAAGGATCTAGTCCACTGCCTTAAAAACATCCAAATAATTTTCATTTTGAAGACTTTCCTGTTTTCCAGAAAGGTTCTTCTGCTTGGTAGGCAAAGGAAACCAGGTTCAGGAAGTGTCCTGATATGAAATACTACGGTAGGTACAACATTCAGCAGAAACTGAAAAATCACTTGTCTCATTCTTACTGTTCCCCAGATACCTGCTGATAGCTACAGGTGGAGGAAAAACTCTGACAGCTCCTGATCTGAACAGGTATAGATATTCCTATGTTTGCATCATACAATTAATCGAGCTCCCAGTTCTTGGCAGAAATATAGAAGTGATGTTATCTGAGAGTGGTTTCAAGCCACCCTCCACCCGAGAGCCTCCCACTGCTGGCAGTGTCCTGTGCACTACCTGCCCTCTCAGACAGGCTGGCTGGCACAACCAGGGGTTATGATGTGCCTTGAGGCTTCTGGGTTAAAAGTGTCTTTTGTCCCATCCTCTCTAATAACCTTACTAGAAAAGGCTTGAGGCCCTCTAAAGCTTTTGGATCCAAATGCAACTAAGAAAAACTTCCCCTCATCAGTAAATGGATGATCTTCCTGGTTAAAAATTCCACTAATGCTTCTAATTCCTTCTGCTAGTCATCTCTGCTCACAGCCCTTCTTAGCTTAATATTTGCACTTCTTGCTGTTCTTTAAAAGACTTACCATATTCTATGACCCAGAGCAGAGTTTGGGATAACTCCTTTGCCATGAGGAACCTGGGAAGAGTGAGCTTGCATCTACAGTGCTACAGTGAATGGACACAGTCTAAAACTGTATTTCTTTAATGCAGAGCAATAGGTAATTCAGGTCTAATTCAGAGAATCACCACTGGCTTTAAAATAACATTTTTGTTTTTTTACCTTTTAGGTTGAAATCTGAATCACAGAGGTAAAGAGACAGAGAGTCTTAGTATCTTTAAAATTAATCTATTAGAAAAAACTTTTTCCCCTGGTCTCACTTGACCTCTCATGTTATTATCTATTATATTCTCCCCAGCTTTTCTTGCCTCAAGCCTCCAGACCCACAGAAAAGAAGACAGAATGGCAAGACTGCACCTATTTATAATAATCATCCATTCCCAGGTTCCAGTGCAGCAGTTTTAATCACAAGCTATTGTCAGGCATCAAGATCAAAAAGATTTGAGATTTGATTTGTTTGGGTTATAAAGAAGCTCTGAATGCCAAAGTGCTGTTGCTTAAACTGCAAAGCAGAGCCCCTGCATGAAGCAGACTGAACTGGTATTGCCCTCTCTGATCCGATTTGTAGCCATCACAGCTCTTTAAAGTTATTTGATTTGACATCAATTAGGCAGTTTTCACAAGGGGAAAGTCTCTTTTTGCATTTAGTCCAATATCAATGTCATTTTCCTCCTAAAATGTGACAAGGAGCAGACTGCTTCAGCGTGCTTTGCAACAGACGTGAAGAATAGGATAAGGAGGAGGAGAAAGGCTTCACAGAAAGGAGAGAAAAAAGGGAGTGAGAGGACTGAGAAAACATTTCAACCCCATATTCCCATTTTTGAAGAGATATATACACAGAGAAGCAGACACAGAGGGCGAGGGAGAGACACAGGAGACCCCCTGCTCAGCAGGTGCTTTTGTCAGTACCCTGGGAAGTTCTGCAGTCACTGTAAGGATGCAGAGCACTTCAGACCTGTGTATCATTGGAGGACAGCAAATCTGGTAACAAGAGAAAAGCATTTGTTGAACCTGAATCTCAGCTTTGTTTCCTCTTTTAATATTCTGCCTAGGACTTGGCACAGTGCTCAAGGATATACAGAGCTAATGTAGCAAACTGCTTGTAAATGTTACATGTACAATATTCTGAACCAACACACCAAAGTAATATGTTCCCAAGAGAGAAGAGACTAGATGACTGAAAATTCCTAAAAACTAAAGCTGTTCTAAGAAGCAGGAGTCAAAGATGACCTGTTTTGCTGGGTGTTATGAGGTATCACAACTGCTGCATTCCCACTTTTTAGCTGGATGCAGCAACAAGATGGACACTGCATACAGCAAGGGAGGGAGAGTAAAAAAGTGTTTCTCTGTACATGGAGGGGCTGAGGAATTCTGATGGATTAAACGGGGGCTTGCAAAATTAGGAGCTGAGACAACTGCAAGTCCATATTAGGAGATGCAAACAGGAGAACCTGAAGGGAGTGGCAAAAAAATGGGCAAAACAGAAGTGTAAATGAGTACTTTGTGAAAGCTGGTATACTCAGATAATGGTTATATGGGATTTTAGAGTGGCTTTTTATTCCTCCCAAAAATTTTCCCAGAGATACAGGGGAAAGCTGCCTGTGGGACATCTATCATCATGATTTTTATCTTCATGCCCACACAGCTGCAGTATTTCTGGACTGTACACGCAAGTCCAGAGGGTAACAGTGCTCCAAAATTTAGATCCCTCCTCAGGGTACTGAATGATCTAGTTATTGATTGCTTCTTTACCTCTTTGCCAATAGCTTGTAATGCAAAATACTGGTAAAAGATGGAGGAATACTCTTATACACTGAGCTCTAGGTAAACCCTTTTTTGCAATCTCCTAAGAAAAAGACAGACTTGCCACTGTATGACAGCTTTTATTAGAAATGTCACACATAAGCTTAAACTAGGACACTGCAGAGGTCCAAGAGGGCTCTGTTGCTGATTTTTGGGGAAAGAAAAGTGAGGATATCAGTTAGAGGCAAAGGCATTTTCCCAAGCCAGGGTGATGTCAACCTTCAAATGAACTGTTACTGCTGAATCTTTAAAGTGTATTCTATTAAACCCACCTTGCTATTTGTGGCAGTTCAAACTTTCCCAGATTACCTAAATATTTCTTGCCTTTTGGGAATGAACATTTTGATGCTGCCAACCACCATGCAAGATTCAGCTCTCATCTATAACTTCATAGTTAAGCAGTGTACCAATTGTCTGTCAGGAGAAGGCAATGGCCAAGTTCTGAGTGGTGCAAAGTTTTTGGACAAGGATTCAACTCTACATTTTTGGTCATAGCTCTGTCCCTAAGTGACACATAGAGTCATAAGAGTCATTTTATCAACCACAAATGAGCTGCAATACAAAATGAGATTCCCATAACTGCGATTCAAGAGAAGGACAAAAATATTTGTTCATTTGTCCAGTGGGTACAAGCAGCTTCCATGCTGATCAGGGCTGTAGCAACAAGGCTGCTTGTTGGTGATAAAATCATGGTGACACAGAAAGTCTGCTTGAAAATAAGCCTAGATCTTCTGGGGGGATTAACCCACCCCATATACAGGCCAACCTTCTTCTCAGTCAATCAACGTGTTAATATTGTGTGCAAGGCAATTTGTCAGGAGGCCACATGTCAAATGATAGACAAGTAAAAAATTGCCAAGGTAAGGTCTATTTCCACAATCACTTCCTTGGCATGCCAAGTGGGGTCTTGAGATGGCAACTGAAGGCTGTAGTGAGGGAGGGAGAAGTTTTGTTTGATTTTCCAATTGCTTATAACTCTCTCTCACAGGAACTCCTCAGACTTATCCTGCTTTCCTTGCTTCTTGCAGCAGGGAATGAAAGGCATTGCACAAATGTGCCCCTGTGCTCTGTCCCTGAGCTCTTGCTGATCTCTGAAAACTGCTTTTACCAGATTTACCACTTCTGTGCCATGAACCTGGGTCAAGGATGTTTTCCAGTCCAGCAGTTTAGTTCTGAAAGGTCTCTCTTAGTCCTCTCAAGTGCTGAGGACTTGCTAGAATAATCCCTTTTTCTAGGTTTTGCTTGGGAACCTGCAATAGATGCCTTTTAGTCTCTGAAACTCAGTTGAAGTGGGGTGTGTTTGTTTTGGAGAAGAGGCAATAGAGTTGTTAATTTGGGCTTGTAATTATTCACAGTTAGTACATTATTCCCTCTTCTTTCCCCCCTCCCCTGCTCCTACTTATCTAGTTATCAGATCCAATTACAAACCCAAATTATCAACCCTAATTTTTACTAACAGTGATTCAGACATGAATAGCAATGAAACTGAAGCAACAGAAGGGTGAGGGAAGGCTGGCTAACCTAGCAGGAGTTAAATCAATACTTGATAAATTCTTTATCTAATAGTCCATACTAAGCCTTATCCTGCATTGACAAACCCACAGCATTAGCAGTAGATTAAAACCTGTGGAGTCCAAAGGAATCTGCAATCTCAGCTCTGACTGGAGGCCATCCTAACAGTGCTTAAATCAGTGGCAAGTCCCCTCTTCCAGCACCACCTCCTCCTAGTGCTTAAATCCCATTTGTGTAAAACACAAAAACAACTGGTTCACTGGTAAAACACCAGTTCAGCTGCCTTGATGTAACCAGTCTGGTGAATCACGTTGTTCTCTGATCATTCATTCAAGGAACTGATCTAGATTAAAAATAAACCTTATTAAAAGGGGTAAGGGAAGGAATGGTTATTTTAAACCTGCTCAGTTCTGTGATCTAGATAGCCCTTTAAAGGACTGTGGTGAAGAGAACCCAAATTTCTGATTTGGGATCACAAATGCATGGCCAAGGGTGGGAAAGAGGTGACAAGATAATGGGGAGGAGCCCAGCTGAAATCAGAACTGCCAAAAGAAATGCTTTTGTAACCACAGCCTCTGGAGGGGACACCTACAAAGACAAGAGGTGTTGAGGTTCTCACCTCACAAAACACAGGCCTGGCAGAAACAATTGATTTTTCATTTGTGCATTTACACCACTGACCAAACAAAGCAAAAAATCAATCAGTTTAGATTGATGAAAGGGTTTCTGTGTCTCTAATTGGAATCACTTCACTAAGGAATAACTATTATTTATAAAAAAGAGGTTTGATTTCTGGAATTACTGTAAAGATTAATTAGCAAAAATTCTATCATTTCTGTTTCCAGAAAAAGAAATGGAACCTCTGCAAAAGCTTTGTTAGCACAGCAGGGCTCTCTTGCAATTTTTTTTCACTTTTTTGATGGAAGTTATTCACCCAAATCCCCCTGAATTTCTGAATTCATTCTGTCGCTAGTTGCTCATCTGGATAGGTTCCTCCCAGCTTAAGATATAACATAATCAAGGACTGTGAATAAGAGCCTGAACTGAGAAATAAAAAACAGGGTATAAAACCCAACAAATCACCCAATCAAAACTGTGTATGAAGAAGGAAAAACTAGGAAAAAGTAGATGTCCTAGATGATGAAATGCTTATCCCCCATTAATCCAGGGGTAAGTTTATCATTCCTGGGACACAACTAGAACAGCTAAAGCCTGTATCTTGTGTTTGCAGGCTTTGCATGTTTTGTTTATAGTGAAGATAGCTCCAATGCAAATTAACCAACCTTCGTACCCACACCCTGAGCCACTGCTTACGCTTATTTAGGAGTCCAGGGAGACTATCAGTAGTCGAATCCAGATCTCTTGAGTCTCATTTCCATGTGATAGTGCAAGACTATCCTTCTTTGCAAGTAACCTGGTTATTTTAATAGGCTTTTAAAAATAGAGAACTGCAAGAAAATTCAGGCAGAAATCATAAACCTTATTGTTATGACAGCAATAGCATCAGCATGATACAGCTTTACAAGGCAAAAATACTGTCCCATCATCAGGATGAATTTCTGAGACTTGAGCTTCATTTTTCCCACTCAGGAACCATTTAGCAGTATCCAACCATCCAAAAGAAGACATCCTAACACTTAACTTTTTTTTTTTATTTTTTTTTCTTGTTTTGTTTGGACTAATATATTGATACCTCTCAATACATTCTAGTCTCTTCCATTTTTAAGTTGGAGTTTTTCTTGGCACTTGATAATGTACCTGATTTGCCATATCTGTCAAAAGGCAGAGCTGCTAAACAAACAAATCCAGGTTTGACTTCTTCATTAAACTCTCCCTGTTTTCATATCATCCTTTACCAAATGGTGCTCCCAGAGTCTGGGAATCCCTTGTGCTATCCCTTTTCTTTTTTTATTCTGACTGTCATATCAGAAGACTTTTCCTAGGATGCCTGTGTGATAATTTATCACACATCACCTCATTCGAGAGTCTTGATCCTAGTCCCTGGGTTTACAAGGGTTTTTCCTCTAATTCAAACCCAGCCTTGACAAAGCAAATAAAAGCAGGGTGGCTGGCATCAGTTACCTGAGAAACAAACTGAGGCAGAGGAGAGCTCTTTGTGGGGAATTTTGTGGACACAATGATCAGATTCCAGGCACTGGACACCAGGACACTTCACTGTCTCCCTGTTTCCCCACCCCCAAACTTGAGCTCTTTAAGCCTTTCTCTTCCCAGTGAAACAAGGACAGGCTTTCCCAGGATGCAGCTGACATGAGAAGAGCTGTGACCCTGGCAGTCAGTTTAGGGTGATAATAAGTTTTTAGGATGTGTCTGACATGACTCCTGTTCAGCGGGTTTTGGCTCATGAAAAAACACATCCACTTCAGCCTTCTCCCTGCCCTACCCAATCTTATTTGAACAGCAACCCTGGTCTAATGAGAAAAAGGCTTATTAGATATTATTTCTTACATGTAACCCGTGTCCAGGAAATAATATTGAAGATTGTGAGATACTGATGTGTTCTGTCAATATTTGCATTTTATAATTGTTTCTTCAAAGAACTGAGCAGGCAGGACTTCCCTGATGGAGCTGTGGTCACCTACCCTGTGACTTGAGGGAAAATAGAGCATATTAATAAGGTTCATCTCGATTCCCTCAGCAAATCATTTACTCTCTCCCTGTTCATTACTCATTTATAAATAAAATCTCAGAATGAGTGACTGGAAGGAGCTGGAGGCCAGGGAGAAAGGTGGGGGAAGTTTGCACACCAGCACATCAGACTGGGAGCAAAAATTCTCTCTGAAAACCTGTGTCTGTTTGCAAATGCAATAGACCTGTCCCTCAAAGCCAGAGGACTCCTGCTTTATATCACTATAATCAAAAGCAGACTCCAGACCATAATCCTTTGAAATTCAGACTGAACTGTGCTGTCTGCAGGAGCTCAGGGACTGGAGGAAGAGCGCTGAAAAATGCCCTTTTCTACCTTAGATCAACTCCTGATGATAATGGGGATCATGGAGATGTACTATCTGATCTCCTTAATGGGACTAGTACAGCTCTGTCTTACTTTATGGGGCAAAGATAAAAAGCATAGAGAAACACTGGAGGACACAGAGAAATGCCTGGGAATTGTATTTCAGTAGAAAGCAATTCAGGCAGCATCTTAAAAAGCTACAACTCAGCTGTTGGCCAGATTGCTAATCCATCACAGACAAAAAAATACATCAGATTCACTTAAAATGGATTCCTGACAACTTTCCTCAGTGATGGACAAGTAACACGTGCGTGTCCCGCTGCTGAGCTGAGCAGTCCTTACTTACTGCAGTGTAGAATTCGGAGACAGTTGCTGCTTGAACCCTCATGAATCAGAGATGACTTTTCATCTCTCAGCAGCTTTGCTGGTCGCTGTTAAGCAAGAATGTTGTTTAGTCCACGTGGCAGAAATGTGTTACACGGGTCAGAAGTGGCCCAAGTGCAATGCTTAAGGTCTCTGTCTATAAGTGAATTTTAATGAGATGGTTTGTTCTGCTACATCAATGTATAGTCCTGCTTTTGGCAGCAGCACAAAGCATCTCAAGTAATACGAGTTTGGAAGGATCACCATAACTCAAGTGAAGAATATTGCCCTTAGAAAATTATTTCAGAGATACTGCTCTCACAGCTAGGAAAGAAAAGGCATAGGTATTTTATCCGTACATGGGAGCTGAGGAAGCTGAAGCACAGAAAGATAAAGTGGGTGGCTTCAGATACTCAAAAAGACCTGAAGTCTTCTCAGGTGCCAGCATTGCAAGGGATTCATTAACATTCACCTAATGTGGTCCCCATAGTTATGAGACCGGGGTCACAGATAATCGACCCTGTGTCAAACCTCTTCCTTGTGCCTCTATCTGTCCATCTGTCTGTCCATCTATCCACGTTTCTAAAATTTTCTGAAGTTTGCTTCTAAAATTATTTTGAAATGTACATACTTAAAACCACTCCTTTTTGAAGGTGGTCGTCCCAAAGCCATTGCAGCCAAGATGAGCAGCTGTGAATGCCAGTCACATCAAAGCAGTGTTGATTTGATCCCACAGGGACTTGTTCTCTGCATGTAAGTATGATTCTAACAGAGGAAAGAGGAATGAGGAGCCCTGAGTTCAAGGATTCACACTGCTTAGTGGGAACAATTCCCACACCTGAAACTGACCCATATGGTGGATTATTAAACGCTGTGAAGAGCAGGTTTGGGGATGATGCAGGTTAAATACAGCACCTGGATGCATAAATGAAAGGACATAAGGGATTTGCTTGTAGAGACAGTGCTATACATAAACGGAAAAGGGCCAGGAGTAACTGAGTAGCTTATTGCATTGTTTGTCTCTGGAATGTGGATTTAAACTCATTCCTCCTAGTTACTCTTAAAATTCAGACGTAGCTAGAAGTCACAAACACTTAAATCGGTTTGCATGGGGTTTTAATTCTGGGGAGCTGTGCACTGTAAGCATTAGAGAGGCCAGGCCTGGTCACCTCCTGAAGCTGCTCACACACCAGCTGTGCCCACCCTCTCCAACAACAAGGGTTTGAATAATTCCACATTAAAAGCCCATCTAAGCACTGTTTTTCTCTCTGGCTCATTATGCTGTGAACCCTTTGCTCCCATATAGCATTAAGCACATGAACCTGTTGGCTAAAAGCAAAGACCACCAGTTTTTCTGCATAACGATAAGGTGATCCTGCAGGCAGTTCTGCATTTGGCAGTGGGTGTCTGAAACTTAGGTCACAGAATAAACACTGTGTCCCACTTGGCAAGCAAAGCATGACCATTTCTGTTCCCTAAACATCCCCTTCCAAGGAGCTTTAAAGTTGTCTGCCTCTCTTATTTATGTCACACAGTGATTTGGTGGTGAGACGGATATGAATAAATGTCACATTTTGCAGCTTCTCAGTTGTTAAAACATCCTCCCTCCATTTTAAAGTGCACTAGATGGGGCATGGAAGACAACAACTCTTTTGAGTAACTTACACCATTACTAAGGAAAATTCAAGGTCAAAGCTCTTAAAAAGACTGTACTATTTTTGGAGCAAGACCAATCACTTATTACTACTATGATTATTATTATTTTTGCAATGAGGCCTTAGCTTTTCATGAGCTTCTTCTGCTTTCTTGGATAATTCATTTTTTGTTTATTTGTTTTGTTGTGAAAGAGAATTAGGAGTGAAACTGCAGGAGGGACCACATCAAATCTGCACCATAAGGTTTCATCCCATCAGCTTAGCATCTCCAACATTAGAATTTAAAAGATCCTCTAGGAAGAATATAAGAGCAGGGCAAGCAAGTAGCAGTACTTCCTTGACACACTCTCCCAGACTGCACTAAGCCGCTGCTTCTTAAGGCAAGAATGCCCTTTTTGTAGTTCACAGTTGTGATGGATTTTCTTCCATGATGCTGTTTGATTCTATGGGAGTCCCAAGCATTCACACTGCTTTCCTGTTTCCACTTTTGCTCTGACAGAAAGATTGCATGCTTGCACCTTTTCAGCTGCAGAGCCTTCAGATCCAATGCAGCCTTTTCTTTGTATGTGTAGAAAGAAGCTAGGAAATTTCATTGGGAAACAACAAAAAAGTTCATTTTTTTCTCTATCAAGGACAGTCTTCTAACACTATCCAGGCTGCCCTGGGGCATGTGAAACACACTCTCATCATCCTAGTAGGAAAACAATAATTTGGCAGGGTGCAGCATGGCCCTCTCATGTCAGGCATTTTGAGCTGAAACCTGGGGCTTGAGAGGGGGCTCAGGGAAGTCCTCAGGTGTGTGTATGGGCACTTCAGTGGAGATGGTGCCCTCTGTAAAGCAGGAGGAAAGCTAATGCTAAAGTCTTTATAAACAATTGGCTGGGTAAAGGTATGGGTGTTAATGTCTTTGAAATGGGTCTTAATGTCTCTGCTAACTTTGGGCAGCAGCTTTGCTGCAGAGCCCAGAGAGCTTGGCTGAAGCAGACAAGGGTCTTCTGAACGCTGGGGTAAGATGGCAGGTTCAAGGGGGGATATGGGTAGGCCGTTCGGCAGGGCTGCACCTTGCTAGTGCCTCAGCAATGGGGAAAGGAAGAGGGCGACGTGAGGCCAGGAGTTTGGGATGAAAGGAGGCTGCACCCTCTGAAACCTCGAGTGAGAAAACCCCGTGGGTGTGTGCCCCAGCGCACTCTCTCCTTTATTTGAGTAACATTGCAGGACTCCTCTGTCTCCTTTTTGGACATAAACCTCTGGCATTTGTGGATTTTCCTGACAAAATCTTATAGAGACCCTGCTCAGGTCTTCAAACACACTGGGTTCTCTGCCTTGGAGGGTAAGACCTGAGCTGCTCCCAGATGCTCTCTAGCTGTGTTTTCTGCAGCAGCGCAGCTGGACACTTGGATCCAGTGTTTTTATAAAGAGCCAGCCCAGACATTCGATTCACAGGCTGTGGAAGCTGCTGGTGGAGAAACAGTATTTGTCTGGGAGTGTGAGAGGGCTGGTGGTAGACAGGAGTATGGGAATGGGTTTCATTGCAGAGATTCCAGAGGAAGTTGTTTTCACAGCCAAGCACCCCCTGCAGAAAGGCTGATTGGTGACTGTGTTAGATATGCAACATACCCCAACAAAAGAATTATCAAGATCCTTTCATCAAACACACTCAGATGTACATCTCAAAAACATATTTGTAGCAGTGTACTGCAGGTTTTCCAATCTATATTTTCCTTCTTTCTAATTTGAGAGTTAAATCAAATTGCAACATTATCATACCATCCTAATAGCGGATATTTTTCTGTGTGTCATACCCATATGATTCTTCTTTCTGGCATCTTGTCCTACAATACTGAATGAGTTGAATCCAGGAGACCACTCACTGCTGGATTGTGTTTCTTCAAATAATTGTTCCAGACTGATTTAGTTATTGTTAAACGTGAACCCGAGATTGCATTCATCTCCCTGTTCAGCAGCAAACCACTTTATGACAACAAAATACTTGTCTAATGTCCCCAAGGTTTGAATTTTTAGCTCTGAGATGAGGATCATGAGAGTCTCTTTGTGCTTTTGTCTGCCTTGTTAATTTGAACAGTATGGTGTTTGAGATAGGGATTTTCTTTTACTATGTGTACACATAGGGACTGTACAGTGACACTAGTTGTCCTAAAACATAAATATTATAGCAAGGATTAACAATTAATACCATTATATACAATTACATATTCCTTCCTAAAAGAAAAGCAGTCCAGGGTATTTCAGGAATCGTGGTATAGCTGAATATGAGACATTAGTTCTTTGTCAAGAAGATACTGAGGTCCCAATTTTCTGGTACAATCTGTGTTAGACTTCCTGTTAAAAGTGTCTCTGCCCATCATCTGTTTTTGGTCACTTCTAGACAAAGGTTTAGATGCACAGAAAAGGTTGGAGCCAAGACCTGTATGAAGGCAAGATTCCTATATCTCATTTTCCCCCATGAACTTCAGAAGAAACAAATCCAGTAAAAAAAAAAACAAAAAAATCAACAAAAACAAAAAACAGCAACAAAGACAGGACTATGCAGTGGGCATGTGGTAAAAAGAGAAGAATAAGAAGGAATAAGAATAAGAATAAGAATAAGAATAAGAATAAGAATAAGAATAAGAATAAGAATAAGAATAAGAATAAGAAAGAATAAGAATAAGAATAAGAATAAGAATAAGAATAAGAATAAGAATAAGAATAAGAATAAGAATAAAGGAAAAAAGCTACCTGAAATATGGCTGCTTTGTGTTCTTGTGTTATAGTTGAAAAATTAGAAATTACATAATAAAGGAGGTGAAGTTTGTGTTCACAGAAGTGTCCAGAAATTTAAGCTAATTAGCTATGTCTGGGCATCCCATTAATTTTAGACAGTCCCTCGTAGCAATGTAGTTCAAAGGCTACAGATGGGACATGGAGAAGCAGGAGATTTTGCAGCTGTATGAACAGAAAAAGCTACTTCCTAATTTCCTGTGAGCTGAGCTGATACTTGTGCATTCTTCTCCACTCTCAGATGCTAGAGTAGCAAAATCTGGCAGCAAAACAGAGAAACAGCTGGACAATATAATGAGTTCAAGAAATGGAGCAAAGCATACCTAAGACTAATAGAATCAGGTGAAGCAAGGCAGAGCTAGCAAAAACTAAACCAGGCAACAGTTTAGACCAGCTTAAATCAGGTCTTGTTATTCAGAAAAACCTAAAGTCATAAGCTATGATAAAAGGTTACTTTAGAAGAGGCTGAGCAGTAGTCTACACAAAGGAAAAGACAGTTAATCATTGTCAGTAAAGCTGAAATTTAGGAGTAAGTTATTGTTAATTAGTTTATTTCCTTGTCAGGTTTTTCTTAATTTTTCCTTCTCTTTCCTTCGCAGCTGCAGCAACTTATCCAGGACCAACCCATCACCAGGGATGGGACCTCTGCAGCCTCTCAGGACAACTTGTTCCAATGTTTGACCACCCTCACATTGTCCCTGCAGAAATTACATTCATAAATACCTTGCAGTAGAAGAATTTAAGACTGCCCATCTCTTGAGTTTTTTGGTCAAAAATTACCTTCATGTTCTTCAAGTGTCCTCCATCACATGATGTACTGATAGAAAAGAAAATTTTCTTCCAAGTTCCTAATTGACACCTGATGTTTCAAATATTTATACCTTCAATCTGATCTCTACTGACTGAGATCAGTGGTCTTTCAAGGGAAGAAGGAGGTAGATTGCTGCCAAGGCAGGTTATCCTCTGCCCACCCATAAGTCCTCAACCTATCCTGCAGCACAGTTCACATAAATGAAATTTGATATTTAGAGCACCTCATTACCCATCTTCTCTTTTTTCTTTCCACTTAATTGATTTCATAAAAATTCCTTGGTTATTTTCTTTTGGTTAGACTAATAATCAACATTACAGAACCATAATTAAAGAAAATTACTTCATTGTGGATCAGCTAGATTCTTTCCTGAAAACACTATGTAGAGTCCCAGGTTAAAAACAAAACAGTTCTATCTGTATTTACAGACTACACTGAGCCCCATCAGAATATGTCTGAGGGGGTAAAAGTGCTTCATTAAGGAACCAAGAGCTGGTTAAGCATTGAATTTTTCAGAGAAGAGCCGAGAGCCTCAACTCCACTTTCATGTCACTCGTCGTGCTCAATGATTTCCTCCCTGGCTGATTCTCCAGATTCAGAAGGACCTATTCAGGTTGGCTTGAATATAAAAACTATGACATCTCATTGATATTACTAATTGATAGCTAATTAACCAACACAAAATATAAACCTGGACCAACATACCTTCTACAAAGGCATCCTTGATGAGAAGACATCTAGAACAGTGAATCTACATGCTCCTTCTTAATGTGCTCCTCTAATACTCCATCATACTCCTAGCACTTTTACCTTTTCTTTTATTCCAAATTTTAATTTGTCTGGTCTTATTATTCTTATATGCATTGATTGTGGAAGTTGGAATTTTGATCCATTGCTAATAGGTAAGATCAAGCATTGGCTTTCATTTTTAATACAATTTTTTCTGCTAGAACAGTCTATAAACTATATTCTGCATCTTCTCCTCTGCAGATTTCTTATGGTGTGAGTTGTTTGATTACTGAAAAGCATTGTTCTTGATGTTGCTTCTTCTCCTAGAGATATCTTGCTTCAATGGCCTGGATCTCTCTGCTGGGTTATCATTTGCACAAGTGAAATGTGTTCACCTTGAACCTATGCATCTAAGATGACCTGCACCAGGGATCTAAGAAAGGCAGAGCCACTGTTTGCAAAAAAAACCGCAAAAACTTCTTCCCTAATAATACCTAAAGAAAGTGATTCTTAATCCCCTCAGTTAACCCATCTTAACTGTTGATGTCTTGACTTTCCTGGTGTAAAGAGTTACCTCAAAAGGAAGATACTTAGATTCCTATGAATCACTGCTAACCACTGGCTTGAAAGGCTCAGCCCTCATTTCTCTGCTGCTGAAATGAGTTTTCTCACACTGTCTTTAACCACTTATTCCACAATCTCTCTGGGCAAAACATTTATCCTACCATCTCTTCTCCTGGAGATTAAACACTTGCAGTTCTTAAGAATCACCAAGAAGGAGAGGTTTTGTTATTATTTTTGTTTTGGTTTGGTTTGGTTTGTAAATGAAGATTTATTGCCTATTATAATCAGTTGGTTCTTAAATCATTGTCATCAAGGACTGGAACTGTCATGTAACTATCTGGGTGTAAGAGATGTGTATGTTCCACTCATCATTCATTGTTGATTTAGATTTCCTTTTTATTCTCTGATTGGGTGACAAACTCATTTCCAAATAAGAGAATAAGGAGTATGGAGGAAGGCCATTCAGGCAGAAGCTCTGTTCTCTTGCACACACCATGCTCTTGGCTAGGGAAGTGTGCTGCTACAGAAAACTCTTATCTAAATGTTTTCAGGAAAGTGATGAGGAGTAACCAGGGTAAAACAGGAGATAGACATCCTGATTTAGCTGAGAAAACTTTCCACAGAAAGGATTTTACTCATGTTCTTGAGATAATATTGGAAATACAGTTTGGCTCCAGCTTTCTCTAGAACAAAACTTTTTTTTCTTTTCTGTCTCTCACTTCGCTCTGATTCTTGGAATCACATCATAACAACAAGACAGAGACTGTGATCCAGACCCTATGTTGAATCAAAGGACTTATTGCAAGGTCATCCCCTTATCACATGGCCCAGGGGCACCCTTCTTCTTTTCATTTTCGTTTGGCAACCCTGAAAGTGTGACTTTGTTCTTCACAGCACAGAGTGAGAGTCGCTCAGTGGTTTTATGTACAAATGCCATAGCAGAGATTATACTGAGTTCACCCTGCAACTGCACATTCCCCAAATGAAGAAAGGTACCTGACTAATGAGACAAGAATGCAGTTGGTTTCACTGAGATGGACTCACACAGTTTGCTCTCTTTCTGTTGGTTTTCCCACTTTCTGTCGGCTTTCCCACTTTCTGTCACCCCGAAGTGTCATTTGCAAGTGTACCTTCTTGTGAGGAAGAGCAAACGGTGTCACCTCTGCCTCTGTGACAGATAAGCCACTTACTGTTAACAGAATAGTATTATTGTAAACTAGCAGAAAAGCAATATGCCTAAGGCTAAAGTATCCATCATGTAATGCAATAAAGAACTTCAAAAGAGAAGAAAAATGAAAGCTTTAACACACTTTTACTGATTGCCTGTAAAGGTCTTCAGGTGACTGGGCAGTCAAAAAAAGAAATCCATTATATCCCTTGCTTTTCCATAATATTAGGTGAAAGTTGAACTTAAGGAATGAACAGCACTTAAACTCCCAAGGCTTTCCTCCTTGGGGTGGAAATGGAGCCTAAGGAGATAAATGTCAGGAACAATGATCTCATGGGGCGACCAAACAGCCCAAGCCAGGACATACTTTTTATATATGGGAAGGTATCTCAGAAAAATCAAACCCCTTTACACAACCCAACACAGAGTTGTTCTTTGTGTACAAATAGCCATACTGTGCTCAGTAAAGAAATCACTTTAAGACTGAAGAATAAGGTGAGAAGAAATATCTGTCCATGAAGTTTGACTGAAAATTGTTCTGTTAGGTGAATTTTCAAGTAAGTAATTAATGTCATTATATGAGAAAATGCATGATACACATCTGCATACATCATCTATTTGCAGAAGCAATAAGGATCCAATATCCTGACTACATTGTACCGACCATAAGAATTTAAAATGCTATTTTATTTCTAGTCTGATGTTTGGTTTTATTTTTTCCCCTGTCAATACTACAAATTGTGTTGAGGACTGCTAGCTGATCACCTTTGTGTTTCAATGCAAAACTTCAAGAACCTCTCTAGCCATAATGTCACCTCTCAAAACAGGAAAGATATGTTGCTTCTACAGCTCTCTGAGTTGAAGACATGTCATATGTAATTACATGTGTTCCTAAAAGGTCATGAGAAATATGTCTTTCATAACTAAGATGACTTTTGTATCTTCTTTTAAGAGAACACTCTGAGTGTGTGGAATGGAGGTCTTTTCCATGTTGGACAACATTTCCTGCACTGTGCCTGTACTGGATGGCAAGGGAAGTCTTCAGGAAAAGAGATTGTTTTCTTGAAGCTAAAGGTATCACAGCTTTTAAACCATGAAAAGGAAAAAAATAGTAAGTATTGTATTTCTTACAATTTCATTGGAAAAACCTTCTTCAGTGTAAGACAGAGCTTCTGGAGACTGGAAAAATCTGAAACCATTCTTGAAGACAAAGGAGTGGCATGGTCTGCTAGTGGCAGTGGTAACATCAGAGCAATCAATGAGAAGCACTTAGCCAGGAATCTTTAAGAGTTTAGAGAGCTGAGGGTGGACCAGGTGTCTCTTCTCCTCCACCACACTAACCACCTACACTCCAGCTGCCCTGATGTCTCTGGGGAGCCAAGAATAAGACCTCAATGGGCTTCTCCTGTTGTTGGAGACCTTTGAGTAGGATTTACATTTCCCTTGAAGTATTTGAAAAATTTACTGCTGTAATGGCTCAATTCTTTGTTCTTTTCAAAGCAAAAGGACTAGCATCACTCAGGAGAGGATCTGATCTGGGGGTGTACTCCAAGTTGCCCAGAGCACAGCTTTATGGGCCAAGAAGAGAGGAGGAGGAGGCAGAGGATCCTGAGCCAGTTCCTCTGAGCTGGGCTGCTTTCCTAGCTCAGCAGACACCAAAACAGAGAAAGCCATCTTTGGGTCCTTCGTGGTGCTTGCCTTGAGGATATAAATGCTGATGGCTGAATGCCCTCAGTCACACACTGTTGCAGACACTCTGCTTCCTTGCCACAGCCAACCAACACATCTACACCCAGCACAGCCCTCAGCAGAGCAGGGTGTGCCCTCAGATTGGGTTTATGCTCAAAGCAGAATCAATGCAACACACCTAAAGCTTCCTGATCTCTGAAGGGAGAGATCCTGCAGACCATCTCAGCCACATTCCTGATGCTATGTCTAGCCCTTCCCAGTACCCCGAAGCTCAGATTGGGCTGAACAGATGTTTGTGTCTGCTGCTAAAGCTACACCAGTAGAAGATATTTCTGTAGAATAAACAAATCCTTCCTTCACTTCAGCAGCAGGACCACTAACCTTTCTGTACTGTCTGTTTGCTCCTTCCACAAAGCAGGCATTGCCTTCTTCTGCATCCCTGACCTTTCCTCAATGTCTCTCTATTTGTTGTTTCTGTCCTTTTTAAAAAGCCTCTTATTGATGTTTTTAAACTGATGGGGAAACATAAACAAGTAATAAAGAAAGGTTAACAGTACCAAATCGATACTACAGAGGGAGGCATTGGGGAGATGGAACTGAGGAGGTTGAATCTGAAGGAAAGTGAAAGGCCAAATTCAATCAAAGTACTATTATTAATTAAGCTACATTTTGTATTGTTGTTTTGTTTTGTTTTTTTTTTTAATAAGAACTAAAGAATGGTATTAGGCTTTCAGAGAAAGCAAAACAAATGAATAGAAATTCTGAACAAGGGCTTTTTCATATTCTGTGAACATGAACAATCTATTCCTGATTATTGTGGTCTTTTTCTGACTGCAAAGGAAAGGAAAACGCAGTTGGTGTTAAATTGGAAAGTTCTGAAAACATGGACTTAGATCTACTGCCAAGAGCAGGAATGTGGAAATATGTATGCCCCTGGAAATTTTCTGGTATTACAGAATCACAGAGTGGTTGTGGTTGGGAAGGACCTCTGGAGATAATCTAGTCCAACTTCCCTGCTAGAGCAGGCTTACCCAGAGCAGGTTGCACAGGATTGTGTGCAGGACAGTGCTGAACGACACCAGAGAAAAAGATTCCACAACGTCTCTGAGAAGCCTCTTCCAGTGTTCTGTCACCCTCAAAGTAAAGAAGTTCTTCCTTATACTCAGGTGGAATTTCATCTGTTCCATTTTGTGCCTGTTGCCTCTTACCATGAAAAGTGGGAAAAGTCTGCAGTGTTGCTATTCCTTGTCTGTTTCCACATCTTCAAAATACTGTGAGCAGAAAGAGTAGATCCAACTTCTGGACCAGAAATCTCCCTTTTAAGTGTTACAGCACATCACTGGGACTTGCCTAATGACACCAGTGCCCAGTCTTGAGTCCCAATTCTCCATGTCTTGCAGTTACACACTGTCCTTTAACAGGCTTCCCTTATTGGCAGAATGTTTTAATTTCATTATTACCTTTGCCATCAAAACATGTTTCCAGTCACCTATCCACATTATTCTTTAAAGGTTTTAAATATATGAATATGAACACTGGATTTTTCAGAAATATCTCCCTCCTCTATTATGGCAGTGTTATGATCATGTCCACCAGCTGTATGTATGCATGAACATATACACCATACTTTGAACGTGAAGAAAAGCTGCATAATGGGAACAAGAAAAAGAACTAGTTAAAATAAATGAGGGAAGGATATTGGGATGGGAAGGTGAGGAGTGACTGCATTTGTCAGAACTGGCATCGTGGCCATCCAGAAGCAACTTTGGAGAGGTTGCCAAGTTTAGTTTTTGTCTGCCTGTGATCTCCAGATTTCATATGAAAAGAAACAAATGTGAAAAGAATGAGAGATCCATAAACCAATCCCTGTTATGATCTAGAAAAGGGAAATGCTAGTTTCTTACTCTACCAGCTGCCATTCAGTCTCCTTTCCCCCTTGTCTTCCTCAGCTCTCCCTCCTTCCACCGGGTTTGATGAGATTGTTTTTCTGCTCAGCAGCAGCCTCATCTTCCATGGTGATGGAAGGCAAGGCAAGAAAATTTAATTCATTTCCTTCCCTTGACTCTGGCCAAAAATGGCATCTGGCTGCAGCAACAAGTCTGTCACACAGGCTTTTTTAATATTCCTGCTATATTCCCTGGCCATGTAATTAACTGTGTGCAGGAGAAAGGAAGGCAGGAGAGCTAAAACCACAAGTCTTACAACAGAGCAACCTGGAGAGCTGTCTGATTTGCATTTCTGCTTTTCCTTTCCCTCTACCAAAAATCATTTTTGGAAAGGCACCAACTGCTCTATTGTTCACTGTACTGATGGTCTACAGGAGAGGGTAGATTGTCAATAATGTGCTCGTAGCTGGGAATGAATAATGTGCTCTATAATCCAACAAAATGCATCTGGTCCAGAAATAACATCCCATATTTGACACAAATGCTTTAAGAAAACCTATCAAGGATTCCTGGAGCTGCTTCTGTTACTAAAACAAGGAGCAATGGCCAAGGTTTCAGCTTTGACAGTCCAGATGGGACAGCAGGCAATTGGGTTTTTTTTACAATAAGTCTGCTGCAGAACAGGAATAGGTCACTAAAGGTGTGGGATCTCTGTCTTTGGCAACTTTCTAGACTGAGATACATGAAGCCACATTTGGTCTTCTCTAGCAGTGGTGAAAGTCCTTCTTTGAGTGGGAGGCTGGACCAAAGACCTCCACAAGTCCCTTTTAACCAGCATTTATGTGATTATTTTCATTGAAAAATCTGTCCCAGGAAGCACTGGAAATCTCTTTGACTTGAAATTTTATAGTCATGGCTGCAAAGAGCATCTAACAAAATGTGCCAGGCTGAGAAGCTCTTACAAGTGGTGACTCTGTGGTGTCCACCACTCAGCACAGAAAGAAACAACGTGTTTCTGGAGTGGATACTACAGCTCTGAAAGTCAAGAGGGGTACATGGTACAAGCTTGACACCTGTGGGCTTTTATCATCCTTGTTCTGGGATCTGCAGAAGCAGCAAGACTAAACCTTTTTGAAAATACCAACTGCTTGCTCTGTTTAATAGCAACTTTGGGCTATTATAGAACACACTGGCCCAGGGAACTGGTACAGACTCCCAGCTAGTGAGAAACCTCCCAGCTTCCCCTCTGGTACTTTCCAATTTAGCAGTAAAAGACTTGACTGTCATTATTAATAAAAATGTAAATAAAGATTAGATTTTTGATTTCCTTGGTTAGAATTAAAAAACTGATGCTTTCAAGCCTCCAGTTTTGAAACTTGAGAAAATTATCACATCCAGTTAAAGATGTCTCTCTTCCTGGGGGAATGTTGTAAAATGGACTTCCAGGATGTGCAGCTACAGCTCTGTCTACACCAGCTGATGGAGTCAGGGCTTGAGAGAACAAAAGGATAACGTGTTTGCACCACCAGGACACCCAAGGGTCAATGTGCCCTTGCTGCTCTAAGGGAGCAAATAGCTAATAATGTCACAAGCTGCATGTGGTATTAGCCTTCCAAAAACAGCCCCACAGCCAGCTTCCAATCTAGGCTATTACCCAGGGTTTGATAGCACATATGCTGGCAGGCTCAGACTGAGGATGGTTCCAGAACTCTTTGTCTCAGCAAGAATCAAGAACAGTGAAAAGCTGTTTTTTTAAAAAACAATAATTCTCTTTTACACATTGTCTTTCTGAGTTCTCCACTAAAGAGGGAACTTGCTCTGGTTTCTGCTGTGGAAAAATCAATGCACCAGGCATGCACAGATCACAAAGAAAATGACACTGTGCTGTTGGCAGAGACACTCAGGTCTTCCACTGACTAGGGAAAGGCAGAGGAGGATGGACTGATGTTTGATCCTCTACACAAAAGATAAAAATGTTCCCTTTCCTAATTTGGAAGCATCCTTCTGAAAGCCTTGCTCCTGATACAAGGCAGATTTATGCAATTCCTTTAAATATTTACCTCCATAACCATGCCTCATAGATACGTTATTACTTTTTAACCAACATTAAAGTTTAAAGCCTGAATAAAAGCCTTGCTTCATACAAGAACTTATCCTTCAGACAAACAGGAAATGCACCACATCATGTGTCTGAAAATGTAAAGGTACTCTTAACATTTAATTCTTGAAAAAAAGTAACTGAAAAATTAAGAATGCACTTTCTGTGGGATTAGATTGAATTTCACCCATGCCAGGTTTTTTTAAGGGGGGAATTCTAAATATTGGGTCTGGACAAAGAACTGAAATCAAATTATAGCTCAGAATGATTGCCAGTGCAAAGATACTCCCTCAGATTCCCTCCCCACACGCACAGCTGCTTGCTAGGGCTGCTCAGCTCTGTGCTAGTAAGGAGTATTTCATGTCCTTGCCTGTTACTGACCCCGTGTAAACGTGAGTGGGCACAGCTGCTTTTTCGTCTCCACCCTGACCTCACCAACCAGTGCCACTCAGGCATCACGGCACGGTGGGAACTTCATGCCGTGGGTGCTTGGTGGATCTTGCTGGTGGTGGGATCTGGTGTTCTTGGCTAACTTTAGGGCTGAAATAAAGAGCAGCAGCTCAGTTGGCATCAGCAAAACAGCACCAGACATAGCACTGAATCATTAGTTCCTTGGCTCAGGCAATCCCAATGTACTTCATGCACCACAGACAGTGGACAATTGTACCATAGAAATGTCACTGTCATTTGGGTCAAAAGACAGCTGTGAGTCTAAAAAGAGCAAACAAGAACAATGAGGAGAAAGGTTAGCCTCCTTCTCTTTGAGACTGGTCGTTCTCAGTCTGAGCAAACCACCACAGGGAGAAGTATCCTTTACTGAAGGATGCTGTGGTCCAGTGGGAACTGCTGAGGTGCTTGGAAAAGATCCTTTCAGGGTTACAAGTTGCACAAACCTCATCAGACTCAGAAAGTCACAAGCCTAGTCATAGCTGGAAGCAGGCAGAGCACAAGGAAAGAAGTATCTCACAGACTTGCTGTGCTCCTTCTTGTCCATAAGCCTTTGCATACAGGCACTGCCAAAGGGAGGGCCCTGGGCTGGCTGGTCCCTTATTTTGACTCAGGAGGACCTTTCCTGCCTTTCAAGGACACACACACTGCCCAAGATGAGAAGCAGTGGACTGTACCATATGCCTTCTTCCCAAACAATCCGTGTCACAGGCACACTCCCCAGATTCTCCACATCCTCCAGTCTTGAAAGCTTTGTCATCCAGGAGAGACCTGCTCCCTACACCCTGTGCTAGAAGAGGAAGGGAAGACAAAAGATCTCAAAAATTGTGGAAGACACCACCACTCATCAAAGACATGTTCTCCTTTTTCAATAGCAACTTTTAAACAAACTTGATCCATCATTTCTAAACTAAATTCCTTGGGGAGAGAGGTATATATTTCTCTTCAGATTGATAATGTTTGCAGATTTCAGCATAAATTTTTCAGCAGGGTTTCAATGCATCTGAAATTCTGTTTTTTTCTACCATTGCTGAACAAAGTATTCCTTGGAGAAACGTCACCCAACTTTAATAGAGATCATAACTCACAGGAGAGACCTATACAGTAATTTCCACTGGGATTAATACAGCTTGGAACAGTTGCCTACTGTTGACGTAACACTGCCAAATGTCTTTTCAGTGCTTTATAAATGGCCAGCATGTGGTTACTTATCAAAGCAAGAAAAGTGATTCAGCAGTGGACTCTGCTCATGGAGAATCAAAAGGAAAAGAAATCAAGTGAGCCTTTATTTGGCAATATGGATTAAGTAGCTCAGTGGTCTTGGCAATACCACTGACTGGAGCAAGGGCAGCAGCTGACAATTAGGACACTCTCTTCATGTCTGTGGCCTAGGGCCAGCCTGATTGCCTTCTTCAGTTCACACCATCAAAGTGTTTTGCTCTTGAAATTAAAATTTGAAGGCTAGATTTTCCCTAGCATTAAAAAACAAAATCCAAGGAGGTGCATCAGGTCCCCAGAGGCAGCATAATTCTACTCTAGCTTAAGATTTGCTAATGCATTGAGGTCATTAATTTTGCATGGTGGTTCCATTTCTGCATGCGCCCAAAGCCTTTACATCACCCTGGCTTTAATAAACTTCTCCTGCTTCCCAGGAGGCCTTTGGAAGCAGGGATGGTTTCCCTAATGAAACAATCCTGCCTCTTTGTTTTGAAGTTGTTTACATAGTTAATACTCACTAAAGGGAAACATGAAAATAGAAGCCTGTATGTAGAGAGTTGCTCCACAGATAAAGTACACAAGTCTCTTGGGGAAATAAATCATTAAATTAGAGTTTGGGTATGTGTTTTGGGGGTTGATTTTTTTTTTTTTTTTTGCAGCTAAAGGTTAATTTCTATAAAGATAAACAAAGGTTTGCCCAGAGTGATGGGGAAAGTGAAAGAAGAGACCAAGAAGGAAATTATCCATCCAACCAGGCCATTTTTCCCTTTTCATCAGAGAAACTTCTAAAAACAGACTGCATCTCTTTGCTTCAAGTTCTTGACTAAACATAATTTAGAACAATAATCCTGGTTTGGATAGTCTGGAGGAGTGCTAATTCTAGGGTTTATGGTCAGAAGACCCCTCCTAATCTCTTATCTTTCTGAGTGAAACCTTTGGCAACTCAGCCACTCTGTCATTAGGTCCTGTTACTTCCAATACAGGTGTTAGTAAATCAAATACACAATCTCAAAGATAAGTTTCTGACCATGACAGAGAGTGGTGGTCTTGGCTTTAATCCTCCTTGGCCACTTTTTACCTGCATTTAACTCACTTAGCCCATTTCCATGATAAAGCTTAGAAGGCAGCATTGAAATAATAAATGAAGGTGTGTAACATTGTGTAACTGTGGTTTCTGATAGTTACCATGGTGGTTGTTAAAACCCAGAGAATAAATGAGCAGTCTATTATTCCTGAGATTGAAGCTCGATAAAAGCCAACCAAAACAACACCACACACAGGCAAAACCCCCAAAGAGGCATTCAAAGTATCATTTGTATAGCTCACCTGACACAGTCCTGATACTATAATTGCACAAAGAAATATGCTTGGAGCAAAATGATCCAAATTGCCAGTGTCACAAGGCTGGTAGTAAAATGTCTAGGAAACAGCAGGCTCCTAATGAACAGCTGAGTGTTTGCATTTTTGAAAGAGAAGCAGTAGAGGGGAAGAGGAGTGGGACCAAGCTGCCTACACAGAGAAACAGTCTCTTGTTGCAGCTAAAGAGGACATGGTCAGGCAGAAATGAAGAAAGGGGACGCATTGCCTCCAAATTATAGAGGAGATGGGCTGATTTTCAAGATAGCTAAGCTCTCATTTACCAGGTGAATATATTTTAATCAGTCCTATGTAGACTGTGCCTGGTGCTACACGTGGTCATTTGAAAGTCCCAGCTGATGTGGCACAGATTTTCTGAATATCTCAGATAACTGGAGGCCAAAAGACCAAGAAGTGTTTCATTGGAGGCTCAGAGCTCCCCTGCAGGGAATTACAAGTAGATTTTAAAAGCAACAAAATCTCATCTTTATTAAAAATATGACCTTTTTTGGCAATGCAGAGTGGGAAAAAGTAAAGCAAGAATAGACAGACAAGATGCTGCTTACTGCAGCCTGCAGGGCAGTGAAGGGTAGGGTTCCTCACAAGCACTCCATGTGCCCTACCATATCAGTCATTGGAAATGAGGCTCTGGGTTCTGATTTGGAGTTTCCTTTTCTGCTTGTCATTCAAACAGCATGTGCAGGCAGTTTCAAATGGTGTGTACACCTTGCTTGGCTTGAGTGGGAATGAACTGGAACAGCTGCAGAGCTGGATTCAGCCAGTGCTTCCCAGACAGTTGGCTGGGCAGGTGGATGAGGCACAGGCTGATGAGTCATGCCATTATAAATCATTTTACTTGATAGTTTTGACCCAAACTAGCAGGGAAGGGTAATTCTACCTGACACAGAGAGGTCAGGATGGCATTTTCTAAACTTTGGCATCATTTTCTGTCTGTTTGACACTGAATCATTCCAAAAGAATGGTGAATGGCTTCTATTTCATGATCCTCAAACCAAGCTGCTGCTTCAAGCCATAAGTCACACAGAATCACAGAATCACTGGGTTGGAAGAGACCTCCAAGGCCATCAAGTCCAACCCAGCCCTAACACCTCAACTAGATCATGGCACTGAGTGCCACATCTAGTCTTTTTTAAACACATCCAGGGATGGTGGCTCCAGCACCTCCCCGGGCAGACCATTCCAGTATTTTATCACTCTTTCTGTAAAAAACTATTTCCCTTGGCACAGCTCAAGGCTGTGTCCTCTCGTTCTGCCAGTGCTGCCTGGAGAAAGAGACCAACCCCCACCTGAGCACAGCCACCTTTCAGGAAGCTGTAGAGAGCGAGGAAGTTGTAGAAAGTCTGCCCTGCTCTCTCTTAGCCAAAATAATTAGTGCTTCAATCCCAACAATACAATTCTCTTTTGTCTTTTCTGAAGGCTCCAATGCATTTAGGTAAATCAGTGCCCATAATTTCATTTGTACAGTCAGTGCCACTGCTGTACCAGGCTGATTCACAGCAGAATCTTGCTGCTCAGAGCAGGGATGGATATTGCCCACTGCTATATCCATTTTGCTTGCCATGGGATTTGCAAAACTGCTCTCATCTGTAGAGTTTATAAGCCTGTCCTAAAGAAATCATGGTTACCAGCCCCCCAGTTAAGGCATTCCACAGGAAGTCCACAGGGAAGGTGAGCCTCAACACTGTTCATGCCAACACTATTCATGTCAGGGCCAGGGACAGCATAAATCAAAACAAATCTGCTGGGAGTCATCATGATTCAATGATATTAGAGCAACTGTATTAATATGCAGCATCTTGCCCTAAAACTTTGCACATTCACCTTTTTCTATATGGCCTATACAATTCCCATTGGAGGATTGTAAATCATTTTCAGCTGGCAAGGAGTTCAACTAAAGCTGACTAAGCCAAAAGGTCATCAGAGTGCCTGAACAAAACTTTATGGAGCCTATGAATTCACCAACACCACCAGATGTTCGCCAAGCCAGTTATTATAAAAGCCCATGCAGCAGTTATCTTTGTGTAGCACCTCTATTGCAAGGAGGAAGAGGGAAGAGAAGGAAAAGTAAAAATATGGATGTCAATCATACTTTTTTTATACCTACTTATCTTTCATTTTAAAATTTTCCACAGTTCTAAACAGCACCCATGTAAAAGAAGTCTGAAATTTTTGTGGGGTTCTTTTTGTAAGATATTTTTCCTCACAAAAAAGAAATATCCCAGATTGTGGTTATTGAACAACAAGGAGTATTGCACACAGGTAATATCTAATTAGCACTAATTGAGCAATAGGAAGGATTGCTACATTTTCATCATAAACCAAGAGTTTACAGCAGAAAACTTTTAATTATGGGGAAAGATCATAAGTCAGGGTTCGCAGTTTACACCTGCACATGTTGAGTAACCAAAGAGCACAGGGTGTTCTGTCAAGTAATGATCTATATTTTTTTCTCTGCTCAGGGAATGAAAACTGAAGATCAACTTTTAAAGTATGCAATGAGCATTTACTGAAGGGAAAAGGAGTACTAAGTCTTCCATTCACATACCAGATGTTCCCATTAAACAATCGTTTTCAAGAAAGCTCAGCTCATGTGGAAAGAGAGAGCTCCAGAGTTCAGAAGGGGGAAACAGACAAAAAAGTTAACTTGTGAAATAAGGACAGCTGCTGAAGAGATTGTTCCCAGTTTTGGCCTAGTACACCTCAATCCAGCACTGCAAGGGCTGGTGTAATCCAGTGTAGTTCCCTGGAAGTTGGTGTGAGTGACTGGCATCAGAGCACTGCACTGATTTACACCATCCTCCCAGTCCAGCAGCTTCAGAGCTGATGGGCTGTGACCTCCCTCTTTATTACCTCAGGAACCTGCTACTACTGGCACATTTTCTGGTAGCAGAAACGGCACGAGTGGGATTTTTGAGTATTTTCTTATTTGTGCTTTAAAAGCCTCCTTAGGCTTTTGCACAGGTCTTGGAAACGAAGAGGTTTAAGAGTTCAAAACAAAGCAGACACCTCTCCAAATTCCTCACAGTCTCTGTCTTATTGTTAAAAACACCCCCTAGCACAAGCATAGTGTACATGGATACTGATGCTGAGGGCATAGCTAGGACATCTGGATTAACTTAAGCCTCATTTAATTTTGGGCACAGGCCGAAAACTCCTCCATTTCATTTGGAGCAGCAGCCTGGCTCGAAAGAGTTTGCTCCTGTGCTATTTGCCTTCACTAATTGGTCATCTGCCTGGTTCAGCCCTGCTGCTCAACCAGCACAAGAGCAAACCACACTGCCTCAGCTACCTTTTGCCCCGCATCACTTCATAATTTAGGGAGAAGGAAGGGTATTCAAATCACAGAAATGTGATTTCTATTTGGGCCTCTCGCAATCTGTCTCTTCAAATAGGTAAGTCGAGGGCTATATGGGCTGAGTTTAAACCCCAGTCTTCTTTTCTGAACTCTACAGCAGCAAGAGGGAAAAACTTTGCAAATATTATGGTTGGAGTAAGGCAACCAGATAAACAAACTTTGCTGAATTGTCAAGGACAAGGAAGAGAGGTGTAAAGGCCCTTTATGTTTTCTAAAAATACATTTCTCTCCATCACCATACTAAACTGCTTCCATTTATTCTGAAATGGCAATAACCAAGTCACTATTTTTTTTTTTTTTCTGGCCATTTTATCATTTTTTTATCCAGTTTTTCTGAACTTCAGTGAGGATTTTAGATATGGTTTCCCTCTCTCAAGCTCCCCTCAGTTCAAGTTATCTCCACATGCCCTTGGCAAGTTAGCACTCAGCCCCTTCAAACTGCAGTGGTCCATTTTCCAGTCAAAGGCATGTTGCTACAAAATGACATATGTCTCAATGCAGGTCATCAAACACTCCTTGTTATGGAGCAAAACAAGGATTGGTGGGTGCCCAACCACCAGCACCAGCAGGAAAATTCATTTGTGGATCATGACAGGAGCAGGTGGCTGAGCAGGCCTGGAGGGCTCTCTGTGACTGTGTACAGAGCCACTTCTGCAATGGAATGCCCTAGGTCTGACTTGCTAGCAAAGCAAATAGCTCTGCAACAGCATTTGACATCCTTAGATGAAATTTTCGCATTGTGTTGGTGCTGCTGTGATCCTACACTCTATTTGGTAGCCTTGCAACCAGAAAAGCACAACAAACTTGGTGAAAATGTTATCTCTGTCTAAGAGTTAGAGCCTCTGTCATGAAGCTGAACTACTCTTTCTAGGCCACAAGGAGCAAGGGGATTTTTGTCCACTGAGTTCCCTCCTGCTGAAAGTCACAGCAGCATTTTGCAGACTGGATGTGGCTCCTGGGCCCTGGGACATTGACAGCTGCCCTTGCACCCACAGCAGCACCTGTGACTCAGGTATGAGAGAGGGTCTCAGCACTTCTCTCCTGTCTGTCATGAATTTGAGGCCCCTTGGTGTGAACTGGCTCTTTTAATGCATTTCAAAAAGATGAAGAAAAAATTAAGCCCCTGCATGTCAAACATAAAATGAGCCAAGAACAACATCATCAAGACCCACTGGGAAAGCCAGGACACAGCAAGCCCTTCTCACTGTCCCATCTCAGTGAGTCTGAAGTCTGTGCCCTGGTGCAGGATCACCAGGGACAGCCCTTCCTCCCTTGCAGTGGTAAGAAAGGGGTGACAGCTGAGACCTCAGAGCAAGGCTGTGACATATCCTGCATGCTGCCAACTCAGTCTGCCTGCCACAGGAGTGCTCTGGTCTCCTTGCTGACCCTGGACCCCTGTGCAGGACCTAAAAATGGCTCTGATTTCCATCACAGGTGGCTGGGGAGTAGAGCCTCCCTACATCTTTGCCTCAAGACATCACAGTACCTCCTGCAAAGGACATGTCTTGCCTGTGCACATTAAACACACCAAATTCACTTTAAAACACCTTTCTTTACACTTCATGTGTTACTGTGGCAGCAAAGGTCTCCCCTGCAATTCCAAAAAGCAGCAAGTCAGGGTGGGCAGTCAGTCCCCCCACACTGAGCCGGCAGCACCATGCTCTACCCCGCTCATCTCAGAGCTGGGCACCCACAGAACAGACACCAGGAGGTGTCCAAGAGGTGAACCAAGAGCAGCACAAACCAAAAGTGATTCTCTCTCTGAACAAGCACTAAGAACCAGAGCAAGAAAATGTCACTTTTTCCCCTGGTACTTATGGGGCAACACAATACTTGGGGAAGATTTTATGGATCACATCTCAGCTCCTTCTTATCTCTTGTTCAAGCTGTTGACAGTGGCAATGGACAACATATTGCTTTTAAAAAAATCTGCTAGAGCTTTTGCTGTCAAGAAGGTCTCTTAAACCCCATGGGTAATGTTCTCAAATGACAAAGCTGCTCTCCTTTTTGACAACGGTCTTTTATCAAGCAATACAGCAGCACATTTTCAATCATCTCCGTATCACAATGAAGAGACAAACCCTGTTAGCGTTGCTCTCCGAAAATCATAAAATGCAGTGGCTCAGTACACCTAGGGACTAGGCTGGGCTTTGAGCTTCCATGAATCTCAGCAGCAGCAGGAGAAGTGTAATTCAATCTTTTTAACTTGGTGATATATATTCATGTCAGTGGCTTTAAGATAAGGAAAATACTTTAGTTGAAGAATGAAACTTTTGATGAATAACTGAGAGTACAATGAATAATGTACAAATATTTCTTTCCTCTCATTCAAAATGATTCCAGATCCTTTTTCATTTTAATCCCTGTTGTATTCTTCATTTAAAAAAAAAATTAAAGAAATGAAAGGGGAAGAAAAAAAAAACTCTATGTTTTTAAAGGCATTGGAGTTCTAAAAGAAGAGCTTCTAAAAGAAGCCCTCTTGATTGTACTGAAAGATATTTTTTATGGCTTCTTTTTAACTGCTAGAAAACAGAATATTGTTTGGGTAGTGGCAGTAATAACAGTACTAAAGATGGGTTACCATGAAAACCTCAGCCCTACCTGTTCATGCTCTGCACAAAATGTGGGATTTATCAGAGAAAAATGTCTCCCTTTACCTGGGAGGTATTTTTCATCAAACAAAAAAAGGTAACTGTTACAAGCATTTTCTTCCTTTGCAATTTCATTCTTAGTTCTGTCATGGCTAAAAAGGGATGAGACCAACATATATAAAGGTAGCATCTTTTCTACAGAGAGGCAACAAAGGCAACAAATGTAAGCATCATTTGGTTTTTTTCCTACAGGATGGGAAGAGGGAAACAAGATAAACTGATCACCAGCTCAGAGTTCTACCATTTCTTCACAGGTGACATCAAAGCCTGGCCTTAGTAAGATGCTTTCAGCAGAAGGGTGTCCCTGACCTGCAGGCAGACACACAGATGATGGGTTTTAACCCTCAAAAGGAGGGAGGTAACACTGCCTGAACTGTTTTGCACTTAAATTTTGTTTTGATGAAGTAAAGATGCAAAAGATGGCCATCCTCAACACCCAGATTTCTCCTCTCCCACACCTTTGAATTAACAAGGGTGAATTTCACCTCCCCACTAAACTGGCAGCATAGGTGAAAACTTCTGAGCAGGGATATAGGCAAGTAAGAAAGGCAGAGAAGTAGGTGGTGGTGCAAGAGGTGAGAGAAAAGCAGCTGACCAGAAAACCAAACCATAACACAGCCATAGGAAAGTATCTGACTATAAAAAAATAGACAGATGCAATTGGTGATGTTAATTCCTACCGTGGCAATAGCAACAAGAAGAGCAGACCCACTGCAGTGCTGCAGTCAGGAAAACACAGTCCAGAGCAGTGACTGGTGCACACTGTGTAGAAAGTGTTACCAGGTTCATGCAGCAAAAAAAACCAGTTAATTGCAGGCTTCAAGGAAATGACTATATTGTGCATGCTTGACCTCAATCTCACTCCACAGAGCTCAGAGCAAAGTCAAAACTGACCTTCAGAAGTTTCTGGAGCAAATCCATTCCTGCCATGTGCAGGTTTCCATCCCATCTGATTTATGGAAGTCAGGCATATTGTGAAACACATTATATGAAATTGCTGGAAGGAAAAATTAAGGAAAAAAATGGTTTGCTGGAGCTGAAAAAGGTACAAAAAAACCCTTACTGAATGGAGCTTTTCCTCTATAAATGATGTCTTGTTTGAAGTTGGTCTCTGGAGGGGCAAAAGTCTGTTAACAAAGTATTTTTTTGAAATGAAGATGAGGGAAATATATTTTCAAATACCACACGTGGGAATAAAACCCTTTACTTCCAAGCACAGTGAGGATGAAGTGGGTCACTGTATGCTTTGATTCCCAGCTTGTGTGCCCTGTAATCACACAGCATACGAGTGCAGTAAATGCAGAGGCACTCGTCTACTTGCTGGTCCAGGATCTTGGCAGTGGCTGGTTCTTGCCATGGAATAGAAAGAATTACTCACTGAATGGCCTGAAACTGAACAGAGGATTATTTTCAAAGTCAGATTCGCACACATTGAGCTCTAACCTTACTGTCTGCAATAGCCCCAAGTACTTCAGATGAACCATGGTGAGTGAAGCAACCAAATTATCACTAAGCATTCCACCTTCACTGGCTGGGGTGGCCTTGGGGCTCTGCAGGTATGTGGGCAGGTTCCTAGGCTATCCATCAATCCACCCACTTCAAACAAACATAAAAAGGCTTTTAGTATAACAGAAGGAGTGATACTGTTACTATCCAAGCTAAGGAAGTAACAGAGGTAAGGAAATCAGGGAGCCAGTCTCCTGAGGCATACTGGTGAACGGGAAGCAGAGAAGGCTTTCTTCCAAATAGTGTCTGAAATTATGACCCTCTTCTCTGGAGAAATTTTGAGAAATATCCTTAGGGTTGGACTGTGCTTGAGACAACATTTCCACTGTTTAAGGAGGTCAGGAAAAACAAACAGAGCTTCTGAAAGTCATATTTTAAGTCAGTGTTAGAGGTAGAGACCACATGCAGGTCTCTCCAATGCCAAACTAGTTCCCTACAGACAAAGGGTTTTCCAAGCTTTCCCACTTCCCAGGAATGCTCTGCTGAGAATCCAGGGTATTTTCCTCTAAAACTGTGCTCACATGTGATTTATAGCCCAAAGACAAGCATTCAGTTTGCTTCCCAAACTTTTCAGTGGTGTTTGGATCAAAATTTTTCAGGCTATATTAAGCTCTAGGGTATTGATTTATTTTCGTGAATTCATTTCCCTTTTCCTTGTCACAGCTTTCACAGATTTATGAGGTTAAAGAGCATGAAGCTAATTAAATAATCTGACTGGTTGAACATCTGTTGAAACATAGTAATAACTTCTGAAGCCAATGTTCCTGATGAGCTATTAATTATGATTTAAAAACTAGAGGCAGGGTTTTACCATTAAAGAAAATCAACAAACCAAAACCCTAGCACCCTTCTGAGTGAACCCTCAGCATCCCTTTGAATCCTATTACATCCTTTCACACCTTCCAGTCCAGGTGTCCCTTTTAGGCTCTCCTACATCCAGAGTTCCTAATGTAAGCCAGCTGGTCTGTAGGGAAGGTCCAGCCCAGTTTGCAGATTGTTGGTATGCAGCAGCTACAAACAGAAATTAAGATTCAGACTTGATGGAGCTTAACTACATGCAGACACCTATCTTAGCCCAAAACAGAAACTAATGCATGACCTTAGGTTAGTGGTTTAAGACCAAACAGTCACTTAAGTAAGGAACTAAACCTTTTCTTCAGTTCCCTCTTGCTCTCCACCCCCGCGGAGCAGTCCTGAACTGACTTAGGAGTTCCTAATTCCAGAAACTTCCACCAGACTGATGTGCAGGAATTTGGTTCTCAGCCTGGCATAGTCTGCCCTAATTTGCTGAGACTTTGCATTGTCTTCACATCTTGTTCTCAAAATACCTTTGTCAAAAGTTCATTAATGGCGCAGGTAAATAAATAAGTTAGATCAACTCCCTCCTACTACTTGGGATCAGTTTATGTTTCAAGGATGATGAAAGTATTTTGAATTAAGTAATTCGGAGTTGTCCTTAAAACCCCCTCCTCTGCTGGTAGATTGTAGGGGCTGTGGCATGCATATGAGTGTTTGTGCAGAGTGAGGGTGTGCCCCAAGGTCTGCAGGAGCTAATGACAGATCCAGAGGAAAAGTGCCCATTGATGCCAACAGCATCTCCAGGCTCTCCTGCACCAAAGCCACAGGACTGCATGTGTTTGCCCTTTCTCTGACTTTTCCTTTTAGAAATGGACAAATTGTTCACACAGTAAATATTATCCATATTGTAAATTATTTGTAGTCCCAAAGTGCAGAGGTTGAAGCTTATACTGAGACTTTTCTGTATAACCTACAAAAGGAAGGGAAGTTTTACACACCCACACACAAAAAAAAAAGGAAAGTCCCTCAGCATCTCATAGTTCAGATCTCTAACAGCCTGTAGACTGGAACTGACAGGAACATTTCAAGGTTAAAAAAATTAAAACCGTAGTCTCACAGGTATTCCTAACAGTATCTCAGATTATTCCAAGTGTAGGTGATATTTTTATGCAGTAAGGTCTAGAGCCACAAATGGATTTAGACTTTCAAACTTGCCTGTGGTAAGCTTCAGACCTTCAGCACATGCATGCTGTGGAGGGCTCCTGAGGGAAGAGAAACCTTTCTGTGTGGCATATTTTGGGTCTCAGTCTTTCCTCATCCTAGTGGATTCTCATGACACGCAGAACCACTCTGAAATGAGGGGTGTGTACGTGTTGAGACACTGTAAGTGCACCCAGATGTTTCCAGATGCAGCAGCAGCAGATGCTGCCCAGGTTGACTTTGTCTTATCTTGGTTGTCAGATTGTCTCACATTTATTTTCACCACCCCTTGTACTCATTAAAATTTCCCTACTCTCCCTGGTTTCTCTGAGGGTCTCTTCAGGGAATGCTCATTTCAAAAAGACAAGTGGAGTAGCTACAGCCCCTGTCCTAGCCCAGACAATTGCCTTAGTCAGTTCTTGGTGGCCCATTCACACAGCTCCCTGTAAGGCTTATTCTTGTCTCCCCTCCCAGGCAAGGATTTTAACTCATTGCTTCACCCAACATACAGACAAATTAATATCCATGAAAGAGGGTTTTGTCCCATGAACTGACAAATATTGCAGTGTTTTGTCATCCATCTTCCTTCCCTTTCCCCACTGACCTCTTCAGGTCCATTTTCCTTACTACTCGCATTAGGAGCTGCTTCTATTTCACAGCAACCACCCAACCAATTGAATAAAATCACATGCAACCCTGGGCTGAGTTTTGAATTTGGCCAACAAATCCTGCCTGAGCCCTCACTCAGCCAACACTGCTCTATCAGGACCCTCAATGCTCAACACTGGGACTTCGGTAGGGAATCACTTGCTTAAAATTTGAATTTCAATGCTGAGCATCAAGATGTGGAAGCAGAGGTGACTCCATTTTATATGGCCTGAATGTGCTACATCTCCTATTGATTCAGTTGATCCAGCCTGACACTTTATAAACTTCCTGTGCAAAAATCATTAAATGATTAACCAACCATGTGCCTCTCACTGTGCCTTCCATTCAGCCACAGGATCCCAGCCAGCCTGGTCCACCTCTCTTCTTCCTCACTCTGCTTCACATCTGGCTTCCAGTTTTTCTCTCCTTTTTGCCTTCCAGGTTCATGTAGCCAATACAAGATTTTAAAAACACGCATCATCATAACATGTTTAATTTAATAAACATGCTTCTCCTTCCTTCCAACTATGTCCCTGTATGTGATTTGTTTGTTAGTAGTGGTATTACAATCTCCCTAAATTTTGGTCTGAAAACTGCTTGACATTCACAACAAGCATTAAAAAGGATTTATTCCACCCTTGAAGTATGCATGTAACTCTTAATGTGAGAGCTCAGACCAGTGTAAATCAAGACTAAATTCACTGATATCAGGGGGCCTGAACAGGTAGAACCAGCATAAAGCAATGGTAAAACATATCTTTTTGTATTTATCAAGGGTAAAATCCCAACACCAACAGCACAATTGCCTTCTGTCCTGCCTCTACCAGCACAACTACATTTAAAATACAGTCAATTGACCTACTACTAATAAGTTTTTTGAAATTCAGAAACAAATTATTTTTTGTTTTGCAAGGACAAATCCTTCTTTTCTGCTCACACACAGACACATATGAAACAGTTCCTAGAGAGTTCTTTCCTCCATGACCCAAAATAAACTCATCTCTATGTTCTCATTTAGAAACATCAGCAGATTTGTTTAATTAACGTTTCAGGGTCAAGGGGAAAATGTATTGATAAATATATTTAAAGATTTTGAAAGCTTCATGGCAGCAGTCCAATACTTGCCTTTATTTGCTATCTTGGGCAAGAAAAAAGCAGGCCATAAAGCTTAGAAAAGTGATCTGTCTCTGGGTCTGGGGATCCTGCCACCTGCCATTTCCCTGATGTAGCACCATGATATACAACAGCAGACCAGCACTCAAGTGATATATTGCAATAATATGTCAGTAATGCAATGGTGCTTTGATAGTCCCTAATAATCAGAGTACTTCAATGGGGAGAGGGCCGAGGGAAAAGGAAGAGCCAGGCAGAAGGCAAAGTCAGCTAAGCACAGCCTCAGCCTGTTGAAGTGTGTGCTGCCATGAGCAGAACAAGACAGTGATGAGCTGACTCCAGGAGCAGTTAAGATGCATTTTCCTGAGCAGCACCATATTCCCTGATAGAGGGGTATTTGGCACAACCATGACAATTTCATAATGTAGTAAACAAAGCTTACACTGCCCTTAATAAAGGGAATAAGAGGTCCATTCATCACATAAAAAACAGCTGGATTCAGGCAAAGATTGAGCTACTGCTCATGTTTCTAGGCTATGAAGCTTAAGTGCTTGCACTTGACTTCACAGCTGCACTTAGCTGGGTTTCTGAACAGTCGAGCACTGGGTCTCAGTGGTAGCTTGTTAAGCCATGGCAATTTCATCCTTTGTGCTTGTCTGTCCATAACTTGTAGTTCAGGATCCCATGAACACAAGTGTCACACTATCGTTGCTGTAAAGAGGAGCAGACACAAATATTTCAAAAGCTGCGAGGTCTGCGATGCCGAAAACATCTCGTACATCACACTCGGGAATCCTTCAGTCCTTCACTGCCTGACTTTTTCAGCTTTCTGGCATAAAGGAAAAACAAACAACTGCAGTTTATGGACCTCAGACCTAAAGGAAAGGAGGGATGGTGGGGTATGCATGCATGCATGCGCATGGGTGGAGATGGCTGATAGAAATCCAGAGACATATTTCCATGCTCTCTTTTCTTTCTTTCAACAGTCTCTTGTGCCAAGGAGTGAAGAAACTTTTTCTTTTTTTTTTTCCCACATTGGCACTTTACAGTCTCTTACAAGCTAAAATCAGGTGAGAGCATGGGATTTATGTGATTGTGCTTGTACAAGCAGAGTGTTCTCCGCTCCTATTCACCTCCAAGGCTCCAAAGAGAATCAGCCTGTAGAATGGAAAGGTAAGAAGATAATTATTTTTGGAGAGAAGCGCTAAGAAGGAAGGAGAGGTAGTTGTTTTCTCTTTTATCTTAAAAATCTTGCCTTAGAACATTTCTCTGTTGACACTCCATGTGCATGCATGACCCTGAACAACAGAGTTGGAGGGACAGATATGGCAAGGGAAATTCAGAAGAGAAACAAGACTTTGCCAAAAGGAAATCTAAAAAGAACAAGGATTGAAAAAGCAGCCAGGGGTAACTCTGATGTACAAAAATACATTTATTTTCAACAATTTCAAAACCACTGCCTTTTTTTACAGTAGAAATATTCAAATGGAACAATAAAACCAAGAACAGTATATATATATGTATATATATGACTCATGCAGTTGTATTACTGTGTTCAATACAGGTATTGCAATTGTCTGTCTCATTTAATCCTTTGAAACCTCTGTGGTGGTTTGGGTTTAATGCACTGTCCAACATCATCAGAAAGAATGTGAGGATTCTGGTTCGATTCATTACACCTGGAATGTGTGTGGGAGCTGATTGAAGGGAAAGGGAGGAGAACAGGACATCAGGACACCTTTGTACATCCATGAAACCAAAGTTTAGTCCATAAGAAAATGCACACTTCCTGCACATGCTCTCATTGATGGCAACTGTGTCTGAAACCCTCTGTAGCCCCCTGTCACTCTGGTCTCACCTCTGATCCTGCCAGGTTTAGTATTAGGGTTCTTGAGTACTGGTTATACTAAACAAAGTATCTATTCATGGCTTATATCAGACTGTCAGCCACCCAGAGCCAGAAGCTGCATCTAGTCTCCAGATCTCATGCATCATTCCTAAATTACAGCTAATCCATCATGGGGGAAAGGCTGGCAGTGATAGAGGGCACTGACCCAGTCTCTTGCTCTGTCTCTCTCTTTCCTTTCCTCTTTTTACCTAATGACAGTGTGGGAGCTATTTATGTTCCACTGATTCCATTGCCTATTTCCCTCATTACTCAGGTAAATAATAATCTACAGCTTCAAGGATTTCCATTACATTTTCCTCAGGGGTAAAACTTGCAAGAGAAAAAACCCTAATGACAACCCCAAGTTGTTATTTCCCAGCAAGACAAATGAAAGTGGCCAATACTCCAGTCTGTGCTAACACTGCAGCTCAGTACATTCACAAAAGGTGAACAGGGCTGGCTGCCCAATCCAAACCTTACAGAGGTCCCATGGACAGACAGGAATGCAGTAATTACCCTTCTTGTACTCTAAAGGTGCAGATTTCAGTCATGAACCCAAGTCATGAACCCAAGGTTTCTTCAGCTGCCATCAGCCATGACTGTGCCCTAAAGAAGCAGGAATGACCTCGGATGGCACACTGGGGATGTGCCTGGAGCCCACACCCTGGTCCTGACAGCATGTGACAAACTACACTGAGAAGCAGTGACACCCACCAAATCTTATGGAAGAGGAAGTTTGAGCAAACATAAGAATCAGTCAGGTTTTTCTGACATGCAGTTTTGGCTTCATGGATTTTTCTTGTTTGCTTTGTAGGATACTTTAGGATCATTTTGGATGGAAAATGACATTCTAGACAGATGTTTCTCCAAAAGTGTCATTCAGAAATTTCTCAGCCTTCACTGAGATTAAATTTATTTTTGAGAAGTGAAATTTTTCCCGATGTTTTCAACAGCTTACTCCCAATTTTTCCTTCTTACTTTCTCCCATTTGAGACATTTAACAGCAATTTTTAAGTGTAAAGGAATTAAGTGTAAAAAAAATGTGAAAAGAAATGAAGAAAAAAAATTGTGAAAACTGTAATCTTCTGCCTTTCTTGTTACAATGACATGAGATCAAGCCAATGAAAAACCTATAAAATTCCAAACAACAATGAAAATTTTCACTTTGCCTCGTGGTTTATAAAGGAAAAAGTTAATAGAGAAAATACTGAGTATTTTAAATTCAGTCCTCTGCAGCAGCTCACCACAGCAGTACCTCAAGTCCTAATGATCAGCAAAGACTGAGATCAGCCCACACTTTAGCTCAAAGCCCATGGGACCATTGTTTATGTACATCCCTCCCACCTAAGCCTAAATGGGAAGCTATGGCCTTGTGCTAACAGTCTTATCACCAGACTGGGCCATTACTGTAAACTACTGTGGTGTTTCTGTCCAACTGAGACAGTAATGCAACAGTTTATGCACTTGTGATGGACGGAAACCAGATTAAATAGAGTAACACAGCCATTGCTCTTCACCTTAAACCAGGCCAGAAAAATGAGGAGGAAAACAGAAGAGGATTATTTTTAAATCAACAGAAAAAAAATCTGCAAACCTGACTGAAAAGAATGGAGAATATTTAGTTTTAGTTCTTCTCAAGAAACAGTTTTTCCTTAATTTTTAGGTTTACAATTTTAATCTTGAAACATCTCCTGAGTTCTACAAAATTGTGTTCAACCACTTTTCTCTCCACCTGTGGAGCCATCAGGATTTTAACCTTTGAAAGACTTTCCAGCCCACTAACAGAGTGAACACATGTAGCAGAGGCTGGTTTGTAGCCCACTGGTCTGTTGCAATTGAGAGAGACAGCAAGTAACACCTGAATTCCAGCCATCTCATTTCAGCCCAGGTATATTAAAGGTAATTGAGATCCCGTATCTAGATCCCAAGAAATGATAACAAACATTGTCATCTGCTGTCATTTCTGCCTCCTGTTACTACACAAACACTAGAACATCTTCCCAGACATGCCCCCAGTCTTCCTTCCCCTCCTGCTGGGTCCTACAAGTCAATACTCTGCAGATTAAGGTTCATTTTTGACATCATCAACTCAAGAAAAATGGGTAAAAAGTAACTCACCACTAAGTCAATCTCTTGCCCCAAAACTCCACCTCTTCAGAGGGATATCCTCAATTCAGTGTAGTAAAAAATTTCTAAGGAGCTTTTTCAATACCTTTTCTTCATTAACCTCCCTGTTCTAATCAGAAAACAGCAACCCACCATGCAGAAATCTCCACTCTGAGTTGGAAGCTGCCATTCTGCAGCACTCACAAGAAAGAACCTTTCATAGCTCATTAATGCAGGTCTGACCCTCAGTGCCCTCTCCAAAGAGCAGTCCCTAATCGCATACATCATGTTCAGCCAAAATTTACTACTCTTACACATCCTAAATAGTACTTCACTTCCTCAGCTTAACTGCAAAAAGCACAAATTTCCCCTGGGAATAAAGCTACTGCAACCTGCCCCACTGTTGTGCTGAGGTTATACTGGGTACGGCAAGGCAGCTGATATTTGCCCACTCAGAGATGGTGATAATTTCAGGATTCTTTTCCTCATTTTCACTAACAGATGTCACCAAGATCATTCTCAGAAGTGGGCAACAGTGACAGAGATGAATAGATGATAAACGTCATTAAAATATTCATGACTCATAGTCTGGCCTGCTAATATCTTTTTCTGGTCCATCACAGGAAATGACACCATATGTATGTATATATATATATGTAAAAAAAGGCTTGCAGCTATACATAGAGAAATAAACTACTCTCTTTATAGAGAGCAGTGTCAGATTGAAATATGACAGACAACTGGAACACGCTTGGAACCAAAGTGTGACTCAAGTGCTCACCAGGGTCCCTGTTTGGCTGGCGTGTGTGTGTGTGTGTGTGTGTGTGTGTGTGTGTGTGTGTGTGTGCACATGGGTGTGCACATGGGTGTGTGGTTCAGGTTTTCTTTTAAACATATCTTCTTTTACTAAACATTAAATTATTTCCCAAGAAATAAAAAGCTATGTACATTGTAATTATCTACAGTAGGCCTTCGGCATCCTCGCTATTCACATGCACAGGGTTCAGGCTGCATTCATAAACTCAGGCTTGCTCCTCCACTGCTTGTGGTGCTGTCCCCTCTGGCCAGTCTGTAGTCCAAGGAACAGTGACGTATGTTTTTGCTCTGATTTTTTTTTTTTTTTTCCTTTCTCAGCAGTCAACAGTGCCAGAGGGTGACTGAAATTAAAAGCAATTAAAAGAGGCAAGATCCCGCAAAAAGCTGAGACATGCATGTCACTGGAAAGCGAGGGATGTTGGCATGTTGCAGAGCCTGGTCCAACAACCCAGTCTGAACCCCCTGGCAAGATGAAGCAGCTGATTCATGACTTATGCTGAAAAGGGCTGAAAAGGGACAATTTACTTGCAATATGTTGCCTGAGGTACAACACCTATCTGTTGGATTTGAATACTTAATTCCCATTCCGTATTTAACAGGAAACTGGCATTCAAATCTCATTGCACACTTGACTCATCCTTTGCTTTTTATTTCTAATCTGATGTGTATTCCCTAAATATGAAGAACCTCTGCCATTTATGAATGCAGCCCTGGTAAACACAAAAAGCCCACCCCATTCCCTCCCAAATGATAATAATGACATATAACTCTTTCTTTTTTTCATAATAATAATAATTATAACAATAATAATTACAAATAAAAAGTCAGAAATGCTGTAGACCAAGTGTATTCTCAGTATTAAACACTAGTGCAGTTGGGGATTTCCTTTGTGCTTTCACTGTTGGCAATTGTTGAGATGCTTCCTGTGGAGGAGAAAATGGAGAAGAGAATCAGTGCAGTGGCTTCAACAGTTTGGTCTATATTGCTTCTCACTCCTCCTTAGGATGTGGCAGTGTAAGTGTAAAGACAGAAAAGATGCTTAAAAGTAACACATTCTTTTATGCATTTGCAATAACCTGGGACATGCAGAAAACTCAATTACTACAGCTCAGCTGACCAGCAGTAAACTCATTAAGCCATTAGGGACATATTTGCTTGTAATCACAGCACACCAAGAGTGTAAGCCTGGCTCAGCTGATTCTTCTGAGGGTGCAGGGAATTTGGCACTCCTCCACAGGACAGGCAGGGTCATGAGCAGGAATAGGTGTGAGCCACAGCTGTTTCTGACTTCTTTATACCTACTGCTGGTGCCAGGTTCCTACGCTGGGAAAAGCTGAAAAGCTGTAAGAGAAACTCCATTACCCTGCTGCTGAGAGAGATTTACTCCTTATCTCAGGGCTCTACTTGTACCCAGGGTCACAGTCACTGCCTCTCCTAATACCCAAAAGACAAAAATCTTCACCCAGATAGTGAAATAAAGCTCAGCTGAGGGCTGTCTCTCACCCATCACTCGTGTGTCCAGCTCTTTGTCCATCAGCTCCTCGGGGTCTGTGAACTCACTCAGGGTGATTTTGGGGGCATTTTCACTTTGGCTGACAGAGCCAATCATTTCCTGCTCCTTGTCATGCTGAACTTGGGCATAGATGTTAATCCAAGGGATTTTCCTGCACAGGAAAGGAAAATGAGAGGTTATGTTTTGTAACACAGGGATCCTCAGCATGTCCTTTATTAATGAGACAAACTAAACTGAGACCAACCCCAGAAAGGCAGCACTGGCAGTGAAGCAAAGTATGAGCTCTCAGAGGGGTGAAAGTACCACATAGATCTCTGAAAGTGCCCTTAGCATCCACTAATTCCAGTAACAGCCAAAGGTACTCCAAATCTCAGACCATTGTCTTCAAACCATGTGCACAAAGGCTCCCTCAGCTGCAAACTTCAACATTCTGCCCTTTTAAATGAGAAATTGTGCACACAGTGGACACTGCACTCAGCTCAGAGAGAAGCAATTAACTAAGTACAACCAGCTGCAATTGTCAACTCTCTCATTTATTAAATGATCAGTGTTGCATTGGAAACCAAAAGTAAAAATCAATTTGGCACTAGTATCAACTGAGCAAAAAAATTGCTGGGCTTGTTGCTGCTGACAGGCCCACACTGACTCAGGAGAAATTGCCACATCTGAAATCATAAAGAATTGCTCCTGCCTCAGAGTCAGAAAGGATTTGGACCTCATAACACCCATCAAAGTCTATTTGTTACCATTCCATTGCAAAAACCAGTTTGTCATGCTATGGATCATGCAAGTTTGCAGGGACTTATTTTTCCTTGCTACTCAGGAAGCCAAGGAAGTGAAGGGATTATTTCTTCCTCCTTCTGCCAAGCAAAGTTACCTTGGCCTGCTAGAATGATATCCTTGAGAATCAGTTAGGTAGACAGATTATACAGGCCTAGACAGACAGGTGGTAATCCCTGGAGAAATGCAAGTTTAAATGAAAGACCTGAAAAGGAATATGTTAAGCATCATGGGGGTTGCTAGGATTATCTGCATTGCCTGTTGGAAGTTGACTGTTTTTCCTAATGCTCTTAGAAAGTCTTCATGCTATGCAGTTCACCCTGCTCCAACAAGGTAAATTTGGAGAATATTTCAAGTTCCTTAAAGCACACAGGAGAGAGAAAGAAGATGTGTTCAAAAGAAGTAATATAAAATGCCATATCTTTATGCTGATCTATCTGCTGTTGGATATGTCAGAAACTGAGAGCAGTGGGAATTGCCTCAGCTCTCATAAATTCAATAGATCTATGCTGGTTTTACTCCAGTGAAGATCTGGCCTCAACCAACTTGTGCTATTGGCTTGATTTGTCATTCTGTTCTTAACCAGCATCAAGCCAGGACCTATTTGGGATGTTTGGCAGCAGCTGACAAATCTCATGATCTTCTCCCTTTCTCCTACCTTCTAATGTTTAAATATGCCATAAATGCCACCAGAAGCTACAGGGACTACACAGGAAATGACTGAGAACTAATGCATTCCCACAGGATCTAAGTGCCCAGGATTTGTCTGAAGATGTATGGAGACATGAGAACACACCTGGAGACAGTGGAAGACTTGGTTCCACTTCCAAACCGTGCAATGGCACAGCAGTGATTGTCTCTGAACTTCGAGTGGAAAGGTGAGAAAAGCTCTTTAGAATGGTGAGGCAGAGAGCCAAGGCACTTCAGAGAGTTAGGGAAAAAAGAAACTGAGATGGCTGGACATATGGGAATGCATACCCAAATACCTAATCCTGCTGTGCCTCCCAGCACAGACACAGGTGGCCACAGCCACATCACTGAGCACACACAAGCACACAGTCCTGCACTGCTGTCCCAGGACACACACATGGACTGCCCCACAGCCCCACCACTGCTCAGCACTCATACACACAGAGTATTGACTGATATGTGCTCAATCTTCCAGAAAATAAACTTTTTTACAGATTATTTCCATACTTTTCCCCTCTTCCTTCCTTTTCCACCAGGACCTCCTCAATAAGCATCTCTCTGGCAGCAGTGTTGAGCATGCCTGCTGAGCCTATATGTTGATGGATTCATAATAAAGAGTCTGTGTGCAAACCAGCAAAGCACCTAATCTATGAATTTGTAGAATTAAAAAATCATGTCAGCCTATGCTCTCCCATAACCTTTCCCTGTATGCAGAAGTTCTGTATTCAGGCTGGGACTACCATTAATCAAAGAAGTACATGTGGCTAATGGACCTTTGCATCACTGAGAGCTACAGGAAAGCTTTTGGGTTTGCTCCCCTTTTTCCATTAAGAATCATTGCATGCTCTCACTTCTGCTCCACTGAGCCAGGGGTTTTAGACAGAGCTGAAAAGTTGCTTTCTGATTGGAAAAATCAAGTTGAGAACACTCTGTGTATATGACTGATCCTAAACTTTGTCAATTTTATCTGGGTTTTCCCCCTTTGGGACAGAGAGATAAGAGGGGACAGCTTTTGAACGAAGCAAAACCGATGCTTTAACCACCTTCCTCCTCACTCCCAATTTGTAATACAATCGACTTTCAGACAGATTTTAACAAGGCAGGGTTTCCACAGCCCTAGAGCACCATAGAAGGCTGATGGCTGCTATACTCAAAGCTCAGGGTGCTTAAGCAGTACAAGAGTCAGTTTTATGAGCTGTAGTAGCAGAAAATGATCTGGAGAGTGCCAAAGCAAAGAGCATTAACGAGCTCCTCGTTGTTCTCTGGCAGCTGGAATGTAGGGACCAACTGCTAGTGGTAACCACAGCAGTGATAACTGCTCACCACAGGGCCAAGGACATCAGGCCAAACCTAGGAAACCATCTCACCAAGACACAAGGGACAGCATGTCTCACACGGGGTTGTACCTACATCTTGTCACAGCTCCCAGGAAGACTTGTTTGCCTTCCTCATCCTACATCTGGGTGTGAGAGCAATCATCAGCTGCCTCCCCAGCACACCATTAAATTGATGCCTTAAACAAATCCCATTCTGGAAAGCTGTATTCCACCTCACAGGAGCAGAGAGGGGATTTCAGGCTGCAAAAGGAGGTTGTGCTGAAGGCCTTGAAATCTGTGTCTGAGCAGAGTCACACAGATGCTTTCCCTGGAAATTGTCCTGGGCCACTGAAGTCAGTGGGAGCTTGATAACCATTAGCAGTGTGCACAGGATCAAGCACTACAAGGATTATGCTGATTAGGATAATGGTTAATGCAAGATGTTAGCAAGGAGGGAAACTTTAAACCTGGAGATTAGGATAGATGCCTGTCTTACCATACCATTTAATTCTGAATATTGTTTGTATCCCACTAACATCCTTAGAAAATACTAGCTTTATCCTTGGGAGCAGAAAAGCTGGAGAAAGCAACATTGAGCTGGAATCTGGACAGGAAAAGCTCTAGTTTTTCCTTTAGAGGAACTACTACGTCCAGAAAGTTTTATTTATTTAATTTTAAGTCAGACTCAGCTTATGTTTCTAACACAATATTTTGCCACTGGTCAGGATCTAGGCACGCAGACCATTTTTTACTGTAAGTACTGTACTGAATGCAAAGTTCCTCCTAAGGAGCTCCATCTGCCTAAAATATATCCTCATAAAGCAGACCTTCATCAAATAGGCCATTCTCGTCACATATTTTGTTTCACAGCTTGCAGCAGCCAAGTGCCATGGGCCAGACCTGGTCCTGCCTGCTGTCTGGAAGCAAAAGGTTTATATTAACATCTGTCAAGGTAAATCTCAGCACATATTCCCAAAGGCATTTTGATGCTTTACACAATTTTTTCTGGATTTGAGTCTCCCACCTTTAACATAAACACACCTGTTCCTCTGCAAGATTAACCTATTCACTTTGCAAGATACAAATGAGATGCTGCTGCACTAAGGCAGCTGGGCAGGTGGGTATAGACTGTGTGAAGTCATCCATCATGTGGTTTTTGACCAAGCTTGCTTTTTGTATCTCAGTACTCAGTGAGTGCAAAAGTTCTCATTTCTGTTTAAATACATATGCTGAAGCAGAAGATGATTTCTGAGCTCTTGGTGAAGTTTTGGAGCACCAACTTTGTAGTGAAGCAGCAGTAGATGGTTTCCTCTCTAAGTATCAGAAATAGGGAACTACATTCATCAAAGCCTGAGGTCAGCATGGTTCCTGCTACATTTGCAATTCAGGCACAGCTCTGCCTAGGTTTCTTGTAAACCACCCAGGCTCTCTTCCTCCCATCCCAAAGTTTTTCAACTTACCTCTTGAATTTGTAGATTAAAAAAACAGCCAAACCCACAAACACCACTGACAACAACATCAGCATTGCTGAACTGCTGTGACCCGAGCTGGAATCCACAAGGGGTGCTGCAGGAGGAAAGGCAAAGCATTTCATTCATGGGATATTACAAGGAAACACATTAACTACCGAGAGTTGAGCTCAACTCTGTCACATCTGCTTTATCACTGCTGCATGGTGCATGCTGGTTTTGGCAAGACCAATCAGTAGGAAACAAATTGGTTCTCTCGTCCTTCAAAAGTCAAGGCCCTTTTTCAAGACAGTGCAGTCTAACATCCCTGAGTGAAAAGGCACGCTTAGCTGAATGCTCAATCACTCCTGTATTAACACTCTGGGCTATTACTTTTCAGGTTTTTACAGGTATTAGAGTAGAAATGAATTTTATGAAGCATGGCTTAATACATATCTATTCCCCTTTGGAGAAGATACCTTAGAGCATCAATGAACAGCACGACTCCCACCTTCCAAGGATATTCATCTATCTCACATGCGACAGGGATCTACTCTTGTGACAAGCCTCAAGGTCCATCCTTGTATAGGACCTTAGAGACTTTTAAATTGAGTCAGTTTTCATAATGTAGAGGAGCCCAAGGCAATAATCCTGGATCCAAGCACACAATACATTATAATATTTTGGAGATTTTGATCCTTGACATTTTGGCTGGTTAAATACAGTATATTCCTATACCTTGTTTATGCAGCTATTCCAAGAGCTCATCAGAGCACACCATCTTAATGGCCTGAGCACAGTGCTGAGATCAAGTGTCTGATGAGAAGTCTCTAATGATGCACAAATGATTATAAGTAGCAGCTGAGTGTTTCTCGTTTTGCATAAATATTTGGCTTTGGTGTTTTACTATTCTCTATTCTTCTTCCATCACCCTGAAGATAGGGACAAACTCATGCAAACAGAGTCAGTTCTGATTTCACTGTCAAATTTCCATTCCTAGCAGTCTGATCCTGCCAGTATGCTGCTGCTAATACTTCTGACTCTTTTGTGGGAAAGACTGTCATTTCATCCAAGTCAAAACACTATGGGAATGGTCATGAAACAAATGCAGCACCTGCACTGGAGAGGGTGCAAGAATAGCTGCAAAACGTAATTTAAATGCAGTGCCTTGCTAGAACCAAGCCAGAATTTGGAGGATTCCAGCCACCTGGAGACCTCAGACATTGTTCCACATTCCCAGTTTTGCAAATTAATCAATTTCAGGCTATGTCTATTAGCATCTGACTCACATTCCAATGGAGCAGTTAGAGAGTGAAGGTAAAAAGGCATTACCTGTAGGAAAGGTCATGAGCCTTGATTTAGCCCAGCTCCTGGCTCTCTGAGAAGAAGCTGAAGTGTATTATTGTGGGATATGAATCCCAATCTTTCAGAGAGGCTATCACAAGGGCACTGGCATAAGATCTCACATTTCAGACAATTGCAAGGGCAGTCATAAAAAGTAAGCGCAAAAATAAATCCATCACCTTCTTTGTAACCATCACTGTTTCATCAATAGCTGAGACCTTCACACTAGGCTGGTTTAAAGTAAAGGGACTGACAAAGCTTAAAATGGCTCTTTGTTACTTTGTGCAAAAATGGAGATAGGTAGCGTTGAAATTTAAGTAAGTTCTAATTTTTGGAAGTCAATATTCAGGCACATATTCCCTGTAAGAGGCCTCTATATTTTCTTGAGTACTTTGCCCCTTTAAAGCTTCTTAGCTAGTCATAACAGTAACCAGCCCTTTGCTATAAGGATTTGATCCAACATCCATGAAACTTAGTAACAGCCCACTGAATTCCACAGGTGCTCAGTAAGGACTTAATAGAACACCATTCACCTGGTTTCCTAAAACACTTGAAAAACACCAATGCACTTGCTAATTAAGCCACAGGGAACTCTTACAAGGTACTTTTTATACTTGTACAAACTGGAGCATGAAGATGCTCCTGATGGATTGGTTTTAACACTTCCTGCTTCTACCAAAATGTCTCAATTGGTACATAGCCCAGTGCCACATGCCAAACTGTGAGTGCTCTGATGTAGGCTGATTCTCCTGGGGTTGTCTGAAGCCTCAGGAGAACCAAAGCTGTGCCTTTGACCCCACACTCACCTAATGTTAACTGAGTGACATACACAACCACTTCAACGCCAGGCTTCAGTTCAAACTGGACCAGGTTCTGGTTGAGAGCATTAAAAAGGATTTCTACCACCTGATGAAATAAGAAGAGATACAACAGTTAAAGTATAGAAGATGTCAAAGTCTGGAGAACATTCAGGAACACACAAAGCCCATGAATAGTGGTTGACATCTCTTACTGGCTTCAGCAGGGCCTGAGGAAGTGCAGAGAAATGCACTTGTGTTTTAGGTGGAACTGTATGTCATTGCATGTAAGTTTTCCTTACAGAACTTATGAGACTCTCATTGTATGTTATTGTATCTCTCATGGGAAGCAAACCTAGAAGGTCAGCAATTTTTTTTTTTCTTTTTTGGGGGGCTACAGGAAGAGGGAAAATAACTAAGGACCTTTTCACCTTCCACAATATCATTTGAGTTTGATCAAGTGTGTTTGGAAATAAATCACTGACATATTGGCCTTTCATTGGTGAATAATAAAACTAAATTAGGCAGTCCAGACCTCCATTTATTTATTCCCATTAATCCTGTAATGTAGCTTCTATTTAAATAGGCTGTTAGGGGTAAGACAATCCAGTTTAGGTCAATGGAAAATTTGCCATACTTCTTCTTCACTTAGAAAAGGGGCCTTGGACTGGATATACTGGAATTGCTGAGGTGGGAGATCAGCAACCCAGCTCTGATGTGTTATTTGGTTGCCCCAGAGCACCTACTCAGCATATCACTCCAAAACCTGTTTGTTAATGCCTGATCTCCATAGAGTAGTTCTGATGGACAGGGCACAGCTAATGAGTAGTTCTAATGACCTACTCTCCAGGCAGAGCTCCTCAAGCAGAAGGCAACAACAAGTGCCAAAGTACAACTGAGTAGACTAAAATTAGAGCACTAGAACTTTAGGCCTCATAGTCAATTAGTCAGAAATCTAATTGAGATGTCAGCATAACACTGATGTATGAAATATTGACACAACAGCTTGTTCAGAAGGAGTTTTAATACTGGTAGATCCTACTGAAAAGGACAGAAATTATTCCAAGACCAAGACCATCCCTCCAAAAAGCCTTTCAAACTTTCCCACCTCAACGCATCTTTCCTGCACACTGACCACCATAAATTTAAGAGACCAGCTTTGATAACTTCCTGGGACAAAGGAACTACCTTGCAGGGACTGACTTTACTCAGTGGGTGACAAGAACTTCCACTGAATTCACCAGTCCTCTGAATAATTTAATGTTTGATCCAAACTTCCAAGAGTTACTTGGCAATGGGCTGACACATAGTTTGCACACTGTAAAAATGCTGCATACAAGCTAGAGCCAAGCAGCCTTTCCAGCAGTACTTCGCTCCTTTGCCTTTATAGACCTGATTTAATCACTTGGTAATTCTAACATGAAAGCTTCAGCAGCTGAGTGCTGTTGTTCTTTCCTTGCCTGCATATCACTCTTGCTATACATCACTGTAATTACCTATTTATCTAAATGGATGGATATTGTAGCTTCCAAATATAGTTTGCACAGGCCATTCACTACTGCAGGAAAAAAAAAAAAAAAAGAGGTCTTGTTTGGGTGATCTATGAGCTGAAGAGTCTGATTTATTTTTAGTAAACCTCAGTATATTATCTTGCTGCTTTGGCCTCCCTTTATTAGCATTCCTCCAGGGAGTAGAGGGAGTACATATTCAAGGTTCCTTTGGCCGTAACTACTGTAGAAAGGACACTCCACTGATTTAGGAAGAATCTCTGCTAGTGGTAGACTGTGACATATCTCAGTGAGGTATCAGAAAATCCTGGTTTTCCTCTGAAAATAATTTTCTTTAACGCCATAAACTACACTGCCACAGTCCCAGATGCATCCATTTCCACCACACTTATTGTAAGTACTTCCAATGCTGTGCAGCTTCAGGGGCCCATCTGCAAACAATATGACAGGAATAAATGTTCCATGAATCCTTCTTTCCTTACTTGCTCCAGATCAGCCTCACTGCTTTTCCTCCTCTCTGTTGTGTTTTTGTGGGGCAGGATGAAGAGCTCAGCAGATGTAGGCAGCCCAGGGAACACAGCTACCAGGATCTGTTCATCAGGGATACCAGTCACCTAGGAGAAAAGAAAAAAGGAGGTCTCTAGCTGCTATTTTGTTACTTATGTTTCCATTCACTTCCAGAAATGGCGCTCCCATCAAATTGTTATTTTCCAGTTCCACTGTAGGTGTTGTGGTCCTAATGAGCTGTTCTGCCTATTTGGTGGGTCAGAAATTGAGCTTCTGCTAAAGATGCAGTCTACGTCCTTTCTAGAAGTGAATGTAGGCTTGACAACACCCCTGGACACAAAGATCTCAACCCACAGTCCAAACCTAGCATGGCTCCAGATCTGAATGCTCCATATAGTCCTCCTTGCTACAAAAGAACAACTGACCCAAAACCAGATCCAGAGAGTCTGTCTCAGAGCAACCACTGGAAAATGTGCAACCAACAGGGACAATATGAAGAAAAGTGCCTGCAATCACCTTCTATTATCAGGTTATGGGGGTCCACATTTGCCACACATGAATAGCTATGTCCCCAGAGGGAGACTTTACTCCTGGGGCTGATCAGGAGGACCGTGCTAGGAGCTGCTCAGTTTGCTGAACCAAGGCTGTCACAGCTGCCTTCAGCAAGACCTGCCCACTGCAGCCCTCTCTCCCCAAATCCAAGCTGTGCATCCTCAGTAGGGCAGGAAGCCTCTCCTTCCTCAGAAATGCTCTGCTACATGGGGTCCATTAGCTCCATTAGCTCTCTGGTCCCATCCCACCTCAAAGTCCATGGCCTCTCTCCAGAGCTGCAATGTACCAATGGGGCAGCCCATTCCTGCTGGGATACACCAGCAAGCACTTCTACCAGATTTCTACTGTTCTCTGTAACCGTTCACAGTTACAAGCTAATTAATTATTTTTGTCCTGCAAGCTTGACTCTGAATACTGTAAGAGGGAAAAATGATTTTAAAAAAATAAGCTTAGCATTTTTTCAGGATGGAAAAACAATCAAGGAAACTCTTATAAACTGTGAATTTTGAGTGGGCTGCAGATGAGAAAAGCTGAGCAGGAATGTACTTTCCCAGTAAAAATAATCACCCTCCATTTCTAAGAACAGCTGTAGCTAATGCAAAAAAAAAAAAAACCAACAAGATACATTTTTGGCAGAATGCAAAACCCACAAAAGCTTGTCTAAATCTAGCTTCTAATTTCACACAAAACTAAAGTCCCTGACTATTTGATATCATAAGTTATTCTGTCCCCTTTCCTGCAAGAATTTGAGTACTAGTTTACATATTCTAATTAATCCCAAAGGAAGTTTCAGTATCTTCCACCTACAGAAGTCTCTCTTTATCCTGTATTTTAAAGGTAAGTTTATTTTCCCTCTGAATCCTCATTTTCTGCCCCAGTTGGAAAGGGAGTAGAGCTTTAAAATGTTCATCAGTTGCCACACTTAGCTGCATGTGGAACTCCTGACTATCAGGAAAAGATAAAAATATCTTCCTCATGTATCCAGAATACTACAATGTCTGTCTTCTGGGATGAAGTGGATCAGCTGTTTAACAACACACACTAACAGTAACCAAATATTTGGAATAGAAAACAGTACATACTGTCATATCAACTTGGAAAATACAGATAATGATGATATTATTGCAATCTAGAATTTTCAAAATCCTCAGGGATATTAAAAGCTGAAAAAGCACACAGAAATATTAATAAAAGTAATTGCAATATTTTCACAAAATCAGCAATACAGATTTGCTCTGTAAAAAGATCCAGCATATTAAGAAACTTTTTATTGAATTTTAATGACAGTGTAATCGCTGCAGTGCTTACTATTCTTTTAAGCTAGCATGTCAAAAAAATGCATGTTTTAACAGCCTAGTCAATGTTAGGATAGACAAGGAAACAGATGCTCACCTGTGCTAGTGCTCTCTTGATGACTTTGCCAACATCTTGTCTCCATTCAGGGATGTCAGGGTTATGGTAGTCCAAGTTGGGAGAAAATGACAGGAGCTGAGATTGGAAATACTCTGGAATAGGAAAAGTATTTATGAGAAGATTAAATGGGTGGTGTTTAGGGTACAGACACGGGTGCAGAAGACCACAGGAGGACCATAACTATCTTAGAGCAAGAGAGTGAGAAAAGGCTGAAGGAAGAAAAAGGCTGGCTAACACTAAGCAGGACAGAGAGCTTGCAAGGAAAGAATGCCTTTAACAGTACTTGTAAAGTACATTTTGACCTATTACCAACTTCTGGCTTTCCCCAGAGAAACAGAAGCGAGAATGAGAGAGGTGGGAGGATGCCTGCATGATGCCTCTGGGCTTTGCAATTTTGCCACTCAATTTCTTCAGACTCTGCTCACAAGTTTGACCAGCAAATAAGGCAGCACCTGGCTGAAATTTGGAAGGCCTGTCTGTACAATTGCAGAGTGAACAATTGCTGTAAGTAATGTTTTCTCTTTACCCTCCTGGAGGGAAACCAGGAGTGGTTAATTCCCCAACAAAGGAGAACCCACTGGTGTTAACGACTGGTTCATCAAGCAATGGCTATTGACAAAACACTTTGAAGTTCTGTCCTGACTGAATGATTGCTGGGAGGAAGAAAAGCTTCCTAGGCTTAAAATACAGAACAATTTTAATTTTTCTCCAATTCCAACTCTCCCAGCTGGGCTCACCAAAGACCAAGTTTGGAATCCTTATGGCAGCTGTGAACAACGGATTTGGGCCAGTGGGAGGCACAGATCCAGGATGGGAGCCACTCTCCTTTAAAAGTTTTCAGTGTAGAAGATTCTCCTTTCTGTTTTTGGAGATGTTCTGTGTCTCACCTTGAAGGAGCTGATCTCCAGACATTTCAAATAAGTCCCATTAATCATTTGTAAGAAGGCACTAGTTTTAGATCAAGATAAACCTGCCAGAGTATAAATGAGGAAATCCACAGAAAAGCAGGGATGTGCCAGCACACCATTTATGTGGCATCTTTTGCAAGAAATGGTGTTTCTTTTTAGATGTTGCAATATATTTTTAAATTAAAAAAGTATCAAAGAGCACAGGGAAAGTCTCTTAGGTTCTGAAGGTTTAACCCAGAGTCAGATATATAAAGTCTTTGACTTTTGACCCCTTCGTACCATGCCCAATTTATCTTTTGAGCAAATTCTTTTCTGTTAATCTCAAATTAAGAATTTATCTGAATAAATCTTCTCCTCTGATAACACCAGAAATCCATGCCTAGATTATGGCCTAGACCCACAATGACTTGACTCAGGACACAGATTAGGATACAAGTTTATCAGAGGACATGTTTACTAAAGGCATCACTTGTTTGTGTGCTCAGACTTGAGCTCATCACCAGACTGAGGGCCTGGAAGGACTCCTTCCTTAGACCAGGTCAGTCTGCAGCACAGCACTGGATAGGACTATTTGGACTGGATCCAAATGGGTCAATTTCTCTTTGTGATAGAACCCAAAACTTTGGATCTTCTAAACAGAATGGCAAAATTTCTTCCAAGGTGTTTAAAAACAGAGTGAGGAGCTCTCTGTGGGACCTACCAGGACCAAAGATCAAGATCACCTGTGGGTATCACTCTTAAATAAATTTGAGTCAGGTTTATGCCAGAAACTAGTGGAAGGATGGAAATTTCCAAGAAGTAAACACTGCATTTTGCAGTGCTCAAAATTATGAAGTAGAAGGTTCCTAATATTTGATATTAGCAAGTCAAGGTATTACTAAATCCCATTAACAAATTATTAAAGCCTATTGCATTTCATGGCAAGACAATCAATAAATATCTATTTAGCTGCTGTTAAATCTGAGTATACAGCAGGACATTTAGTTGTATTTAATTACTGACATAAGTCACACACAGTGGAACTACACAGTGCTGAGCTTCAAAGTAGCCCAAGTTATTTGACGCCCAGATTTCTCAATAAAACTTGAAGTCTAAAGAAAAGCTTGTTATCAAATGCTGGATGCCAAAAACTGGATAAGGAAAATAAAGGCTGGCCCAGGGCAGAAATTATTCTAGAAGTCCTGGTCAAAGCTACTGAGAGAGCCCTTTCACCCAGGATTTATCAAGCCCCAAAGAGGGCAAGCTCTGTTGTCTGCCCAAGGGTGCTCTTTGAAGCCCGTGACATGCAGACATGGCAAGAATATACCAAACATTACCCATGGGGGAGTCCAGTGGGCACACTCAGACCTCCAGTTGTGACAAGAAAGATGGGCAGTGATACCAACAACAGAGTGATTTCTTAGCATCTGTCCTCTTTTTCAGACCACTCCTGACCCCTGTCATTTATACAGTCACTGACAGAGACACCAGTTGCATTCAGATCACCTTAATGGTGCACTGTGACTATTTCTTTCCACAGCTGGGAAGATGAAGGAAGGCAGTCTGGTTCAAGTGTTTTTTTTATTTCTGGGAGTTCCCTGTCTGAGTGTACAGACATATCAACAGACACAGGAGACACCAGCCACCTTATTAATGCTGAGGTTATAAATTTAGTTAGCTCTCCTATTTTATTCACATCTGTATTTTGTCATCATGACACATCTGAGCTACTTTGTCATCAGAAGTTTGTCCTCAGAGGTTCCTCCAGGCATTATCAAGTTCCCAGAGTTCATTCTGGATCAGCAATGGTTGTCTGCCCTTCACCCCCTGAGATGTGATTGCAAAAGGCTGAGGGTACCGTGCACTGCGATCTCCTTGGTGTCCTGGATGAGGGTGTTGCCCCCAGCAACCTGCACGGTGACAGTGTTCATCCCCTCCACAGTGAACATGTACGAGATGCTGCTCTCCAGGGTGATGAGGGGCTGTAGGAGGCAAACACAAATGACAATATCAAAATCAGGGTGAGATTAACTCAGGGTCACAACATGCACCTGATTTATCCACCAGACAGCAAAGGTCTTGCTCCTTGATACAGGTGTGGTGCTGCAAGTTTGCATGTCCTGCTAAGGCCCAAACACCATCCTGTGAGCAGTCAGAGGCTGTCCCACAGGCAGAGGTTTCTCTCATTTCAGTAAATGTTTCCTGAAATATTGTTCCATTGAACTGCAACCCATTATTGCATGGACTCCTCAGAGGAACACAGTCAGCAACTGCAGAATTAGTGCAGTAGAATGCAGTGTTGTACACACACAACCAGCTCAGCTGCTATACTTGCTGTACAAAACCCAACCTCAAATTGAAAATAAACCAAAGATGCAGATGCTTCTTCAAACAATCCATATTGTTCAGATTCAGGGCCAGCCTTTGCTTTTATGAGTACAAATCCATTTATCTCTCAGAGAGCAGCACTGCTCAGGTCAGAGTGAGGACATCCAGCATTGCCCTGTCCACGCTGTGAGTCTGTAAGCAAGCTGCAGCTAACCAGTGCTAACTGTGCTAACCAGGCTGAGAGCATGGCACAATTCCTCCTGACAGTGCTGACTGAATGTGGCTGTGGAAGGGATCCACACTGGAGCAGCCCATGGGAAGGGCCCACATTGAAAAAATCAATGGAAGATTGTCTCCCATGGGAGGGACTCCCTCCCATAAGCAGGGGAAGACTGGGAGGCATCTTCCCCCTGAGGAGGAAGCACTGGAAGAGACAACATGTATGAACTGATCACAGCCCCCATTCCCTGTCTCCCTGCACTGCTGGCAAAGGAGGAGGCAGAGAATTCAGGAGTGAAATTGAGCCTGCAAAGAAAGGAGAGATGCCGAAAGGTGTTTTAAGATTTGGTTTTATTTCTCATTATCCTACTCTGATTTGATTGATAATAACTTACACTAATATCATAAAGTCAAGGCTGTTTTGTTTATTAACAGTAATTAGTGGTATCTCTCTGTCATTATTGTGACCTGATTTTGTTATATTTTATGTATCCTGCCTGTGTGAGGAGGGGAGTGATAGAGTGGCTTTAGTGAGCAGCTGGTGTCCAAACAGGGTCAACCCACCACAACTGAGAATCAACAGTCCAGCCCTCACAGTGCCACTGATCTGACAGCTGGCCTATAGAAATAACTCTTTATTTAGAGAAACTACAAAAATGGAAAGAGTGATAATAATCTCCATTGCAAAAGCACATAGAAGTCTAAGAGCCATTGTAAAACCATTGTACCATTGCTGTTGTCCCTTCACTACACTGCCAGTTTGTTTTCAGAGGAAAACTTCTAAACTTTCACCTTCTCACACTTTATGTCATCATGCTGCTAGCCTGACTGCCCTTCACAAATGCCATTTTCATAGCCAAATCAAAATTTCCACCTGCACAGGCCAGACTGGCAAACACATTTCTCTCTCTAGAACACCACCTTCCTTAGACCCCCTTGTCCATGAGCTGAAAAAGCAGTTAAAAACAAAAAGTCTTATCACATGGCACACACAGTCCAAGGGTGCCAGCTTGTGCCAGCCCTGGAGGCCAAGGTAACATTTACTGAGATATACACAGACCCTGGAGAAGCTGAATGGGCCTGTATCAAACTGCAGTGATATCAGCAATCCTCCTGGAGGTTACAGGTTGTGGTTCTGTGCAAAGGCAGATAAGAGGATGCAGTCTGGCCTTTAAAGCTACAATTTTTTCTTTTTTCTATGTGTATGCTGGACATTCCGTTATCATGGGTGATTTCACCTCCATCATGGAGTTTTAACATTCAGCCAACTCCTTAATTTTAATTCAAGAACCAAGACCTGGAAACTAACTCTAAATTAAATCAAGTAGTTTAAGGTTCATTTGCTCAAACCTATTAGACATCTGGATACATTTATTAAACTGGACCTGTGTTAACCCAGGCAAATTGGCCTTTGGGCATACTGCAAAAATCAGTACAGTAGAAATTCAGTACAGGAGTTTCAGCAGGGTGGGGAGAGCAGTAGAAGAGTCTCAGCCAGGTCATTTTTGTCTAAGACAATATTCTCCTGTGCAGCAGCACAGAGAGTGAGACTGCACAGTGACATGAGACACATCTGGTTCTGCCTGGGATGGCTACAGGCTGAATGGGAAAAGAAGTTGCAATCCCTCAGCATGGAACTAAAACATATTATCTAATAATACCAGTCACAATATTACACACCTCATCCTTTAATTCAGTGTCCCCATCTTCCACCTCTACTCAGAACACCATAGTTTACTCATGAGTGGGCACAGAGAAGGATCTGACACATACATTAAACATCCCAGGAGGAGTTTTAATGTGATACAGACTGCTGTTCTCTAAAAAGGTGGCTGACACAGTTATGTCCATATCCCTCACCATACTCGTGGCAGAGTTAAAGTACATTCCATGAGGTAGCTGGAGATAATGCTTTGCAAAGATTGAAGAGTGCTCTGGGTCTGAGATTCAGACACAGGTACGTGGCACCATGTTTACTCTTCTGTGTTTCAGCAATGTGTACAATCATGCCAAGGTATCAAAGGATCAGCCACTCCATGTGCAGCTATGTCCAAAGTACCCATCCCAAACTCATCCACATCTGCTTGTACTCTGCTGCCTATGGGTCTGAAATTTAAGGCAGAAGATGAAACAGATCATATTTCCAACCCAGAAGCAAGCACTGTGAGAATTGTGCAGAAACCTTCAGCAAACACCACTGCTTTGCACTACCTTTTCTAGATTGCATTCTATTTAATAAAAAACTTTTTTAAGGTCCTATTCACATTCCACTTCTATAGTAAAGACAAAAACAATGGCAGGAAAACTATGCTGGAGGGCTTAAGCAGATGATCAAGTTACCAGTACCTAAATTGTCTCAGATGTACTTTAATGGTTCTCCGTGTGTGAGCCCTGAGCCAAAAATACCTGAACTGTAACGTGATTTTGCATCCCTGTATTTCAATGCAGTACAAACTATGTGGAATTACCTGGTAATTGCAATGGACTGGATGTGCATATGTGGGTGGTTGCCATAGTTCAGCTAGGGCAGAGCAGTTTGCCAAGTTACAGTAAATGGTTTTTACTCCTGAGTTCTGTCACTGCCTCAACTATGCTTCCACAAAAATCAGCAAGTTCTTACAGTGAGCTTCCCAACTGGATGTAAAATCCCAGTAGAAGCAGCTCTTACTGTTTTTATTCTGCCTCTCCTGATATTGTTGGTAGCTAGGGTAAGAGGTTAAAACTAAGCAGCTTTCTCAAAGAGAAAACAAAATACTTGTGTGCCTATTTTTATCTCAAGTTCCATATTTCATGTAAAATCCTCATTTCTCTCGGCTGTGATCTCACCTCAGTGCACACCTTCAATTGCAAATGTTGACAATGACGAGACTTAAACTGCTTTTGTAAATAAAAGCAGAAACCACATTTCAAAATTAACAGCTGTACATTTCACAACTGTAAGAATGGAGAATAGAGCCTGTCTCACTCCTAAAGCCTACAATAAAAACTGTAGCTAATAGGCAATCCTGCTCTCTCCATTTGAAAGCATGATGTTAACTTGTATTTTCACTTTAACTATTGCTAAAAAAGCTCTTTATAATACATAAAGTTACAACACACATCATTTGAAAATTCACTACAAAGAAGTCTCATCTCCCTCTCCAACATAGCCAGACTCTTCAGCTTGAAATTCTAGATACAACTGTTTATTTGAACACCAAGAGCTTTAAAGTACGGTGTTGGAATCCAGCATTATGTACTGCACACTGGCACATAATGGAAACCCCCTGGGTTATTTGAACACCAGCAGTTTTTAAACACTGTGTTGAAAGCCAGCATTATTCCACACATAGTTCAGTTAAGTTGCAAGTGAGCACTGGTGATAACAGTGGTCTTCAAATCTCAGTAGGGCTGATAACAACCAGATGGAGAAAGTAATGACTCCTAAGAGCAACACAAGAAAGAAGGAAATAAATTCAGAAGGGTTGAAGTTCAGATAATGACAACTCTTTTCAGAAAAGTTAAAAACTGAAATACAAAACAGACAAAGGCAAGAAGTTTTTATTAGGGCTGAGAGAGTTCCCTGACTGTTGTGACAAGCTTAGGAAGAAAAAACGAGCCAAAGGGTATCTGTACCTTGGTGCTGTTGCCAAACCACCAGAAGTAGGTAAGTGTGCCTGCCTGGCTGGGCCAAACTACTGCAGTAATGTTGACATCCTTATTTCTGATGGCAACAAAGGGGACACTCAGATGGACGTGCTCCACTGGACCTGTGGGAAGAGAGTTCATTATTAAAGGCTTTGAGTTAAGTCCTCCCTGCACAGTTGTGAACAGTAAGGATCTTTCCTTTAAATAAATCAAAAATCCTGTGTCAGCAGTGAGAGTCTAGTTTAGAAATAAAAGAGAATTTCAGCAGTCAATGAACAACAGAAAAAGATAATCAGATTTTAAGATACTTTTGTTCTCTCCTATTATGCACGTTTTCCATAGTGCTAATTTTCAGACAGGGACAGCACTGTGTTTAGAAGAATTTTTTGAATGCATTTTGAAGAAAGACAATGTACTGGCTTTGCATTATATAGTGAAGTTGCTATTGAAAGCCATAAGGATAGGACACCAGAAAGGGCTAGGACACAGCTGAGAAAGAAGAGTTTTTTCTTGAAAATACAGCCACTGAGCTACTAAGATTTGTGGGAAAATCATTTTAGCCAAGATGGCTTAAATCTGGTTATATTAGAGGCATTTATTACTTGATTAAATATCCCCAGCAGTTTTTTAAAAGGTCTCCAAAATAAAGACTCATTATTTTGGAAATCCTTGGTATCCTCTTGACTTAGGCCTGACCTCTGGAAGTCCTTGGGGAGTCAGGTGCCCCTAGTAAAACATCAGGAACCACTTGAAAGATGTGTGCATTGGCATAACAAAGTGTGTAACTGTCAGAAGCACTTGATTCTGAAAGACTTAAAAAATAACAAAGTACCAATGTAAAGTTGTGTCTAATAAATGCAAATGCCTAGAATAAATCCAGGGCATGAAGCTCTGAATTCAGAAGGCAGATCCTCTCTAGAAAAAACAACATGTATAAAAAATACTGAGGTTTTGTTTGGTAGTTTGTTTAAAGCTTCTACTATATCCATTGTTTTTCTTCTCGTTTAATCTTTTGGTTTTGCTGGTACTGAATTTCAGCTGATAACTGCTGCCCTCTAGACAGTGTTACTTTCTGGGCAGGACCTTTAAAACGCAGCCAACTGACAGACTATCCCTGTGAGATGAAAAGGACAAAATAAGAAATGTCAGAATCTTTATTTTTTTGGTGAGACATTCATTCTGGGAAGCAGGAAATTTGGTGATTTTAACTGAGACAATCCTCTTGTGTTACCTCTCAGCACGAAATAGGGACATTAATCAGTTCTCCGTCTACTTGGATTACAAAGATTGTGGAGATCAAGAACTGTTCTTTTACCACTGGAACATAGAGCTCCAAGCACAAAAGGACCCTATTCTTGCTTTTGGCACCTTAAAAATTTATCTTTTTTCCCTTCCTTTCCCAAGAGGTCTCTACCAGCAAGTCACTCCTGAACTCTGACCATAGGTAGTACTGTGGGTTTGCAAGAACAGCAGGTTCCCCTAAATATTTTGTGACAGTGCATATAAGAGGAGAAACACTAATATGTTTGCTTCCTTTAAATATCAAGATAAGCAGCTTGTCAGCAGATTCCAGAAAGCTGAAAAGTTAACTGGCTGCTAATAAAGCTGCAGGGTAGAAAATTAATGTTGCTTGAGGCCAAGGAGCCTTTTTCTCTCTTTTTGTTTTTTTAGTACAAGATCCCAGCACCAGAGTGACTTATTCTTAGGCATATTTGTCTGCACATTTGAACTTCAAGGTCAAACCTCCTATATTGATCAGTACTTCCAAATATATTAAAAGTTTAGTACTGAGGTGTCATCTTATTTCAGCATTAGCATGAATGTAAGTGCTTGCAAAATATTTCCCTAGAGATAATGATAATAAATTTGCCACCTAAGAATGCTATAAAAGCCAAAGGAGAGATCTGAAATGATGAAGAAAAGGATGCAGCAGCAAAACCAGGACAAGGAACTGTCCCTTGTTTCATTCTGCTTTAAAATCCTCACCATGAAAAAGTAGTTCCTTTGAGAAAAATCAGATAATCCATACAAATCTGGTTGTTATTACCAGGTAACCATCATTTTTGTCAGCTAATGGCCCAAGGTGAAGGAAAAAATAGTTAATGCTCTAATAACAGGTTGTTAAGTGCAGCCATGATTGACTTTGAGGGAATTATGAGCATAATAAAAGCTTCAAGGAACATTTATTCCTTCACACAGGGAGCTGGAAATTAAAATGGAGAAAAAAGTTCCTTAGTTTTGGAAATTTCTAACGTACTTCCTTTCAGCAGAAAAGCTCAAGCAAAAGGCAGGATGTAAGACACTCTGACAGGTAAAGAGGGAAGGCAGACATGGCTGTGATCACCATTAGGGGCAAAACTGATGGGGTGCATCTGAACACAGAAGATTTAATAGTCTGAGTGTAGATCAAAGAACTTTTTGGTCTCATCCTGCGTTCCACACTCTCTGCTCTCTCCTGTGGCTTTGGGAAGTTAACTGAGAGCTCTATATTTGAGGTTGCTCATGTGTCAGCTGGAGAGAAATTGAATCGATCTACCAAACAGGACAGAAGCATCAGAGATGTATGTCAAACACATAAAATGTGAAAAGCAGCACATTAGCCCTCTGTACATTCATATCTCAGGAAGCATGCTCGGCATAATGCTTCTATTTCATTAAATTAGCACTGTAAACTCTGAAATTCTGAATAAGTGACTCAAAATTTAGTAGTTTAATCTAATCCTCTTGGAATGGGACATGTATTGAAAATACACATTTGGACTTTGTTTCCTATGCTGCTTGGTCTTTGACCCTTTCAGAAAGCCCAATAGACATTTTCAAACTTTTCTCCTAACTCTGAGGACTGCAAATATACTTGAGTTAAAAAAACCCCTTCCCTTTCCCTTCATTCAGTAAAGTCTATTTAACAAGTTAGAAGAGTGTCTGGAAGCCCAAGCCTCTGGAAGAGCATGAGCTGCACGTGTATGTGGGTTTGCAGCTATTCTTAGGCCCCACTGGAGCTGCAGGGACTTTTGGTGAGGTCAGATTTTCTCCCAGGGAATCTGGCAGGTGGAAGTACTCACAGACCACGTGCAGGAACAGGACAGCAGTGTCTGAGCCCAGGCTGTTCTCTGCATACGCCGTCACCTGGAAGATTCCAGCACTCTTATACACGTGCCGGATGCCATCCTCCACAGGGCTGAAATTGGCATAGGACACTGCAATGCCATCTCCAAAATCAAGCTGGATGTTTGTCCTTTGGAGATCACCCTGCAACAGAGAAGGTTGGAGTAGGAAACTGGACTGATAAAAAAGGATTTATATTACCCTCCATCCCACTTAGTTCCATTTCATTAACATGGACACAAAGCTGAGCTTTGTTCTGCCATTCCCCAAAGTGGCCAGACACAGACGGCAAAAGACCAGCACCTCATCCTAAAGTAGCTGAAACAGGTGACACAAATCATCTCTTGCAACTATCCACCCCTGATTATACAGAGTTTAGAAGACTGGTTTCAGCTAGACATGCAGCTTCAGGATGGCTGAATTTATACAGGTTGAGTCCCACGTTGAGGACTGACAGATTTTTTTTGTCTAATGTCAGTCAACACAGAGACAGGCCCTGGATACACAGGAGAATGAAGCAGATGATGAGAAAATCTCTTCTAGGATTACTGTCAATGACAGTTATTAAATGAAGGAGGGAAAAACAGACAAGAAATTCCAGCACCACAGGTATTGTCTGGGGACAGAAGTTGCACTATTTTAGTTTAAATCATGCTTTAAATCACTGTAGTTGAACTGTAGAAGTGTCTGTTATTTTGGTTTCTTGGAGCCTTATTTTATACTTGCCCCCAGCTGACTAATGTAACACAAAACAAGGCTAATTTCAACAAAGCTAAAGCCCACTGCAGTGATTTCACTAAACTGAAAAAAAAACTACAACTCAGATTAAATCTCTGTAGCTTCAGCTTTCTGCATATATATATATAAGATGTGTTGTGTCAAGTAATTTCCTTTCATGAAAGATCTGCACAGTATTCACTGGGGGTGAAAAAGGTATCACTATATTTTGGAGATATTCCTAACCCCAAACTAAAGTCAATCCCTAGATATATTGAGGATGTGATCTGAAAGTTAAAAAAAAAAAAAAATTAAAAATCTCTGCCATAAATTTACCTTTTTTTAATGGGAAATTCAGAAATATTTTACAGTCATCTCATAAACCCCATTATAGCTGTAAATGCACAGGGAGAACACACAAGAAGCCAGACCACAATGAAGCAGGTCCCATGTGTAGAAAATCAGGACCTTAGGAGCCCCCACAGAATTTTTCCTCCTCATAGACTATACCTGCATGAAGAAATCAGAGTGCAGGAAGGGGATTTTTCAGATGTCAGTTTATTTGAGTATATACTTGGGGTCTTAAGACACTCATATAGTCAGGGTTATTGCATGTAGTTTTTGAAATATGGGTATTTGATTATATATGTTAGATCTCTCTTCTTCCTTGCTCCATCATTCCCATTCCATGAGAGCCAGGGGAGTTTTGGCTATTGACTTGATCAGGGCACCATTTTTACCTCTGCCCTACTTGCACATTAAAAAATCAGTATAAACCAAAGAGCAATCAGAAAGGACTAAAGTGGTAGTGACACTAAAATGTACGTATAATATTGAGTAGTCAATAATATCCTTTAGACAGAGAGTTTTTAAAATCACTCTAAAAAAGGCTCTAGCAGGGGTAAAATTACACTCTTGAGATATCCAGTTATTTGATAGAAAGGCTCCCACAGCTTGTTAAACCTTGCAAAACCACTTCTCAAGGGAATGCACTAAGACCCCAAGTCCATCTCATACAGAAGATACTGAACAGAGGATAAAAATTTGATCTGAGCTGGATTCATCACTGATGACCTCAGGCTGAAATCGCCTGCACCAGTCATGGCAGCTCATCTCCCTTGCCTGACAATTCTCTTTTCTATTTCCTTCTTGCTTCTCCAATATGATTCTATCTGAAATGAGACAGTTTCATGTAGAGAAGCAGGAGCAGATTTTTCATGACTAAACAGCAGCAGATGATCTTTTCACCTAATTATGAGCTGTGTCTTCATTGCAAAGGCTGCCCATCACACTTATCGTGTTTTCTTTCTCCTTTCCATACGTCTGTATCCAGTATACAAAATACTAAACCAAGCATGCTAGTCCTACACAAAGATGTCAGATACTCTGTAGTTTATAAATATAAATGAAAATAGAAGGGAAGTTGAGGCATTTCAAAAGGAAAAAGAAATCATTGCCATCCATTTATATTCAAGAGGCACATTTTGTTGCTTCAAGCCCCATAAATAACTGAAAGGGAGCAAGGTATGGGCTGTCACAAAGATTGGCTCTGAGTATGGAAATCAGTGAACAGACGTGGTCAAGAGCACAACTGCACAACAGCTATTTAGCAGTCTACTATTTCTTTGTGATCAAAACTAAACCCAGATTGAAACAAAAAGTCTGAAAAGGTTCTTATCTCCTCATGTTCCCTTCCATGTATACAGCCCAAATCACAGTCCAGCGCCATACTCCTGAAAACAGAAAAACCATCAGCCATTGCCACACACGTATGCTGAATACCACTGTGAAGAATCCTACTAAAGCTAATTCTAGAAATCTTGAGAAATTCATGTTTTGATTAACTGTGATGAAATCTTCATTTACCACTGACAGCCTAAAGGTCAGTCACTTTCACATATTGAGGGTGTGTACTAGAAGGCAGGAAAGAGCTGCTGGCTCATCAGGGTGAGTCTGACACAGCTGAATGGACACCACACAGATGGATCCATAGGAGGACTGGTTAGGCTCTTGTTTGGCTCAGAAAGGAAGTGTAAACTTAGGTACAAAACTACCACCAGTAAAGAGACTGACCAGAGAAGGTGGAGGAAGCCAGGAATGAATCTGTATGGCAGAAAGGTAAGTAATAATGAAGACCTCTACAGAAATTATTTCTTCCAAGTCATAAGAAAATCTTTGGCCACAATTCTTCTCAGGTTCACACTAAAAGACTGGAATACCTTTGTCCAAAATCTCAGTGTTCCTTTTCTTATTGAAAGTCTATTATCTTAAGAAACAAACTCAACACACAACTTCCTGTGGAATAAACTGTTCACCTACAGAGACATGTTCCGAAGATCCTCTTCCCTTAGAAGAAAAAGAAGGTTGTTTCAATGAAATGTTTTTCTACCATCATTTTTCAACAACAGACATGAGAGTGAATGCCTTTACATATTTATTCAGCTGCCTCTTCAATCTCTAAATCCTTGCAAAGATTCCACTCTTCAGCTACCTTGACTGCTGCCTTGTTCCCCATCTGTTTATCATTCTTCATATGCAGCAGTTCCACTTGAGTTCCTTAATAAATTACTAGTTGATTCCTAATTTTTAGATTATATCTGTTCTTTTCTGAACTCCCACTCATAGTGTCTACACAAATTGTCTTACCATGTCAAGTCTGCAGAAAAGAAAAGAAGCAGCAGACAAGAAATCCCCCTTGTATAAAAGCAGAGCATGCATGAACCTCTGAGGAAGTAGTAAAGAGGCCCTGTCAGATTGATGTGGTCCCAGTGAAATACTTAGCTACTACATAAGAATTTAATTTAGTGTGAGAAGGTGTCTGTCTGTGGGTGGTGTGCCTCAGCTGTCTCCAGGTACTACTCCAAAATAACATACACAGGACAAAAAATGAAAATGTGATGAAAAACAATTGTGCTTCTCCAGCACCACCTCAGTCTCTGGCCAGAAGACCCTCAACATTTTGATGCTTTTGGCAGCAGCATGGCCTGGTGTCACTTATGCTACTGTTGGCTACAGAGGGAACAGTACCAGTAGATAAATACAATAGATAAGGGCTGGGGGCTAGTGGTGCTTTGCCACTGCAAAATAACAATGCCCCTCATTGTTCCCCATGAATGTGAACATTTTCCCCACTGTTCTTAACCTTTCCCAGAAAAACTGAAGTTAAAGCTTTGCATCCTAGATACAGAATTATTGATCACAGAAACACCACTTCTGCCTCACAGACTCCGAAAACTGCAGTTTACTGGAGGCAGCAAGAAGTGAATGGGGAAATAAATTTTTTGACTTTTTGTTTATCACTGTTAGACAAGATAACCAAACATCTTTGGTGTGACCCAATATGACCTGCTTGTATGTGTCAACTATAGCCTTCAATTCTCTTAAATTCCTTAAGTCTCATAAATCTCAGGACCATTCACCATTTCATTAAACCCCCTGATTGCTATTTTCCTCTCAGCAACCTGAAAAGCAAAGAAAAAGAATGCCAGTCCTGCCACACAGAGAAAGGTTTATTGAGACCACCAACACACCTCTTCCATAAGGATGATGAAGGTGGCGTTGTGCCCCTGCTCCATGACCAGCTTCCCATCAGAGGTGAGGATGTGCAATCCCCGAGGTGCTTTTCCAGGACATTTCTCCATCTTGGCCATGTATTTCTCTCGCAAGCCATCTGTGCAGTTGTTAGACACAATCCTTCGGTACCTGGGGAACAGTAACAAAAGAACATTGGGCTCAGAAAGTGGGCGGAAAAGTTCCTTTGTTTTGTTTTTGTTTTGTCTCTCCACATTAATGCATGTGTTTTTTCAAAGGCTAACTGCTGCACAATCCCCTCACTGAAAGGAAGACTCAAGAAACCCAATGCTTTATTAAGTAGGAGAAAGCCAAACCAAATACAATTCAACCTTCTCCAGAGATTCTCAGTAGCATCACTGAGAAGAGACACGTTGTGGAGGTGAATTACTCTGCCCTACTAAAAGGCAGAGAATTCCTCCAACCCAACACCTGCAGGATTGCATCCTGCATCCCAGCTTTTTAATTATATCATTTATTAGGTTTTGTCGGCCTCTATTGGGCTAGAGGGCACTTGCAAAAATATGCTAAGGACTTTGCCCAGGTCAGTTTTTAAATGATTTGAGGTATGGGTTTTTCTCTTGGCTCTTCTTGGAGGAGGTTGGCTAAACAGCAAGACACCTGGCTATTCCTGGTGTTGTTGAGGGGGGTTAACCCTTTCTATTAATTTCATACCAACCCCAAATATTTTCTTGTTGCTCTCTGTCAAGAGGGCTACAAGCGGTCATACTGGCCAAGACTCCTGTAATTACATCCCATATTTAAAGCAAAGAGGGAAAGGGGATCTCTGAGGTCAAATACCTCCAGACTCCCAGCAGCCTCATTTCATCCAGCCACCTGCACCAACCAGCCAGGAACAGAGCTGGTTGCTGCCCTAACCATCGAGCAGGCAGGACACATGACCCAGAATCAGCCCTACAAAATTCTCAGGGCCTGCTTTGTCCTAGAAGGAACATTGAAATTTTGCACCAGCCAGTGAAACTCAAGTCTCACAGCATTTCCTGCATGATAGTAGAGCATTTGCAAAGTGATGCTGCCATAGAAAACCAACACTTCTCATCTGTTCTGGGTTAGACCAGGAGAAACCAGCACATGAAGCTTGTCTGAAATGCAAGGCATTGTATGTACAAAGTGAAAATGGCAGAGGAAGAAAACATAAAAGAGGCTAAAAATTGCTCATTTGAGCCTTCCTAGAAGCTGATATAAATAGGAGCTGTAAGATACTAAGAGGTTCAATAAAATACAATGTGAAATACCTCAAACCCATCTTTTTAAATGTTCAACTGTCTCTCAGACAGACCTTTTTGATTTGTGTTTTAATTTTGCAACAAAGGGGAGCTCCAAGTCTAGGCTCCAGGGATCACATATCACTTGCTAGCAATGCAATATCTACATGTCACTTATGTTAACGTGCTTCTCTTCTCTCTGAGGAGCAAGGCAATTTTCCATACAGATGCTGTTGCAAACCTCACCTCATGGATGAGACTGAAAAAGAGCATAATGGGATACAGAGAAAAAAAGAACTATCCAGGTTCTCTTGTCTACTGAAGTCACCAAAACCAGACAGATTGCACAATGCACTTACCCAGTGCTGTTCCAGTAGTTCTGACCAACGTTGCAATCCTTGGACAGGGAGGATGGGCTGAACCAGAAAGCTGGGATGCACTGGTTGTTGCTGTGCCTCTCATATCCATAGTCACTATGGAGACAAGCCATGAATCCATCACTGTACCCTCCACTAGAGCTAGCTCAGAGTTTTAGGTGATGTCCCCAAAGCAGGTGTGTTTTGGTGGTTCTCTGGTGGGATGGCACAACATCATGGATTGGGCTCATCCAGGGACAAAGTGCTGGACTAGGCTGAGAGGCAGGAATACAATTCACTAAAGGCGTTTGATCCCCACAACAGCACAACCAACCTTGCAGAGCACTGGAGGACTTGTGCTTCATTTGGCAACAAAACATGACAGAGATTCAGAAAGACTATTGTATTGTTTGCTTCTTTTCCTATTAATCTCTAACTTAAATTTCACTTTTTGGTTTCTTTTGGTTTGTTTGCTTTTTGCAGTCTTTGCTTTTAGAATGAACCAGGCTAATTCTAAGATCTAATGTCACTTTTTCACAACAGTGGCTAGGAATATAAAACACTAGGAGCATTTCCTGAACAACTAGCCACAGTATGTATATTTACGTATATTAATGGGCTCCCTGACTGAGCTGTGACTCACCCAAGAGGAAAAAAAAAAAAACAGCTGATGTTTTTTCCAACACTAAACTAAAACACAGCCAACTTTGTAGTCTAAGGATTACATGGTATTGTGTCACACAGGGAAGGCAATCCAGGGTATTGATTCTTCCTTGGACCACCTAAGAGTGGAAGTGTACACAACCACATCCAAAACTTCTTTTTACAGCTGCCTTTGTGTTCCAGTGCAATGATGAAGAAATAGGATTAATCCAAAGCTTTCCATAAGTTTTAATAGGGTCTGGGTCAGGTTTCTATGTGTAGTCTTTATTGACAGGCTGGATTCAAAGGGCGAATATAAAGAGATTCTGGATTTTTGCCTGCAGCGAGTTAACAAATGCCAACATGCTAAACCTCTGTGAAAACACAGACACTACAGAAGCCACTGTCTTGAGAGCATTCTGTGCCCTTTAGGACACTCTGAGTTTTACCCTTCCCCTGTTCAGAGCCTGAACTGCCAACAGAAGGTCTCTAGGAAGAGCTTTGGTGAGACAAAACTGTGTTATGTCCCCAATGACCCAGGCTGCTACTGTTCTTTTTTTGGAGGGCAAAAATTCTGTAAGCTACTTTAAATGGTTTGGAGATTCCCTAATGCCCTTTCTCTCAACATTCAATTTAATCATTCTCAGTGGGTCCGACCTGCACAGTCAAAAATGCCTGGCAGGGACTTTGTAATTAAAAATATTCAGGAGGAGCTGTACTTTGCCCCAAAGAAGAAAAGAGCTGCATAAATATTTAATAAAATTAAAGACAACATTGCTGTGTGCCCTCAAGGTTCTGTGCTTGTTCATTAACTTCTGGTAAATGTATATTAAAACCTCACATGCTGCCCACCTTCCCTCTCATAAGCCCCAGGGTTTGCATAAGTTAAGGAAATAATCAAGTCCAGCTGCTGTGCTGTCTTTCTCAGGAAAGCTATCTTGACAGAGTAAATAAAGAAGCAGGAGGAGGGAAAAGAAAGCTCAGTGAGCACTTTAATACCACTTATGAGATCCTTCTGCCATTGTCTCTGTTAGAGAAAGGCCAGGATTTGCTTCTGGAAATGACTGCAAGGGTTGTCAGGAGTCACCCCTGATCCTGACTCATAAGGATTTGTTGAACTGGGGCATAATCATGATTTATGCCCCTGAATTTTAGATCAGCCTTATATCTAACTGCAGGGAACAGCACTGCAACCATGAGGCAGACAGGGGCAAGGGCACTGTGACCAAATGGGAGGGAGCACAGCCCTCACAGCATGTGCTGAAGGGCTCCTGCAATTATTTGTCCATCCTCACAGCTCTCAAAGGCAGGTGTCATCACAGCAATGGCATGGGGTGCTCCAAGCCCAGAACCTGAGGAAGCAGAGGGACTGCCAGGAATCTGCCAGGACTTGCTGGTCACTGTACCCACACAGTCCTGGCTGCTGACCCTCCTCCTTTCCCTGACACCCACAGGACCTGCTCAGTTCAACCCAAGGACAGGGCAGTCAGTGATTTCAAGAACAACTGGCAACTCTGAGGCCAGACAGAAGAGGCTGAGTGGACATTTTTCCTTGAAAAGGAACCCTTTTTTTCTTGAAAGGGCATCAACTGAAAGTAGGAGCTGTCCTTTTACCTGTCCTGTCCACCTTTTAATAAGCAGAGAAAAGGCACTTGTCAGCATCTCCCCTTCTCATGCTAACGTGCCAAGGAAGGCAGATGAATGTAGAATATATTCTGGAATAACCTGTGTTGTGCCACTGACTAAGCAAGTGTCTCATCCTTTAGAAGTCACAAATCAGGGCAAATGAGTCCACCTTTCCTCTCTGAAAATCACTTTTAAAATAACCAAGCTCAGTGCCCCTTTTCCAGCACTGCCAGTATTTTCCTCAAATGGACTGTCTCACACATTCTTCCAGTCAGCTCTGCTGAGTAGCATCAAAATTCACTATGAAGTTTCTTCTGATTCTCCATCACCAGCTATAACAATTTTGCAACTGGAAGCCAGTTAACAATTCTGTTGGCAGTGCAGGGTCTGAAACAAAAGCCAGCTTGTTGTCCTCTAATTGCATTTCCTCTGCAGGACTGACAAGTTTAACAGCAGTATCCTCTCATATTAGAGGGAAAGTTAAGCAAAAATGATGCTGAATGCATGCAAGGAACCTGTCAAGGGATTGAAAAGGTGCATTCTGATGCAGACCCTTTTCAAGGCAGCATTTAAGGCCAATTCAACTACCACAGTTTTCCACTTACAGCTTGGAAAAGACAAGCTTCACAGTGAAAATACAAAGCTGCTTAGGAAAAGACAGTGTAAGGAAAAAAAACAAACAAATTCATAAGCATCTCTGGAGATTGGTGCAGGATTCACCCCAGAGGCCTATGCCAATGCCAAGGGCAGGTACTGCAAGGCAAGACAGGTCATCCTTCAAGTTCCCATCATGAGAACAAATGGGAAGGATCTCATGAGTCAAGATATGGAGTCTCAGATATAATCTTGACATTAGGAACAAATCAAATACCCATCCAGATCAAATGAAAATCTCTGTTCTATATCCCTGACTCTCTCTTAAAGACAAACTACTACAATATTCAGGAAAATACTTTGGTCGATATTTTTTCTTAATTTTGCTTCATTTCCGTATGTCCATGCTCTAAAAGAGAACTGTGAGTCTCAACTGTGAGCCTAACTCCAAACAAATGTATGGATCTCGTGCGTCACACCTCTTCAGAAAGTATTTGAAGGTAGGTGAAGTGTTCAGGAATAACACCAGTACTAAGTCAGACACTGATCCTGAATAAACTACTATAAAGATTAAAATGTTTTCTCAGCTGATCAGCTTTCAGGGTATTTTGAATTGCATATAAATGACATTCTGATCATTTAAGCTCAAACATCACAGATAATCTTAGAAATATTGCCTATCACAGGTGCAATGTAGGAATTCCTTGTGCAGAGATCCTGACATGCATTCTCCCATCTCCTATCTCTGATTGTCAAGCAATAGCAAGCAGTGTCTCATTTTTCCCCTGCTTTATTTTTAAGTTGCTTTCAAAGTGACCTTAAAGCAATTTGAAAATTATGGTCCCATTAAGTTAGAAACACCAATATTTATGCAAAACAAGTAGTTATATCTGACAAGGGTGGGCTGTACAGTCATGTCACAGAAGCCTTTTTAGAAATTTTTCAATAAAACATTGTTAAGAACCAATAAACTGTTCCCAGCTATTCAAAGGAATAATGACAAAAATGTGCCCCCTAGGAAGTCAATGACCTTGGGAGCGAGACAGAGAAATACCCTCCTTCTTCTGAAAGGAATGTATTTTGGACCAGTGAAGTCCTGGATGTCACTATTCTGGAATGACAGACATAAAATGTCCATCAGTACTTGCAATTATTTTGCTTTTGAATTCCAGGCTTGGATTTCTCATGGAGATGAACAAATATTTCCTGCAGATGGAGATGAAGCCTCCTTCACTCAGCAGGTTTGGGGGTCACAGTTCTGCTATATGGTATGATCACAGCTATAAAGCTGCATGAGACCCACTTCCTCTGCAAGGTTTTCTGTCTGGGTCATATTTCAGGACAAAAATACAGCTCCTGCACAAGTCCCCAGAGTCACATACTCACCACTCAAAGTCTCCTTGGCCACAGACACACGGTTCAGACACCACAGTTTGGGAATAGTCCCGACCTAGGGAACACTGGGCTCCAGGCTTGCGTTTTTTATAGATCTTCCTCTCCCCCATGACACAAGGCTCCCCCTTCATTGGCCAAGGAACAAGAGGAGAAACACTGTTGTAGTGGCAGCTTGGTATTAAATGGAGCACTTTTTCAAAAGACACAAAAGGCAATGAAAATGAGCATTTATCACTGGGAGGATGGGGAGCTAGATTTCTGCTCTCTTTCATGGCTTTGCAAAATCAAAAGTCTCCTTGGGAGGACTCTGCTGAGCAGAGTGTGCTCAGCATTGGGTTGGCATGCCAATGACAATGTGCCCAAAATGCCCGGATGCCCAAGCCATCACACCCACTTATGTCACCTTTCAGAAGGCATCCACCAATATCTAGTCCTATGAATCATCCTGAAAAGACAATGTGGGTGTATGCCAGGGTTTCTTCCATATGTCAGATAAAGTCTACTGCTGAAGCAAGTGCCCAGGCCTGAATCCCAGGACAGGGGACAAAATCCAGCTATGGAACACAGAGCTCAACTCCCTTGCTCTTTCTGTTATGGGGCTGGATTTGTTATAGACAACTCTGATGATGTGTTTCACTGGGCTTTTTGAATGCAAATGTTTCCAAGCTACTGGGAGTAGCTAATCTAAAACAAACATTTGATATCTAGGTGAGTTGCTATAAACATAATTTTCTATTTTGCAGAAATAATTTGTCTGCATAGAAGTAAAAAAAGACAATACCTAACTGAAATACTTCTCTTCCCTATTAACAGTGATTACCAGGATTGCTGCATGGTTACACATATGTCTTCCCTTTTCTTTCATTTAAATTATTTTCATTTATTCAATTCTATGACTTCAATTATCTTATCCTTGCCAAATTAATGTTCATTTCTCATTCACGGATTTCATTCAGTGCCAATGGTTCTGGCTCTAGTTTTGTTACCCTGCAGGGTGTGGGACATCATACTGGTAGCCAGTAACCATAAGTAATTTGCAGAGGTTATTGACCTCTCAGTTATAGTCACTGCAGGACCTAAATATATCCAGCATGAAAATAAGCCAGTGTATGAAAAGCAAACCATGTATCCTTGAGTAGAATAAAATAATGCGTTTTTCTCTGGTGTCTTTTATTCAAGAGCTTTTCAGATTCAAGGGTTTTACAAATATTCAAGAGTTTTACAGATACCTGCAGGACCTGCAGGATGAATAAATGTTTTTATTTTCATTTTTGAGTAGGGGAAATAAGAGGAAAACTGAAACAAAATTATTTTCATGAGTCAGTGACAGAGCTACAAAGAACTCAGTGTCATCTACAATTCAATCATAAGGTGTAGTTTTACACTGCCCTAAGCACTGAGGCCAAAAAGATCCAGCTGGTGCAATGTATTATTTTCATAAAAATAGAAGGCAATCTCCTGAGCTTGCCCATAGATGCCTGGCCCCATGTTTATTCATGCACATTCTTCAAGGGATACAAAAAAAATCCATATGCTTTGCTGTAAAGAACAACTGCATTCCCACCTGGCAACAAAGAGCAGGGGAAGAGGAACCCCCATCAAGGCCCTCCTAGAGAGGGGGGATACCTGATTGTGCAGATGCCACGTTTGGTAGTCATCCTTGGTACACCTGCGGCTGAAGAGAGACTTGTAATCCACCTTCACCAGCTGCCACTCAGAACGGAGACTGAAGTGCCCAAAAACTCTGAGCATGCGAGACAAAAAAAGAAAGAGCCAAAGTCAGCCAGACTCATACTTTGGTTCAGCAAATAACATCTCATGAATCTCAGCTGCAGAAACCAATACACAGTCTTGGAGCTTAATGCCAGAAAATGGTTTTCAGTCATGAATAATACTTTCCTGTTCTTACAACATCCCAGGACTGGGAAAATTTACAAATTTTCCTGTGAAATCAAGAGAGAAGCAGAAGACAAGACTTGCCCACACTGACTGTAATTCAGATCCTGCTGTGTCCCCAGTGTGCTGCCATTATTTATTCTAGTTCATCTTGGTTTACACTGTAATCATACAGAATAGTTGGCTTTGCTCTCCCCTCACTCCTTCTGTAGTCTGCACCAAAATTGCTCTGCGTTGTGCTGCGCTCCTTGAAACAACAACCACCCTGGGATCAATCATGCTCTCCACTGGAGACCTGTCTCAGCTCATGGGGATCAGGGAGACAAAGGTGGGTGAGCAATATCTGAGCTTCTGACGTGGTGGGTTTGCTATGGACACCTGTCTATATCAAAGTTCTCCCTCACAGAGAAGCTCCATGAAGCTGACAAGCAGGAAGGATATGATACAAGAAGAACCTGTGTGCTGTCATGAACAAGTGGCTCAGGTTAGAAGTGAGCAAGTGGGGAAGGACTCATCTGGTAGAATGGATTTATTAGGTGGATTGTTGCTGGCTGTGCAGAACCATTCGTAGTGTAGCCCTAACTGTGGGTTATTAATGACAGGAAACAGCATGGCATTCAGGCCACGCTCCAGGAGAAGCTGCAGTTCCTGTTCCCCAGCACAGAAGGCACACCCTGGACCAAGACAGACCCACAGAAACCAAAGCAGTAAGGGGTGACAGAGCAGGAGCAGGAGGGAGAAGGGAGGAATGGGAAGGGGCATGGTGGGGGGTTGCAGAAAGCCTCCCAAACTCTACTCAGTAGGAATTCTAACTGCAGCTCCCCTCCCCACTTTTCCTTGGCACTGGGTACATGCCACCAGCTGTTACATTATTACTGCTTTCAGCACATACAACTTTGTTTGTGCTGCATGACTGAAATATCAGCCCCTGCAAAGCAGCAATGCAGCAGGCAGAAATCATTTAGTCCAGCAGATTTATACCAGTATAGGATTTGGTGCTTATTACATGGAAAACACAGCAAAAGGAAGAGAGAACATGACCAAACAGAAACATTGGCCTAAACCCAGAAGAGAACGGGGCTGGAGAAATCCAACACTTTGCAAATCAATGCATCTAAAAGGAAAATCTTGCTCCTCAGATTGTCCCCTAGCCAATTGTCCATCAGAAGAGCAAAAGGTTTCTTTGTGGTTTACAAAAATCCCCAGAATTATTTGATTTTTAAATCTATTTTTAAAAGCTTTTAAAAAATTCCTTCTCACATAGAAATTCTTCCATGATAATAAATGAAAAAAACCCAATGTTTTCTAAGAGGAAGGCAACATATTAGCATTCCAAAAGCACAGAACATTAGATACTCTTTAATTAAATGATTTCAAAGAAGATCTTTGTGTATAATTGCTATAATTTAGATGGAAACAATACTACACTAAATGTAATTAGAGGAGTGTGAACAGAGAGAGATGTTTTCCTCTGCGCTGCAGAGATGGTTCTGGGTCAGCTGATTCCTAAAGCAGTAACCTCCCTACTCCACCCTCCCCTTCCTAATAAAAAGCTCCTTAAGGCTAATCAATCCCTGTGGAAGAGACTTCTGAGATAAGAGCAGCAGAGAAGCCGACAAGCACCTGCACCCCGTGAGAGCTGCTCACCAATGCCAAATGCCACCAACAGCATGGCCTTGGTGGCCAACGCCACCAACGTGTGACAGTCCAAGGCGACTTTGCTGTGCATTTGAAACTTCTATCAGTTTCTGTAAGCAAATACCAGGAATGGAGGAGAGTCCTGTGTGATCTGTGGGGTTCCAAGGTTCTATCAAGCAGCTTTCCTTGGAAAGTGATCAAAATCTTCATTGTTTGTGAAATTTAAAATGAACTAAACAAACACTAACAGGGCACAAACCCCAACTGTACAAAACCAGGCGTTGCAGCTGAACTCCAGTTTCTCAGTTTTAGGAATGACATCCCTGGATGTTTTTCCATAGTGGCCAAGGTGCATGCACATGACCTCTCCCACCATATCTGTTTTGAGGTGGCCAGGTTCAATAGAGGCTTGTGCAGATGGCAAAGAGCTACAGCATTTTAAAACTTATAGTGTCCAGCTATCAATAAGTGCTTGGCATAAAATGCTCCAGTTCCTACATATTGGTTTCTATATCAAGTGCAAAGAAAAAAAACAAGTTCCAAGGAAGGAGATGCAAAAAGAGATTGGTGGGTCCTTACATTTCCCTACTCAACTGGCGAGTCCTCACATCACTTTGAAGACACCATCTCATTCAACTTATGTGATTCCCATGTGCCTTTGTTTCCCATTTACCTTGGTCAGTAAATAAGGAAGGTGGATTCTTTTAATAAACATAGCTAAAGTATCAAGACAATACAGCGAGAAAGGAAATGAGGTACTATAAATTTTGTCTCAATAACTTTGTCTACCATGGTCTAACTGAAAGCTCTTACTTTCTTGTTGCAAGCATAGAAAATAAGAGAGCTGGGTTTTCAAGGTCCAGCTTTGAGAAGCCAACAAAGAAGGTATATTTTGATTTTTCCATATAAGCAGTCTGATCTGGAAGTCCTTGAGAAGCAACAAATACAAGAGCCCAGATGGTATTTAGATAGAGTAGTTTTTCTGACTAAGCTCAATTTAACAAAGGTTCTCCAACCTAAGACATAGAATGGTAATTTACTGGATTTAGACTGCATAGATTCTGTTCTATCCCTCTGAGTAAGAAGTTACAGCTCCACATAAAAGCTAATAGGACAGCATCTTCTCAACTGGCTCTATGCATAGCTTACAGTGATATCATTGTTAAGAAAACAGAAAATGCTTCCCAATCCTTTCTTTGGAGAAACAAGGCATGGCTTTTATTGCTAGGGCTGGATGTCATTAATTTGCAGAAAACTATTTCAAACATGGAAATCAATTCTGAAATGCTTACAGTTTCATGATAGAGTAACTTTAGAAGTTATCATTGGTAATGCTGCTACAATTATATCTTTCCTTAAATTTTTAAATACACAGTAACTTACAAATGCGGTGTACAGTGCCTGCATAACCTTGTACAGGAGTTCTTTAAAAGGCTTTTTACATTTATACAGTGCTCTCTTCCCAAATTGCATTGCTTTTGCCTTATCATCCCTTGTATTGTTGATAGGTGTGCTTTTAATGTAATTCAATACTGCTCATTCCTGCCAGGTCAACAGAATGAACTGAGGGTCACAAGATAACAGCTCACCCACCCCTGGTCCATAGATTCAATCCCTGTCCCTGCTCATGGTATGAGAAACAGACCTGCTCAAGTAATAGCTCCCACAGGAAAGGCACTGGCTGTATCCATGTGCATCTATCCCTGCTGGCAGTTTCAGACGAGCTGCCCAGGCATTAAAATGTAAATTCTCAGGCCTAAATCAAGTCCTCTTCTATCATTTCTGAAGTAAACTGGTAGGGTATCATATGGAACAAGCAAGCACTGAAGCTGCCTGTACTTGGCTGGTGTGGTCTGGATAAAGATGGAAGGTGTTCCCCTCACCAGTCCTCCCAGCTCCTTTGTGTGCAACACCTGCTGACCTCAGATGTGCCCAGCACTGAGACAGAGGACTGGAGATGCCAAGGAAGGAAGAAGCTGGTAAGGTAATCTTCACTATACCTAACATCAAAAGTACCCTCCTTTCTGAAGCAGTTTTCCTTCACTGGACATCAACAAGGTGAGAGACGTGAAAAGGGTGGATTTTTGCTTCTCCCAATGTACATTAGACACCTCTGAAGCCAGATTTTAACAAGATTAGGCCCCACAGAATAGACTGTAAGCATCTTTAATATCTAAAAATAAAATAAAAGCAAAAGAATATAACATACTTAGTAGACAGCATCTTTTGAGATTAACTACACAAGCAAATGGATGGATCAACAGAAAAGTAAAGCCAGAACCACGGAAAGAGAGCCAAACATGTACTTTAATTGATAATACTGAGAGAAAAGCTAATTGCTATGTCATCATAAATAGACTGTTTCATTTAGAAAAGCCTGAAACCAACCTTGATTTTTATTTCCTTTCATTGTAAAAGAAAAATGCTTGCAGAGGAAGTGTCTTAGCAAGCAAAAAATCCCCAATAGTAAAAATTAGTGAATACTTCAGCTGACCTGAATCTGTGCTTTTGTTTTGAGAATGTAGAAAGGAAGAAAGTCAAGTAAGATCACCATCTGATTTCAATTAAAATCCCTCATTATTTACATCCATACATCTAACAGCAAGTGCCAGAAGTAGATATTTAATGGGCAAACCCAAGAAGTGCTATGAAGCACAGTCTGGAAGAATCACCTCCTGGCAGGAAAACAAGCATGTTTTGGTTTGGGTTTTGGGGTTTGTTTGTTTGTTTGGTTTGGTTTTTTATTTATTTTTATTTTATTTTCCAGTCCCTTGAGAGAAAGCTCTTCTCTCACTGAAACTAGAGGGAGTCCCAGATCTGGAGCAGTGAGTAGGTAACTCACCACAACTGAAGGTGCTCGTTCTCATTCTGCTGTCCAGCAGAGAAGCACATGTTCCTACTGCTGCAATCTTAACAGATATCCTCTCATTCATAATTGCCTTGATTTGTCTGGGGTTTTTTCCCCCACGAGCCCGGCTACCCTGGTCCCAGGTTTCCTGGGAAATGATGAGCCTACGCTAGAGTTGCCGGGTCAGTGAACACTTACAGAATGTCTTGGTACATAGATGTGCCTCCTTAACTTGCTCATATTTACATCTTTTGAGTCAATGAAAGAAAATGCTGACAATTTCACACAAAGAAGGCCTGTTATGAAATCTGGATGTGAACCCATCGCTGTGTAAGGAAGTAGCAGTAAAGTGAGACAAACTCCTGTGCAGGCTGAGCTGTCTGGGCCAAAACCACATGAGCAGCAATGGAACAGTTGCAAGTTGTGCTGGTGGGACCGGATTTTATGAATAGATGAGCTATTTATCCATAATTAAACATAAATCATTACTTTAGAGAAAACCAAATGGGCTGTGTAATCTCCCAATTTTTTTTTTATTAGGATTTAGATGGAGTTAACATTAAAGGAGGTCACTAGTTGCAAGGAAATTGGATAGAAGGGGACTGAGACAAGGAAGTAGAACTTAATTGAAAGAGACACAAATCAGCAGTTAGGGAGAGTGGGAGAGGGAGAGTTAAACTGTCTCATGCCTGGCAAGACAATGCAGGGAGTAAGAGACTGGAAACAAAGGAAACATAAAAAATGAAAGATGACACTGAAAAGGCAGGCAATTGCCAACAAAAAACACTGTCTAATTTTTTTCCTAAACAATAAATATGATTTCTAAGAGCCACTTTGGAGCTTTTAATTCAGTTGCTTTTGGCTGACCTGTCAGCTAGGAACAGTAGCCTGAGGGCAGTGGATGATGACTCAGGGCTGCTGTACTTCTGTCTGTGGACCAAAAGAAAGTAAGAAAAATAGCTACTTTTTTTTTTCTAGAAAGAAGAGATGCATTTTCTTCGAAATAAAATACACCATCCATTTGGATCTAGATTTTCAGTTGGTGCAAATTAGCTTAATTTAGACCACCTAAATAGACCCTCTCAGGTATAAGGCCTTCCAGTGATATTACTCAGAAAGAGAAAAAACAACAGCAGTGAAACTATGAGCAATGTACAAACACCAGACAGCAGCCTGCATGAGGACAAATTTGTTCAAGAAAATCTTGGTCTGTGTTCTATTTCCCAAGGAGTAGGGTCACACAAGAATTTCACAGAATTTCTCCTGCAGATTGAATCTGAGGGATGTGGTTCATTTCCACAGGAACTGAATATCATGTCATCAAGGTTGCCCACAAGAAAGAAATTCAAAGTGCTGGCCACCAGCAATCCGTATTGAACTGGTCATGAAAAGCTGCACCACTGCCAGATTTCAGGTCAGGAGAGAGAGAAGAGATGGGACAGGCAAAGAGTTGCTGTGAATACTGATCAAAACCAAAACCTTGCAACTCTACAGTACAATCATGGCAGATCCTTTCCCTCAGCTTTGGAAAACAGTCCTAGTATTATTCATCAGCTCAATGGGTACTTCCTTTAAAGTGCTAGCAGAAGAGGAAAACCACTGCAAATGACATGGTACAGCATGATCTTTCAGTCAGCAAATAATGCCAAGTGCAATTAGTAAGTAATCTGCAGAACATGTAATTACAAAGCAGCCCTACAGTTTGGACTCAATTTCCCCTTTAGCTGCACAAACACTGCATAAGGCAACTGGGGGAGACAGGGATATTTTTTTGTTATTATTTTTTCAAATAGAAAGTGCTATCAAAATAACTTCCTGAATGACAAACCAAACCTTTTGAAATTTGGTCTCTAAAAAATTTATTACCAATGTTCTCAAACCACTTTACATGACAATTGCTTCAAAAGAAATCCCAGCAACATGAAAGAGAGTATGAGACACCTAGGAAGGGGGATGGGAAAGCATATTAATTTTTAATGCTATTTTTCAGAAGTGCTCTTTCTCTTCTTCGAAACACTCATGAAAGGCAACCAGTTTCTGGCAGCTTTGAAACCTGAAGATGCTGACACTCTCTTCTAGAAAAGATACTGGCAGGTATCAGCAATCTGAGTATTTCATCCCCTCATGGGTCTGTGGTCTCAGCAGAGACAGGTACTGCTGCTGCTTTGCCAGAAGCCAGATAACACAACACATTCAGTCATTTCAATCTTTCATCCTGTGAATCAGCAGATTTCCAACCAGAAACGTCCAATACAAATGTGGAAGCCATTCCTCAGAATATGTAAGCTCCAAATGCATGTGACAGGTGAAGCACAGTGATGAGCTTTGCCTGGATATCAGAGAAGGCTCAGAAGAGGAAGCTCTGGAGAGCTGCTTTCCAACACTCATTCAGTTCAGTCATCAAAAATCTGTCAGAGGGAACTCTGCAGCCAACCCAACACTGAGCCTTCAAGCTCAGAAAAGCTGGTGTGCTGTGCTACCCTTTTCCTTGTGCATGATCAGGGAGTGAGAGAGCTGGAAAGGTGCTAAGGCAATGTAGTTTCTCAGTCCCCTGAGGGTCGGTGGGATCAGAGCACCAGAATATTTCATGTCTTTCTCTCACAGAAAGGTGAAAGACTCAGGAATGCATGTGTGCACAGCATCCTGCCCCTTCCTGTGCGCCCTCCACCAGGCCTGAGAGCTTCATATAGCCCAGCCCACCTGCAGGCAGGAGGACAGCACAGGGCCAAGATCCATCTGTCCTTAATTAGCAGCACAGGAAAAAAAGCACATGAGCCTCTAGATGAGAATGTCTGAATTGTATTGCCCTCAGGCAAAACTTGCCCTTTTATCTAGGGAAAAGAAACCATGTATTAGCCTGCTGCTCATTCTGGCTCCTTCTGCAAGAGCTTCTTTCTTTTATTCACTTCAGTGAATTCCAGTCTCAAGGGAACATACCTTTCTCTGGTTCTCCTCCCTGCATATTCTCACCTCTCCATCCTCTTTGTCTGAGCATTACAGACATGACTGAGCACCTCCTTCTCCTGAAGAAGTGGGAAAAGTCTGCACAGTGGGACACCCATCTGGGACTCCAGACACCTGTATTACTGCCAAGCTCTCCCAATGACAGCCTGCTGAGTGACTGACCACGGGCATGTCCTTTGTTCTCCCTCAACTTCCCTACCAGCAAAATACAACGAATGATGTTGACTATTTTAGCATAATATTTGATCTACTGTCCATAAATAGCACTTGACTCCAGTGACAGTAATGTTGGCCCCAGAAAGTCAAAGATGGACAATACGTGCCACAGAGCACAATGCCTTCTCCATGTGTCATGGCTTCTGCCAGGAATCTTCTGAGTACATGGTGCAACTGCTGGGAACTGGTCTTGGGTCACAGACATCCATTTCCTAAAGCCAAATAAATCACACGCTGCTGTTTGAGAAAGATTACTCTAAGTAGATGTTCTCATCACCTGATTTGTCTTTCAGGTGCCACAGAAAGACCTCAGCTCACACTGCAAGTATTAACAGTACAATCAATATTGTGCCTCTTGTGGATTGTTTAGGTGAATTCATGCAGAGATCCAAAGGCTAAAAAACAGACTACTACTCTGGCAGAGAGGGAGATGGGAGGAGGAAGTGACACTGATTAATCTTGGGGTCGTTAATAATGTTTTTCAGTCTTGCAAACAAAGATAATGATATGGGTAATCAACTCTCTTACTCCAGGGTATGAACTGATCATCTGCTGGGATAAAATGGGAATTCCTGTAACACACATTTTCTTGTCCATTGTAAAGTCACTTGATGCCATTAGCAGATTGATCATTTTCTCACAAAGTCCAAGCTATTCATTACTTCCAGAAGGTTTTGAAATTAGATCAGATGATACACGAATGCAGCTCACTATGGCAAATGCCAATATCCTCTCAATCATTTTGGATTCCTCACTTAATAATTGTATTTGGAATTTTTGTTCTCAGATCAAGTTCCAAATTTTACTTTTTTTTTTTTTTCTGTGTGCAGTCATTTTCACAGATTCACTTTAATTTCATGGATTCTATTATGAAGAGTCCTTATATAGGTTTGTGCACTGCAGTCTGCACAGTCCCTTGAGTGATGACAGAGAAACTGGGACAAGTTTCACAAGGACACATCAGAGCCTTGCAGGAAAATCCATAGCCAATAACAAAGCCAGTTGCACCACAAACAAATATTCCAATGAACAGAAGAAGAAAGGAAAATTGGAAAGTGAGGTAAAACCACAGCAGGGGCAAAAATTAAAACCTAACAGTCTTTTCTAGTATCTAATGGTACCCAAGCAATTTGGACAAACCAGGCTTTGAAATCTTCTCTCTGATCTTTAAAAAATTCCGCAGTTCTGGTAGCCCTCAGAGAATGCACAAGCTGGATGGACAGCCTTGGTTCCCAGAGGAAGTGAAGGTAAATAAGGACAGAGTTCAGAATCTTTCAGCACAACAGCTCCCTGTCTCATTTTCTGCACTGGAAGATGCAAGTTGGGTTTAGCTTTCTAGAGAACTCTGGTGAAATCTTTCTTCCAGATTCCCTCTTTGCCAAATTTCTGTGTGGCTCAGCAGCAGTCAAAGTTGCAGAAGATCTATGTTTTCCTCAGACAGTTTCTTCCTCTTTTCTTACAGAGTGAAGTGAAAAGAGGCCAGCCTGATGTCAGGAAAGTTTAAAGGCACTTGTGGGCCGTGGGAATTGAGGAACACTGACTCTTTTCTTCATGTACACTGTACAAGAGCCTCAATTCCTTCTAGGAAAAACAACCTCATGGTGTTTTGCCATGCACTCACATCATCTCTCATTTGCTGAGGTTGCTAAGCAGGGGTGCTGGCTGTGGAGGGCAAAGCCTGGTGCCAGAGGGAGAATGCAAGCTCCTCTGACCTCATCCTAGCAAAGGCACTATTTTCTATCGCTGGTTTCACCTTAATTTTTCTCAGTACCTCCACGCAGAGGTGGCAGACCCAGGGCTCCCTACCCCTTGTCAAAGGGGCAGAATGCTTCAAGGACACCATGTCAGCTTGTAATTTTCTTTCCTGTATTAGCTTTTAAAACTAACAGCAAGACTTGAGCAAAAGGCAGCAGATGTCGCCTTGCTTGAAGAGAAAAGATGATAATCACCTTATCAGAAAAAGACAGGAAAATGACTCCTGGCTCCCATGTATACTTTGAACTCAGTGGGAGCTTGGACCTGGGAGCTGTTCAGTTTGCTGAATCTCTGCTGAGTGTGCATCAGAATCTGTCCACATTGCCATCATACCTGTATCTACTTTGCTGATATCTTCCACAGGTCAGTCAGCTCTTCAGAAAAAGAGTAACTCATGGAACTCCTGGCCACAGGAGAAGGCGACTGCTAAAAACTTTTTCAAAGTATTTAGAGGGAAAACCCTCAAAAATAGGAAAATTCATTAATATCTTAAAAAGACAAAGAATACCATGTTTGGCCAAGAAAGTTCCTTATTTGTAAATCTCTATAAATGTGAGAAGTATATAAGGTAATAATACTCCTAGTATAATTTAGTATCAAATATATATTTTTAGCATCCTCTACTTGCCACTGTTGGAACATGGAACTGGAATAGAGGGACTTCTGGTCTAACACAGTGTGGCCTGTGCTCTTACTTTCTTTCTCACTTTAAACCTCCCCTGGCACCCATCTCAACTTTTCCAACATCTCTCAATTACTTAGTCATTCTTCCTCACTCTTCTGCCACCCAGTGATGGATTGCCAGTAATTTTATGGGTCTCCTGGAAACAAAAAATTATTCCCACTTCATCTCTGGTAAAGCTGCATGGACACATAAACAAGAAGGCGTTAGAAAGGGCCAGGACTTGTACCCTATTCATTTACAACCAGGAACATTTTCTAACACACATAGCCAAGGGCAGCAGTCACAGCAATGTTGACAGACCAACTTTCAGCTCACTGAAAATATTAATGCTCAATTATGCATACACACATATATAGAGATCATTAAGTTCACATACGTAGAGCTACACAGAAATTTATATACACACGTGGGTGTGTCTACATAAATATTTATTTATCAGTACAGAGAAGCTTAATGATCCCCATCTGTAAATGAGCGTCTCACACATACACACATAATGAGTCTACTAAAATGATGCAGGGCTGTGAAGCAAAAAGGTTGTTTCTCTTAATATGGGTTTGGAGAGATGCTTAGCAAAGGAGATGAAGTGGCAGGAGTAATAACCATGAGTCAGAGCTGGAACAACATAAAGCCCTTCTCTGGACCCATGAAAACATCTTGTCTCTGATTTGAATGGTACAAACTAGTTTGCATATATCACAATTGACTAGAAGGAGAATACAGTGTGATTCCTTTCCCCTGTTGGACAACCTCAGACAAGTAACACGCTGTTCCTGTGGCTTGTCAATCCAGAAATATTAGATCTGACCCATCAGAAGATGACATCATTAAAAGATACACCAGTTAACAGTGAGGGGTACAGCACAGAATTTAGAAACCTGTAGATATCAAAAAGGCTCGTGCATTCTAGGCATTCATCTGAGAACGTGTCTAAGCCTCCACCCTTATGCATTTGGGTTATTTTCCTAGAGGGCCCTGTGTGTTCTACAGCTGCTTTCCCCACACCTGCACCAAGCACCACAATGTGCTTTGGTACAAAGCTCTACGCTAAAGGAGCTGAGCTGACCCTCTTGTCAGATGAGAAAAATGTCAAAACAACCACAAAAGGAGCTGCAGAAGATGATCAGCCAGGACTGGAGGAAGGACAGTGGATTTACTTTGGTTAGGCAGCAGTTCAAGGCAGACCAGCTCACACAGTCTTATGATAGTTCCCTGTGCATCACAAAACCACGTTCTTAACAGAGCCCACCCAGCTTGTAAAGAAATAATTAATTCTTGTAACATTATAGCCATACAAAATTACAAAATCATAGAATAATTTAGGTTGGAACAGACCTCTGCAAAACATTCTGCCTAACACCCCACTGAAAGCAGCTCCCAATTCAGAGTACTCTCAGATATTCAGAATCATATAAAGCCCCTTCATGCAAATTACCGATGTTACCATATTGACAAGTTCTTTAGGACTGTTTAGGACAAGCACACACAGCACAAAGCTCAGAGGATTCAAAAAGCCTAGGCTACTCATACAATAAAGACAGATATAGAAAAGGTTCACTTAATAGCTGTGAAGTGGTACAAAATTGTGTGCTAAAAGAGTTGCTGCTTTCTACAGCTCAGAGAGCCTCTCACAGCATGTGGCACAAAATGAAGGTTGGGAAAGTCATTCTACTGATATATTGATTTTAATAAAATAACATTATGAAAATATTGTTAATAATGCAATATTTTAATAATAGTTGGAGTATAATGACTATGTAATACACATTCGCCTCTGAATATTATTTTTTTTAAATGGGTGAACACAGACCACTTTGATGCAAATCTATGGAAGAAATCTTTTCTAACAGGAATCAGCTGAGACCACTAGATGAAGATTGTGCATTTTCCAGGATGAGAGTCAAACTTTTAAAAGCCACCCAGTTTGGCAGTACACAAATATGAGCACAGCCTTGGTTGCTCTGCGTCAGCGCTGCTTCAAGTCTACGAGCTCCCACTGACCCCACGATCAGTTTGGGATGCAAATCCCAAACTGCTGTGCTCCTCTCATCAGCTTCTTGAAATCTTTGGGAGTTCCTGCAAACACGAATTCCATGTACCTCCAAACCACCATGTGTAATCTCAGTTCAGAGGGTGGCAAGTAGCAACAGAAAGGCATTGATTTCTTCTCAGCCAGAGCTTACACAAGCTCAGCATCCCCCTGCACTGCCCTTATAGATGAGCTCACTAAAATTCTCATTGGGAGAAACACCTAAGTGTTCCGTATAGAAAAGGTTTGCATCAGCTTTATAAATGGACCCTTTTCTCCTCAATGCCTTTCATGCTGTGGATAGAAATTTCTCTAAACATTCATTGCAAGTGTCATGTGAAATTTCTTTGTATGGCTTTTACAGACTATTAAGAATGGTTTTTAAAACTGCTAATGATGATGGTAATAATAAAGACAATAACAATAGCAATGGCAATAATAATGGTAATATGCCTGCAATGATTTCAAAAGAAAAAGTTCTCAACAAACCTAATGCACAATATTCAGGAAGATAACTCACTTCCTACATTCTCCATCAGAAAACTACAGAGATATAAATAACAATAACTTTAGATTTATAATGCATTTTTCATCTAAAAGAAAACTGCATTGATTTATAAAGTAAATGGCCTAAATCCACAGCTAGTTGCAACTGATTAGCTGCACTGATTTCAGTGAAGGTGCTGATGTGCAGATTTATGTGAGTTCAGCTCTATCTCTCTGCACATGTGTGTGCATGTGTCTGCACATGTGTGCAGCTGGAAAGTGACACACATTGCATGAAGAATTTCACAGAAAAACACCATATTAAACAACACAGAAAGTTACACATTATCATTGCATTTGCAGAAAAAATGCACAGAGTGAAGAGAATTGCAGGTTCTAATCTTTAGCTGGGAATTGGAATATATATTTTCTGAACAGGATGCTCACAGCAGTCTTCTGAAAAGGTTCATAGGTGTATCATATGCTGTTGAGTTTTACTCTTTGCAAAAGCAGGGCAATGTTTGCAGATAGCAAGGCAAGAGATGCACAGATATATTCTTCTACAAAACAAGGACCTTGCTTTTTTTGAGGGGGAAAAAAAAAAAAAAAGAGGCCAAAGCCAAGGCATTGTTTTGGAATAAAGGAAAAGCGAGCAATCCCACCAGAACTGAGCACCTCTACTCTGATAAAATCTCAGTAGCTGTCTGTAACAGAAGCTGCCTTGTTTTGCTCCAGCACTCTTTGGGAGTAAAGCATAGGAGTGCTGCTGTGTTAAGCATAACCATAATTACTCAGCCTGTCCTTCCTAAGAGAGTCTATCACAGGAGATGTGGATGTGCTATACAGGAGTCAGCTATGCCTTCCTGAGCCCCACAAGGCGACAGCACCAAAACATTTATTCTGCCATGGCATAGATGGCACAGAAGCCAGTTCAAATGACCATTTGTTAGAAGAGTAAAATATGATTTTACCCCAGCTCCTCTTTTGCAGCTGAGCTCAACTTCAAGTATAGACACATGGTCACTTCTGTTGAAGCTGACGTAGAGCTGGTTTTGAAAGGCATAATAACACAAATCATGCAACTCTGTTGGAATACATTCAAATCAGCAGCAGAAATGTCTAAGACACACAGCTATTACCCTATCCAAACTTCCTCAGAAACTGATGACACTCAGTTTCTCACTACCTGTGTCACCAGCAAGGAGCTCCACCTACGCATTTATGCCATGTAAGTATGCAGATGGACTGAAGCCTAGAAGACAATAAACTTGACCTGAATCTCTTTTCTCTTGCAAGCAGTGAAAATGTGCAGAAACTTCAAGTAGAGATGCAGAAAAGCAGGAAAAGCAGATCAACTGAAAGATCAAATTTATAATCAGTCTCCTGCCCCTGAACTGGAGTAGTGCAACAGTGTCTGATGTGATGAACCAAAGGCATTTCTTCATGCCACTGTAGGTATGCTTCACAGGCATGCCTCAGTCTAAGGCATCTTAGCCACCTTGCTTTCTGATGTTTTTCAGAAAGCTGTTTCAGCCTGTTCAAAGACACACAGGTAAGAAGGCCTTTCTTACCAACTAAGGCAGTGCATCTTGTCCTTGCTTTGTCCAGAATCCCAGAGCACAGTGCTCTGATCTGCTTTGTGCAAGAGGTCAGATGACTACTTAAAGATGCCTTTTAACTTAAAAACTTCCCTTTCGTGGTTGTTAACCTCAAATCCTGGCCTGTTCTTGGGCCAGCATCACTCCACTGGTGCCAGCAGCCTTACCCAGTGCTTCAGCTCTCCTGGGAGGAGGAAGGTCCCAGCACCATCAGTGCCAACCCAGGCTCTTCCTTCCATGGGATGGGTGAACCATAGCATACTACAGCCCAGAACAGGAAGGTTATTCTGAGCTCAGCTCTGCCTATGCACAATGAGAACAATTTTAGCCTGAGCTAAAACCAGGTGTATGGCCCACAATGCAAGCAACAATGTTGGGGGATATTCATACCCATCAGCAATCTCAAAAGAAAGTCATGTTGCACAACTGGAGCAAGCACAGAACTGGCATGAGGTACAACCATACAGATCTCTGACTTCTGAAGAGCACTGCAGTCCCTGGGCCATCAGATTCAAGGAATGTAATCTCAGCAGTAATTATGAGAAAGGACCTCTGTCTGTCACTAGATGCAACCTGACCAAGGCTACACCACTCTCCAGAGAAGCAGATCTATCTACTGTTCTGTGTGAAGTCCCAAACTACGGCTTGGGGCCATCTCTCCCTGCTATAGCCCCTATCACTGCTGGAAAGATCTTGGCTCCATCACCTATTTGCCACATGATGCAAGAACATGTCAGCCAGGCCTGTGGCCACCAGCAAAACCCACAAAAAAGCACCATACCTTCATGAAACACTGTATGTGTAGTTACACTGCACATCGTGAGGTTACCATGCACTTGGGGGTCTCCATGCACCCCTTCTGCCATCACACTTTAAAATAGGAGCTGCTATACTTACGTCATTATCTGGGTCTCTATGCCAGGGTCTACAAGGGATCCATCCACAAAAAGTGGTGTTGATGTGAAACTGTATTTAGTCCAGGATCTTCCCTCATCAAAACTCACCCTGGGATAGAAGCAGAGAACATTTATACACATAAAAAGACTTACTCTAGAGCAACTGCAGCAATTAAATATTGGCTAAGGTCTGCAAGCTCCAGCAGCTGGATTTACAGACAAGCACCAATCTTTGCCATTTCCCAGCCCACTAAATTCATGCTCTTGATGTACTTTGGAAGATCAAAGCTTTAGAAAGCATAAACACTGGCAATAAGGACATGGATATAGTTTATGCAGCTGTAAATCAAACCTCAAGGGATCAAGAGGCTTTGCCAAGACCTGTTTCTGGGTCTGGAATAGCACCTGGCATGAAGCACCACTCAGAGCATAAGCAACGCTGGCCTGAATGCATGAAAATTGCTTTCATCACCACAGGACATTTTGACCCATCCATGTATCAATGCCATATGGCATTAGCTACTATCTCTCTAGCCCTATGAGTACTTAAAGGCAAATTTGGCTTATTTGTAGGAGTGAGCAGTGTTGAATGTGTGTGCACACAGGCATCTGAGCACCTGGATCTGTCTGGGAGGCTCTTGGTGGACACTGAATCCCCCCTGCTCCAAGCTGGCAGGACACTATCTGACACTCCGCCAAAGGACCAGGAGGCCACTGCAGTGTGTATTATAAACCATGGGTTACACCAACCAGATGTCTGGTGTGGAAAGCCAAGACTGGCAGTCACCATTCACTAACTCTCTGGCCCTCATGTCACTTAGAAAGACACCTTCACCTGACTCAGAATGCACCTGTGCATTCCTTTTTATAGGAAGTTAACTTCACACCTAAGACAGAGCCCTGGGAGCACAACAGCACACAGAAAGATTATCTGCCCTAAATCTATTTATTTAAATGTATGTATCATCCCATACACCTGTGCATTTGTATGCGTTCTGCTTGTATGCTTATCTCTCCAAATAGCATTTCAACTTCTGGGGAACAGCATGCTTCATTAGCTTAGCTAAAGTTCTCTCAGCTTTTCAATTATCCGCCCCTCTTTTCTCCAGCGTGAGCCTTATTGTACAATGTCTCAGCCTGAGAACTAATAGATTTACATATACCCTTTAATCTATTCCACTCCTGCCCATAAAACAGGTGCCTACTGAAGCAATATGAAGCAAATTCCAAAGCCCCTAAGGGTACAGTTTTGAAGGAAACCTGTTGGAGCTTATTGATAACAGATCTAAATCACTACTCATTTAATAGAGTGGGTGGGGCACTCAGAACTGCACACACCATTTCAGGAGACTTATTGTAAAAGGAGAGCATCTGAAATGAACCTCTGCAAACAAAGGTGAACTGAGCTGTCGGCTCCTATGAAAAGTTAACCTGTGGCCAAATCTTTCCCAATATGTAAGTACAGGCGCTTGTAGTAATGTGCTTTTTATGTCCAAAGAGCCTTCACAATTAAAGACACAATTAAAACAGTTACACCTGGCTTGAATAGTACAGTAACAAATGGTTAATATGTGACTTGCAGCTTTTTCTGTAAGGGGCACACCTTTCACTCTTCCAGAGCTCATCTTGCTGCAGTCTGATACATCCACTGCTAGTGACACCCACCCTTGGCTAACACACACTTCTCCTTCCCTGACTCATCCTTGGTTTGGTCTAAAGACTGGGACATGGTCCTGATGTCCTCTTTCCTGAGAGCACTTTAATTATAGCCATGGCAATTGAGTTACCCATCAGAGGGTTCCAGTCACAGCCCGACACATTTGGAGCACGGACGGGAGTCTGCAGCTCGTCGTCAGGAGTCTGCCCTGTTACTGCTGTCCTCTGTACGTCCGGCCAGGGAGCCAACACACCCCGTGGTTAACAGTCCAGTGTCACACCGTGACTAAAGCAGTCATTTCTTTACTTTGGGTGGCAAAGAAATGGGCTCAGGTGCAATATATGCAAACTTTTATAGAAAACTCTGTTGCAGTCATCCCAGAGTTATCTGTCAGGTCAGAAACATAAGGCTTTTTCTATTGAAAAAGTAGCTGTTAATGTTGTCAAAGTACTTCTCTGGAACATGAACTTGTAAATGGGTGAAGTCAACCTGTCTTGAGGTGTCCAGATTTGGAATGACTGCAGTTTCACTGGAGAATTTTGTACAATAATGACTCAGGTAGAGGAGACCTTAATACCTCATCACTGCTGCCAAACACCATTGCTTTCTTTTTCTATTTGACTGAAGACCACATTTCCTGTTCTGCATGCAAAGTAATAGACATGTGCTTAGCACTATCAAGCTGAGAGACAACCCAGTATTGTAGACAGGAGCACATCTTGTCTCTGAAAGCTATTTCTAACTAATTCACTGCTAAACAACATTAGAAGCTGGGTAGGTCAGTCCATTAGACATGCTCATCTTTCAATCAAGCCCCGAGATTGAAGGTGGTGCTAACACACCCATTTTCTGTAAACAGTGTTAGTTCTGAATTTCAGAATGTTTAACTGGTGCAGGAGTCAGGAGCAAGAGCTAAGAAGAGGATAATTTTGAGCAGTATCTTTAGTGCTTAGACTGTTATAACCCATTTATAGCAAAACAGTGTCTTCAACTGAGAAATCATTTTGCCCTATTTCACCTCCAACTCTAATCAGTCACCACCACGGTATCTCTGGAAATTGATAGTCAAATACTAGAGGGGCTAGCAACATATCTCTGTTGTCCTTATCTACACCTACTGCCCTCTCCTCTCCATCCCTTTATCTGTCTTACCAGGTTAATGTTAAATTCTGTAAACAAAATGTAGAAACGAGAGACACATCCTCTCGGAAATACATGAAGCCCAAGGATGACTTAGTATATGTGTGTCTGTAGGAAAGAAACCCCACCTGGAGGCTCATAGTACATTACCAGTGCAAAGAGTAATTCATACATGTAGGTGATTATGTATGGAGCCACCATATTTATAAAATGGTGCAATAATCATTATATTCATCAATAAAACCAAAATGGTGGTAAAAAATAGAAAAGAATGACTTCATCTGCTCATTTTATAGACACTGGCACCCTCTCAAAGTAACAAGTTTCCTTACCACATGTGCCTGATGGGCACTGACGTGTGTTTCATGGCCACTAGCGCCCCTCCCCAGTCCAGAAACCAGACATTGTATTCCTCCTCGAAGATCTGCGAACAAATGAATTACTGCATGAGTGCCCCACTCCACTGGGAAGTGAAGAGTCAGAACATGAACAGCAAAAGGCTCCGTGCTTCCCTTTGCTGTGCAAAACATACCTGTCTCCAGGAATTGCCACCGTCAGAAGAGATGAACACGCCAACATCCGTGTAGGAAAGTTCAGAGCCAATATTGCCTGCAACACAAGTGTCAGACATTCTTCTATGGATGAACACACTAATGAAAATGTTAATTAAATTTCTGACATTTAATGCTGGAAAATTAGAAATTTAAATAGGTTGACACTCTCCTGTTACCATCACAGAATTCAACCAACCACATTTTTGTGTCAATGCTATTTCAAAAACGTTCTGGCTCTAGGAGGCAGCGCAACTCAAGAAGGGTGTTTTCATCAGCGCTCAGGATATAGGACATGTCATACTGTCCATTTTCTTCCCTGACACCAGCAAGAGACACCAATTGTTTTAGATGAGGCTGTAAGGAAAACCTGATGTGGCCAACCATACAGAAGGTCAGTCTAAAGGGACATCCAGGTTCCAGAGGATAAATCTCTTGTTTCAGTTCAAAGGTCTTCTTAGCCCAGTATCTTCTTATGAGGGGAAATGCTCAAGAATTAGATGCTGATTTAAAGGTAGCAGTGTAAGTTTTGTATCACCATATTTTAAACATCAAAATGGAAACTCCAAATTTTCAAACAGAGATTTACAGACCGAGGAAAGGAAAGGGAGTAAAAAGGCAAGAATTTGGTTGTCATCACTTCGTCTGTCTTCCTGTTCAAAGCTGTTCCATTATGTCCTTCATTCTCTTCCTCTAGTTTCAGCTGCATGCTTTCAAACCTCACAAAATGTAACTCCCAACCAAGTCAAGAGGATTTAGCAGCTCTACAATTAGATGATAAAACATAATTCTTCCATTTGCAGGAATCTAACCTCAGTCCTATACCAAGTATCTGAGTTTCCAATCATTGCTGGAAATGTCTCACTGTAAATGAAGTGTTTGAGCAGCCAACACTTGTGAGAAAAAATTGCAAAGCTTATCCTTGACTGCATTCAGCAACATGGTGAGATGCTCCTGCTGTTGTGAAACTGGTTCCTGAAAACAGATGGGTATATTCCCAACAGGTAAGGTTTTTTCATCTACAAAGTAGTAAGGCAGAAATTATATTCTGCCTTTTAAAGGTTAATTGTTAGACTGGGAAAGCATTCATCCCATGCACTGGCAGTTTGAAAAGAACCTAATTTACTAACAATTTAAATCAATGCCTAGAATCTCACTGTCCTGCTGCCTCTATCTGCTTCCTAAAAGGTTAAAAAAAAAAAAAAAAGCTTTTGTAATTACAGCATCATGAGTAGGGCTTGTTCCTAAGCATCCATCTAGCAAGTGCAACCTGCCAGGAGTGATGACTCCACTTGGCTATGCATGGGGATATCTGGAGGTTTAAACCAAATTATCTCACTTCATTTGCCCTGGACCAGTGAACTGAAAATCACATGGTGTCTCCCTTGTTGAGATATAAATGTCATGAAGGGAACCCATCTCAGGGTCTGCCTTAGTCTGGCAAACACACTGAAACACAGAAGGACATGAAAATGAAAATGGTTGGAAGAAATAGTGTAAATTCATGCAGACAATATGCTAACATCCCACACTTGCAGGCCACTGCTATGCTGAATGGGACCAAGGAGATAAACTGAGCCTTACAAAGAACAGTTAAGCTATTCAGACATATCTGAGTGTATGTAAGAGCCCCCATTTGAAAAGACAGAACTGCCTCCATGGCTCAGAGGCCAGCTTTCAATAGCACCAGCCATTCAGGAAGCATTTTGTTAGCCCAGCAGCTCCCACAGAGCTGAGGGTGGTTGGTAGCCCCATCCATCCTGCAGATTAATTACAGTGGCTCAGCCACTGTCACCATGAAGTATTGTAGTAGGCTGTCATTTAAACAACACAACCTGACAAAGCACTATTTTGCAGAACAGCTCACAATACTAATGGCCTGTGCAGTGTTGTTTAAATGCTGCTAGTCTTGCAGCAGTACAGAGTTAAAAGTAGGTGCCATGCACAAGACAGACACCCATGAAGCCCAGGCTTCACATGACAGACTTTGTGACAGCTCTGTGCTTGCTACTCAAAAGGTGGCACATACTGACACCTCCGAGGAGTGTAGCCCTTGGGTACAATTCTCCTTCATGGCACCTGCAGCAAACAGGTAGACGTCCATCAGTGGTTGTAACAACATTAGAGGACCTAGTAATGCCACTGTTAATGGTACCTTGAAAGTGTGGGCTTAGATCTGCAAATGGGTTATTTCTGAGCAGCAAATACCTGACATCTTTTTTAAACTTGAGGCCATATGCCTTCTCCTAGCCCATAGCAAATGGGAGTTAACATGAATTAGCTCAGCACTTGCTGAAACAGAGCTGAAAGGTTTTACACCAATGGGGAATACCTCATATACTCCCAGACTCCCGGGGAGGTATGGGCGAGTGGTGAGAAGCACTTATGTTCTTACCTGTTGCCACCAGCAGCCCAGGAGCTGTCTCTTTGCTGGAAATGCTCCCTGAGGTGTACGGATTCTCTGAGAGCTGCAGGCGCAAGTGCAATGAGCAAAAGGGCTGTTGACAGAAAACAAACAAAAGGCAGAAGCTTTAATATTCATCAAGTTAAATATCAGAGGAACCTTTGGTGACTGCACACAGATGCTCTGATCCTTCTGAAAATGACCCCTCTGCTCTTAGCAAACAGAGGTCATATGTTCCTTTGACGGATAAACAGGAACTCTGCACTACAAACAAGCATGTCTGCCCTTGTTTTAACAACAATCTGATTCAGAGCACTTTTCCCTAGCAACTTTCTTATTCTGACTTGAATCCTATTAAATACATCAAGAAAGATGGTCAAAATTTTCCCTTAAAACATATGAAGCTCTAGATAAAGAAATTTACTGAATTCATTTAACAAACAGAAGGTCAAGAGAAAAAACACAGGGAGAGTTTTGTTGACCTAGTGACTACAATAAGCAGCTCTGAAGGAGTCAATTGTGCCTTGGAAAAGATCTGGGACTCACCAGCTGGCAAAGTACAGGATCCCCTCTTAGATCAGTGTCCGGTGCCTGTAGCAAACGCCAGTCTCTGCCCTTGTTGTAGGTAATGAAAGTCTTGATCTGGTCATCTACCTTCCTGTTAGCCAGGAATATGCCTTTGATCCCTGCTACCTAGGAAAAAGGGAGAGAGGTGAAAAAAATACATCGGCAGAACAGGCCAAAAGCAATGTCCATCTGAGCACTCTCAGGAGTGGAAGGTCTCTATAAAAGCAATGAAGGCATCTCAATCAAATCTTAGAACACCAAAGGGCACTAAAGGTATATCTTGATGATGGTTGCAAAGCTGAGAGGTCCTGTGTGGTTTCTCTCTTTGGAAGAAAAAAACAAGGATGGTCACAGAGCAAAACCCTAGTAAACAGCCCACTTTTGGATTTCATTGAGTTCTTGCAGACAGGCTGATGATGGGCTTGAAGGTGCAGCATGCACCACATCACACTTGAGCTCTGTGAGCTTGAGGATGGGGTCTGCCCTGCTGCCTCCACAGATTGTCAAAACAGGGGAGACAGAAGATGACATCAGATACTTTTGTGTACCAGAAAAAAAAATCAATACAAAAGATGGAAATCCTGAACATGCTGTGACACTGATATTTTGCAAACTTGATTTCTTCGCTTTCCTTCCAGATCCAAATTTTGACAAATCAAGCCAGTTGTTTCAAATGTTTTGATTTTTGTCAGCAGAACCCATTCCAGCAGAATATGGTCCTGTCAAAACATCCCCAAGAAGATTTCACATTGAGTCTGGTTTCTGTTGCACAGCTGTGAAAGTGAGACAGGAAGAAGATATTTGCTGCAAATCTGCAACTTCCTGGCAACTGTCAGGAAGCAAATCCTTCTACTCTGAAGCCCCTGGAGTGATACTACTCTTTAAATGACTGTGTAAAAATCTATTAGCATTTAATAGTGAAAAAAACTAAGATATACCACTGCAGATAAAACAGGTTTGCCCAGCAATGTGAGACAATGTATGTTAATTTTAGCTGTTTCATCACAGTAAAGAAATATAGTTTTTCAGAGGCAGGAAAATGTATTTAACCAGGTGAAAAAAAAACACATAAACCCTGTCCTTCATACTAATCGATGTGTTATTTGTGAATTTTCCCTCATTGACTTAAACTACCTGGATTTTTATAAACAAATTGATCATGTTGTTAAACGAGCATTATTCTGGCTGAAATAAAAAAAAATGTATAGTCCTAACTTCTGCATGCAGCTGCAAGAACATTTTTCCGTGTAACAGTAGAAATCAGCCTGCAACCATTTCTATTAGTATTACTGATTAGTTATTTGCTGCTGGCAAAGCACTGAGCCCTGCATCTCAGCAGACCTTCCATCCAACAAGTAATAAGTAGTAACACACCAAAACCAGAATGCTCTGAAGAAACCAGGAACTGGAACTGCTCTGAATGCACTGCTGCTGGCCAAGGCTGACAAGCCTGGAAGAAGCATGACAATGGAAGATAATTTGGGGTAGAAGTTATCCATCTGTCATCTCTGGGCAAGTGGCACCTACTAATTTTTGGTTATAGTTCACAAACTGTTCAGTGCTCATGAAGGTGCAGTCCTGTGAGCAGGTGTATCTAGATGCCCAAGGGGGAAAAAAAGGTATGTTTAGTCTTTCCACGGATATCCACATTAGGATGAGAAGGATAATGGTTTTCCCTTTTGGAAATGACACATAGCTAACTAGTCATTGACTTGAACCCAACCAGTTGTTGCACCTATAGCAGAATAACTGCATCTATTCCCACATGAGTCAGCTCAGCATCAAATCCAGGAAATGCCTGAGGCCTGATCCTAAAACAAATGAAAATCCTGGGAGGTTGGTAAGAGATTTACACTTGCTCAAACTAGCAGGCCGTTGCTGCTCTTTGTAGGGTGACCTTTACTGCATACCTCATAAAGGTCAATGACAATATTCCCCTCCAGTCCTCGGCTGCTTTTCACATTTTCCAAGGCCAGGGTGAAGTAGACCCCACGGGTGTCTGAGATATACAGGTTATAGGTATCATTCTGGTTCCACTCTTGAACAGCTGCAAAGACCTGATTCTCATCTGTGCTGATAATATGCATGTCCTGTTAAAAGAAGACAAAAGGCCTGTTACTGAGGATCTCCATATTTCTTTGCCCTTCGGGACACGTAGTAATTACCATGAATTATGAAAGAATGGAGATGGAGCATGAATTATAGGTATGTTTAACAACTTTCTGTTAGAGCAAGCCTATAAATTACCAGCATTGTGACTTTTCTGCATTTCACTTTTTAAATAATCACCAGCTGGGCGAAGGGTTTTTGCTTTCTTCATTTTTGGTACCTTCAAGGAATTTCATCCAGTTTCATTTTTTATTTATAAATTTGTAAGTCGGTTTTATTACTCGTGGAAGATTCACAGCCTTGGAGCCTGGAGTCTTCATAGTCACTAAGCATCATATGGCACCAGGCTAAAAGCAGTGATAATTTTCATTCACATGCTGAAATAATGGGCTTGTGCTTCCAACTGGCAAGGGATGGTTTCAAAAAACCTTGGATTTCACATTTATTTGAAGGTGAAGTATAGGTATCAGTTTGAGCTACTGCTGATAGTGATTTATAATAACACACTTTCCTATTGAGAGTTTATCTGAGATAATTATCCCACAATATATGGGCTATCAAATAATCCACCCACTAACCTTCATTGGATTTCTGCTGCTGACCAAGATACAAAAAGTCTAACAAGAGTTTCCTCTTTTAGTTTTAATATCAAGGAGATTTAAGAGTGCATTTTCTTGGTATTATTTCAAAACAGGTTCATGGAAATTACTTTCAGGGTGGTGATGAGTATTGAAGCACTTCATCCTTGCTACCATTGTTGAACAAACTGACACAGGTTCAGCTAGAAGCAAAATTACTTTGGTTATATGAGACTCCATTTATCTATTTGTATCTATTTAAACTTTCTCTAGAGTGCCAAGAGGCCTTGATTAATTCCTTGCACTGTTTCTGCATAAAGAAGTCATAATTCTGGAAGTCTCCCAAAGGATGGAGTGACCTGATTTCAGGAAAGAATATCTGGAGGAAGATCAGCTCAATATCCACATCCTGCCTAGGAGGCATCTTAAATCTTTTGTGTGAGGAATCTAGATGGAAAGTTGGGATTGATTAAATGGGGCTATTTCTAACAGATCTAACATATCCTATCGGCATGAGATGGGGAGAAAAACCATTTGAGAGCCTAATTCTATCCCAGTGAGTACAATCAGTGGGAGATTTGCCACTTCCCTCAATGAAGGAAGACTAAATCAGGAAGTTTGTTCTTGCCCAAGAGCAGTAATTCCTTAAACATTAAGGAGGTACCCAACCTAGTACAACAGTGTGAAAATAAAGCAAAATGCCCAATGACTTCAATCTGGTTTTACCAGTTGCAGTGGAAATATTGCATTACCCTGGTGCCAGCCTCACATACATACAGCTCCAGCAGAGTTCATTAATCTGCACATGACAGATAGTTATTACTGTACAGCAAAAATATTCTAGTGACTAAGGGCAGCATAAACAAGCCTCCTTTACATGGCTCAAAGACTTTACCATGACACCTAGAGTTAAAACACTTCTGATCTTGTAATTACAAAAGTACCCCTGATTTTATAGCAAGCACCAATTCTGAATCAGGGCCACCAAAAAATCTGTATTATAACAGGTCATTTTCCTAGTCCCAGTGGCAACAATATTTTTGACACAAAGATACCATTTGCCTTCTTAGCCCCCTCAGGAACTGCTGGCTCATGTTCAGCTGCTGTCAACCAACACACCCAGGTCCTTTTCCACTGAGCCACTTTCCAGCAACTTTGCCCCCAGCCTGTAGCACCGTGTTGTTGTGATCCAAGTGAAGGACCTGGCACTTCACCTTATGGAACCTCACATATTTGGCTTCCCAAGATATTACATGTCTATGTTCACAAATGGTGGACTCACCTTAGGAAGGGAGTATTTGGGTAATTTAATCTGTGCAAAAGGCTCCCGTCTGTATGACACGTAGTAAGTTGCTCTTCCACCAGTTGTCACCTATGGAAACACCAAAGAAAGTGAGTGGTGACACTTCTGGGACACTCTGTGATAACACCTCTAAAAGTGCTTGAGAAACTTTCTTTCAGGTATCTTTTCTGTGACAGGCACTGCTGTCCCTAAAGGCGTCTGGGTAAATCCAAAGAAATCACAACCTGAGAGGGATTGAGAATTATTTATTTAAGCTGGGCTATTGAACTTGCCATTTTGTCTCTTATGATTCAAATCCAGTGTGATTTTAACATCTCAGGAAAACAAGTGCCAAGTGGGAGGAAAAGGAGGACCTGGTTTCACCACATGGTCCAGCTCAATTACATTGGGCAAGTAATTTAAAGTCTCTGTGCTTCTGTTCTTCCCCTGTAAGTAGGAGATAATCCCTCTTTGCTGCTTCTCAGCCTTGTCTGCAGTGTAAATCCCTTGAGGCAAGGATTGTCTTCCAGCAACCTTTTACAGTGACTAATAGCAGAGATGCACACTAGCACCATTTAATGCTAACTGTAAATGTGCTCTTGGAAAGCTGGAGCTAAGCTCTTAGATGCCTTTGTCACTATGAAACTGGTTTCTCTGAAATTATACTCTCTGAAAATGGATGTGCATGGCGGGGAACTGATAGACATCCAAATCTGCAGTTTTATGGACTGAATGAACTAAAGCCTATGCAAAAATGCCATGCATCAATGAGATCTAGCACAGATAATTTGTAAAATATGGGATCTAAAACCTGTCAAGAGCCACTTACTCTTGCTGTAGGTGTTCTTTCTGGCACCATCTCAGACCTGGCTGAAACAAGGCTTACATCAGTGAATTTCCTACATTCTGCTGGTTTGGCAGTCTTGCAGGTTTTAAGATAAAACAATGCACAAAGCACTTGTCTATTGTATGGAATATCACTTGTTGGCTTCTTAAGTTTTCAATAAAGCTAAGAGAAAGGTCCTAGATTCTCTCCTAGATATACTTCCTTTATCTGACAGTGATATTTGAGAATGAGCTTACATAGAATATTGCTACACCATCAATTGTATTTTCAGCAATGATATCACCTCTAGATAGTGGCTTTTTTCCCTGGAGAAGCTGTCATTTGAAGGACACGCTATTATTGGTCATGAAATTTGATATCTAATCAACTCAAGGTTTTTCCATCGACAGTTTGAAAAACTGGAAAGAAAGGAAGGTTTAGAAGTAGGACCAGCTCCTACACTAAGACTTCCCCTTCAGATTTTTTCCCATTTTTATTTGTAATGTCATCATAACTGTATTTAGCACCCTAAAGAGAAAAAACAATAAACAGCCACTATTATAGCACACACAGCTTAAGGTCATAAGAATGACCTACATCACAACAAATAAACTCTATACAGATAACATTTAGCTAAAGCCAAGGGTAAACACAAACATGAAAATCTATAGCAACTTGTCTATGGACCCAGAACAAGGCAGTAGGAGAGACAGGAAGAAAACAGCAGTCACTGGACTCTCACTTCATGGAAAGTGCACTGTGGACTGGCACAGTAGTGAGCACGTCAGGGTCCTGCTCTGAGCTGTGAGGATCAAAGAATCACACAATGGTCTGGGTTGGGACCTTAAATATCATCCATTTCTTCCTTGTATCTTATCTAATTCTACGCTCTTTCAGTTCAAAGCCATTCCTCCTTGTCCTGACACTCCATGCCCTTGCCCAAAGTCCCTCTCCAGCTCTCTTATAGCCAATTTAGGTACTGGAAGGTCCCCTAATGTCTCCCTGCACTTCTCTTCTGCAGGCTGAATAAGGTCAGTGAGTGCTACTTCTGAAAGATACATTTACCATCTAATACTTCCACATCAAAATAAAATTTTCACAAGAGAGAACAGACTGTGCAGTAGATTCACACTGAGTCCAGCTCAAAAGCAGAAATTCATGTTTGCAGTAATTTTATTTCTCTCAGCTCTACAAGCATTGTTCAAAGGATCCCACACTTCTAGTTCATATTGTCTAAACACAGAGAATATCTAAATATCCCCTCTTCTCTTTTAATATTTATGGCCTCCATTGGAAAACTCAAATTTTCAAATCTCACATGAACTGAATATGTCCAGTGACTACTTGGTAAGGACCCTGCATTCAATATCCACTTCTTCTGATGGGCTGAGACATGGTCTTCAACTTGTAGATGAGGACAGGAATATTTACATACTCTGTAAATGCTGTGATGACCAATTAAGATTAGGAATGGTCCAACAATCTACCAGTTAATCCAGTGAACACAGAGTGGCAAAAGTATCAAGGGGTGATCAAATTCCACCTTCTGTCACAACAGGTTCTACTACAAGTCTGCCACACTCAAAAGTTTTTACAACATGTTTTTGGCTTTAGGTCACTGAAAACTGGTACCTGGAGGGGGCTTGTTTGTTTGTCTGTTTTTTAAATGCAGAAAGTTAGGATTAAAACACTTTTAAAATTCAGTATGCAATAGTTAAATTCCATTTCAGGCTTCCACCTGGACTAGGTCACCTTGACAAGGGTTTAGAAATAGAAATCTTTGAAGTTTGTGGTCTTCCTGAGCCAATTATTATGAAGCCACCCACAATTCTGTTGGCAGGAGTTGTGTAAGCTTTTCCCAGCCAGGGTCTCATCTTTGCATGATTTACATGCACAGTTACAACAGTTCCAAAAAAAATTATCAAGCCTCCAATAAAGTTTTGGCAAGCACCATGGTACAGAATGAATTTTGGAAGGCCCAACTTAATTTATTTTGATGAACTTTTCCTTTTCCTATGAGCAAATGATCCAACACTGTAAATCCCAGAGATTATGGCAGTGTTTTGCCCTCCAATGCCTCCTTTCAGTTCACATTTGATGAATGTCACCCAATTATTTGCTGTGAGCTCATCTGTCATGCTCAGTACAGAATTAGCTGGGTTTGTCTTTTTCTTCCTCCACGGCTAATGACTGGATCATTAATCTGTTTTTCTGGATTTCTACTTTATGTGTTTAATTGGGCTTCTGGCCAGTAGAAATGATTCCTATGGACAAATGTGTTTGTCATTAAACACATCTATCTTTCCTAACCTGTGTTCTTTCTTCCTCCCTCCACTCATGAGCTACTACTTTTCTTTAATATTTCCACATTCAAGACAAAAGTCTCATCTAACTTATATCAGCTGTCACTTCAGAAGAGAAACATGAGAAATTTCTCTTTGAAAGCCCTGAAAGTCTGGATATGTTGCTCATTCCCCCTTCTGACTTGTAATGAGACAGAGTGCATCAAACATAGAAGAAAACAAACACATTCACAAGACTGCAGAAAATTACATAAAATTTGTCATGGAATCTATTTATGTCCATAATTTTTGTGACATGTCTAGGAACACACAAAGCCATTGAACTTCATCTTAGGCAAAAACACCTGTTTATCTAAAAGAGTTTAGAAGGCAAGGAGAATGATTTAAGTCTCAGACTGTAAAGAAGCCCTAGATGATGTGAGGAACTGTAGATCACTGTGTATTAGGATGCCTTATCATCCTCCTGACTGGCTGATGCTGGGACTCATAATTTCCAATGTAAGGCAGATATTGATGGAACAAACATAAAATTACTAAATCTCAGAAATGCCCCTGGGCTAAGGAGGACCCCATCTGCCTCCTGCTGCTCAAAGAACTTGCAGGAAAATAAACAAAAAGCTCACAGAACCAAATTTTACACTTCTTGTTAATAGTAAGCCCTTAACAGTATATAGTTGATGTCATTTTCAATAAACAGCTCTCATTTTCCAAGGTGATTCCTCTTCTTCTAGAGTTGCCCTCCTTTCCAGTATCATCAAATGAGCTGGTAGGAGTCAAAAGCTCAGAAACACTCCATCAGTGTTGTAGCAGCATCCTGGATCTGTGTTCTCCAACTCAATAGGGAGCCCTGGCATCCCTCCTCATTGCTTTAACTTTAGGTTCCCTTTCTTCTTCTTGTGAGCATAAAATCCTCCAAATCAAACTGTGGATTAAAGCACAGAAGAGTCATGACAAGTTCAGCAGGCAGACTGCTCCACTGACACCCTTACCAAGGGACTTTGGGGCTCTTCAGAGACAGCCCTGCCTAGGCCTTGCACAGGTTTGTGAGTATGAGGATTAAAAAGTTGTGCCTCCTCTCCCAAGCCTAACCAAAATTCCAGACACAAGAGGTTCAGAAGATGAGGAAGAACATGAACATAGTGTAATGTTCTTCCTTCTTGATTAACCACCATGACCAGGAAAAACAATCTTCCAGATATTTCTGTGTAGTGAGGTTCTCCACTGCCCCAGCATAAATCCCATCATGACAGGTACCATCAGTCTGAATTTTCTCCCTGTGGTTTTCATTAATATCATGCCTTCTGCACAGTCATTGAACAATATGCAGTTACCTGAGTGCACTGTGGAATTTCTGTGCATGAAGCACCCTCAAGTTGCCTGGTAAATTCAGCAGGCTTGGAACACATGACACTCCTTAGAGCATCACACCCATCAGAGAAAATTTGCTATGACAAAGCAAAATATTTATTATACTGGCCCAGTCCCTGTTCAGCTCCCTCTCCCCTCAGAGCAAAGATGACACAGTTAAAGGACAGAGTAGTCTTGAGTGAAAGTATTGCATTTGTTTTAAAAGCAACTCCTGCAGAAAATGTGCAGTTACACCAAAACACAAGCCACATCAGAGCTGCAGGTGCACATCACCCACACAGAAATCAACTTATGAGAAGAGCATAATTGTACACATTAAATCTTCTTTTGATTTCAGAGGAAACATATGAGTTTGCCAAGGCAATACTTTACATCTTCAGCTGATCAATCAGACAACGTGAGGGGAGGGGAGAGAGTGATAAAAGAAAGTACAGCACAAAAAGCCCGAGAAAGAAAATCAATAAAAAATAAATAAATAAAGGAAAATGTTAATAATTTTTTTATCAAGAGATGTTTAGGCTCAAGTTCCAAATGTGATATTTGGCACAGAAAAGACAAAACTGTGCTAGAAATGGATGAAAAGCACCCAGCAGTGAATAGGAAAGTAGCTAACTACTTACTGCCTGTCTTGCTTTAAGAAGAGCTTTTAACTAGCATGTGGGATGCACTTTCTTTCATCTGTATGGATTAATTTCCCCCACTCGAGTGCTGTCCAGCATTTTAAATAGGAGCGAGAGGAGATCAGCTCTAGCAGGCATTATTCACCAGTAAAACAGGTGTAATCGTGTTCATCATTTAAACGTCTTCATCCTATTAGTTTCATAATAAGCTTTTAATGATTCCTTCAATAAAAGACTCAAAGACCAACCCCTACAAGCTGGAGAGTGCTCCATTGTCCCGCCAAACCGTTTTCTCTACCATCGATCGCAAAGATAAAAATCAATCGCAGCTAAGCAGGGTGAAGTTAAAAATAAATTGCATGGATTGATTTCTGTTAAGACCTTTGGCTCCTAGTTAATGGAGGAAAAAATGGAGGAAAGAAATTTATATTTGAACATGGTGTATTTAGTTTCTATGAAAATAAAGAGAAGGCTCTATACTGGGAAATGAACATTTAATTTCTCCCCTCTATCCTGTTTCGCTGCTGAGGAGTCTCACATTAACAAAAAAAAAAAAAACAAAAAAATCCCAAAAAACCCCACTTACTTTATTCCTGAGGATATTTGCCACTTATTTAAGTTTTTTAATTGATAACTTGATAACTGAGGTCAGGAATCCCTATGAATTAGCATAAACTCAGCTGTGGCTGCTGGTTGAAGTCTATTCACCTGATAAATGACTTCAATTCAGCAAATATGTTCATTTAGCCTATTCTTAAATACTCAATAAACTTGAAACATGCGCTCATGTCCTACAAAACATAAGCACTTTCAAGTGTTCCTAAACAAGCATAGTTACAACTAGTAATAATACTAAACTACTTCTCTGAGCTGCACTTAGATATATGTAGCTTCTAGAACCAGGAAATCTTTTCCCTCTCTATAACGCCTCAAAGAGAAATGTCCCCCCACCTGAATTCTAATATTATAAATAATAAATATTTTTCTTTCTACTAAGGCTTGGGAAAAAAAGGTTATTATAAATATATCCTGCCTGATAAAACCAGAATTTGATTCAGATAAAAAGAAAGTCTATAAATGCCATTTTGCATCAAATTACTTCAGCTGAAATTTTTGGACCACTCTGATGAGACACTAGGCGTCCAAAAAAGGAAATATCCATAGGTTTTATAAGAAGTTATCAGTGACTGTGGGTGAATACTGACATCTGCATATGTTTTAAGGAAACTTTTCTGATGCAAAAGAAGACTGAAATGGTTCAACAGATTTTGGCAGAAGTGTTTGCTCCTCTGAGCCAGATGAGTTATTCAGATGTGCACTGTAAGACTCCCACTCAGCTGCACCACACAACAGCCTCTGGAGAAATTCTGGGTTTGCTCCTTCTCACTCATGCCAGTGAGCAGGCTGAGATGCTGCCCTGCTGTGCAACTCCCTGAATTAGGCAAAAGTCTTCCAAGTTCAAAATTACTTCAGAAGGTGAGGAGCAAGATAAAAGATCAGTATCACAGAAGAGCATTTTCACTTGAACTTTTCACTTTCTGTGTGTAATTCCTACAATTCCTACAAGAACTGCAGCTGCTTCTACACTGCTGCATGTGCAAGATGTGAGTAACCACCATCCCTTGCTCCTAAATGGCAACACCACAGACCTCATCACATTCAGGAGGATTATAAACCACAGCCAAGACCCTGTCTCTCTTCCCAGCTGCCTCACACTCTTTTCTTCTTTCATCACATCAACCTCAAAACAAAGGGCCACCAAGACAGCAACTTAGCTTTTTGAACATGGGATCATCACATGTCCCAGGACAACCTGAAGCAATATGGAATCAAGGGAAAGATGTGCAGTTCCCAGGGTTCCCAGGAGACTGAATCACAAATAAAATGGCATAGAAAGAAGATAAGAAAGCTTCCCAGAAGGAGAAGTAGAAGCAGGGGCCAATGAGAGACAAGAGTTTTAGCCTGCAGCTAAACACCTTGATAAATTATGCCATGGGATGGAAAGGGAAAGTGGTACCCATGTTTCCACTCTTTAAAGGCCTTGGAAAGTGATAAGGTACTGCCTCTCAGTGTGCCTCTCTGATTAGTGGTGGAAAGCACTTCCCTTTTAACGTGGAAATGGACCAGGATCTAAAGCAAAACGCCAATCCTTTTCAATCAAACTTTGCAGGGATCATTCCTTGTCCTTATGAGACTACCAGTCAAAGAGAGATCTGAGAGGGTTCATCTCCAAAGGCATTTGTTTGGCCTGTATCACCCCCAAACCCAAACCAGGTATCAGCTGCTAAGTCTGAGGAGTCTTCTATACCCAGTGGAGTTGTCACTGCCAGGGAAAGTGCTGAATGTCTGAGCTACAATTCAAGTCAAATTCAGCTCTTCTCTACTGGGATAGCAGAGTCTGCAGCATCCTGGAGAAAAATAAAGACATAAAAAACAACCAGGACAGGTATTGATCACCCATCCACACACCTCTGCACTGACTTACAGCCAACTCAAATCAAAAAGGCCAAAGTAACCCTGAGGGTCTCCAAGTGCTGACAGAGACAGAAGTGCAAGAGAGGAATGGGGACAGCGAAAACTGCATGACGGACTAGACTGGTCTGATCTCTGGGGGGAAAGCCACATGCAGAAGGGTTTACACAACACAGCAAGATCAATAGGGGCATGGAAACATATTTATGAGACCTAGATCTACAGCTGGAGAAAAAAAGATAAAAACAATTTTGAGAGACCAAATCCTTTCTCAAGTCTTTTAGGATCTTGTGAATATGCCCAAAATCTTATCTGTCCTTTTCTAACTCTCTCAGTTCCAACGCATGAAAAATACTGTGTCCCTGTAAATTTTGTCCCACTGATATCCTTAGGTCACCAGCCCTATAACAGTAGAAGTGCCAGCAGTCACCATGTCAAGCATTCTGAAGAGTTCCATCACTATTTCTGTCCATCCCCTGGCACCTAGGCTTCTGTGTGGACACAGTCCTCACGGGGTCAGCGTTGGCCATGTCATCCTGCTCCACTAGCGGCCAGGCTCATCCAAGGTGGGAGTCCAGCCACCCAGAAGAACCACTGAGCCATTGCACCTGAGATGCTTGCACATGACCTTTGGGCAACCAGGAACAGCTCCTTTAACTTAGCAATACTTAGCTCTCGACGGCAGCTATAGGTCTGCCCACAAGAACACTGCTCTCTGAAAAAAGCTGATTCCCAGAGCAAAGCTGATTCACGGGGAATGCACTGCCCTATTCATGCCCCTCAGGACCCCTCAGACCCCCACAAACAAGCAACACTGTACAGGGACTTCTGTGGCCCAGACTCTCCTCACTGCCTGAAATAAGTGGTGACATTTGCTCATGCTTTCCTTCATTTTCAGTGGAGATTTTTGATCTGTTGACAAGGAAACCTACATAGGTGATTCCTGACCTTCTCTTTAAAGAACCAAGTAGCATTGATATTATTTGTTTACTTATAGGAAAATAAAAAAAAAAAGTTTTCTCCAAACAATGCTGTCTCACTCAAAATAGAATTTCCTGAAAAATAATTGCCATTTTCATTAAAGCCTATTTAATTTTCAACACTTTTCAGCAACCTGAGCAATTCTATTAGAAACACTGATACAAGACTTGCTTGAAAAATGCGTTTTCCAGAATTCCCTCTGTAATTTATTTTTTAACATATAAATTTTCCAAAGTACTCTAGACTCATACCAAAAGACTATCTCTCATCCCTGTGTCTTATAATGTAGGCTCTGCAGATGAGAATACCTTAACAGTTTAGGTAATTGTAGGGAAATCACATCTTTAAGGCAGGTTATGTTTGCACTTGAGTTTGGAAAGGGATACAGTTTCAGTAACAAGTACTCACTGGAGCACAGCTATGTAATTGAACACCACAGACATAGACATTAAATGGCAAAGTTGATCATCAAATTAACACCTTTTTGCTATAGTACATAAGTCCAGATATATTCCAAGGTTTTCTCACAAATAAATGACATGTTTTGCGAATTGTATGAATTTAGGTATTAATCATGAAAGAAGATTATGATATTGGCTCCTGGGTACACCACAGCAATACTGTGAACTGAATGAAAATTTATACATGCAAGAGAGGATAAGAAAAATCTCTTAATGTATCAATTTATGCAAAATTATACAATCCAATCCTAGTGACATGATAGGCACCCTTAAATAACTATTGACCAATCAAATAGGAAGTCAGTCAATAAATTCAGAGTGATCACCTACTGTTTTATTCATAATAATTCTTCCTATTCTCTCTAGGCAGCTGATTCTTTCTTCCCTCCACATTACCTTTTACATCTTTCCTCGTGGGCTATGTTCTTTATCTCTTTTGCCTGGTAATCAGTGCCAGTCTTTTCAAACTCTCTTCAACAGATGAAATTTTCAAATATAAGATCATTCTCATTTTCCTTCTTTGTACTGTAACTCTGAAAGATCCTTTCAGAAGTGCTGCACTACAGGAATTGTTGATTTATAATGGCATTATAATATCTTCTGTGTTCTTCTTTCCCCTATCCATTATGAGTCACAGTATCATGTTTGCTTCGAGTGCAGTTACACAATTAATGCTCCCCAGGAATCTTAAAGTGCAGGCCTGTTCATCAACTTGGTTAGAATGGATATTCACTAGTAAATAACTGCATGCAGATAATCTAAGACATTGATATCAATAGCTGGAATTCATCTTCCCTAACTGTAGCTGTCAAAAATCTTGGGGTTTTCACTAAGCTCTACTTAGGTTCCTACTAATATTAATGAGAAAGGCATACTCAGAGAGACCTACCTCATGTTGAAATAGGTGCAATAAGAGATAAATTGCCCCTAAAGGTTTCGATCTCTCTAACTTTAGAGGAGCACTGCCTATAGATTTAGACTAAAAATCTACTGATTTAATGACAAGTTAAAAGAAACAAGTTCCTCTCTCCACTCCAAGACATTCTGATTTGTTCCAGAACAGACCTATCAGAAGTCATGTACCGATCCGTAACGCAGCTATCAAACCTCACCAGGTTCTTAACATTTAATGTGTTATTTATTTATTCATCTCTATCTAATATTTAAAATTCCAACGACCTGGCTCCTACACTTCTGTCCAAGATTATCCAGACTGAACAATTCGCGTGAGACATTGCGAGCAGTCAATCTGACACATCCCATAATAGGCAGAGACACAGTTTGTGAGACTAATACATCCAGGACATATCAGCACTCCTACATAGGTACCAAGCAAACACTCTGCATAGTCCATTGACCACGTCCTGGATTTAACAGACCTGCAGCTCAGAGTGTGCTGGGAATCCGAAATGCCTGCGTGTCACTCGAGTTCTGCAGGGACTCAGCCACTTAGAGCAGGCTGCTGGACAGGCAGAAACCCTGCCAGTGTGACACAAAACACAGGGAGAGGGATAGACAGCCTGGGAATGGAGAGTCTCCTGCCCAAAGCAGCAGCAATGTTCTGAGTGTATATTTAATAGCTTTTTTAAGTGTGGGGATGTGATTTTCAATTCAAACACTCATCAAGCTACAATAAAGCCTTGCTAAGAATAGTCGAGGCACTTGAGAATTGCATATACATACATGCATATTTGTATACACACACACACATTTTTTTAACTTGAAGCTTTTAGCAGCTAATAGCCTGAGCTGCTCACTGCTGATTTGAGGCAGAGGAACACACACACCAGGCCCATGTCCTCACTGTGAGATCAAGATTCTAAAGAGAGTGGCCTTGTTTTAACATAGATGAGAGCTGTGGAGTGAAAAATGTCTGTAAGGCCCCATGCTTAAGGAATTGGACATTCAACAACACCCTCAGCCACAGACATAAACCACCATATTAAGAGAGTCTCTCTAAAATACTCCTTGGAGAGCAGAGCATTTATCGATTGGAAAGCCATTGCTTTTAGTCAAATCATGACTTACTAAGTTGCAAAAACTGAATTCACTGTGTTTTCCAGCAGTGGCCAAAGGAAGCAGTAGTAGACTGGGTTTCATGGGGGATTGAGGGGAGCTGTGGCTCCCATTGCAGTAAGTCATCTCCAGAGCAGCAGAGTCCTCTACTTTCAGAAGTTGAGCAAATGTTGCTCAAATGCATGCAGTTTTCATACTGCAGTCCTCCCAGGCCATAGGAATCCAGTCCTCCACCTAATCCCAGCACAGACTTACCAGTCTCGCCTCGTAAGAAAGTGTGACAGCAAACACAGCAAAACTTCCTTGTAATTTGGATACAGTCAAGAAAAATTCTCACTCAAGGAAATAAAATAGGAGCTTAATATAATCCAGTCTTATTCAAAAAGGGAAGCATGTGTCTTTTTGGTACCACCTGAATCCCATCTTCATCTCATTTTTTTCTCCCTGCTTCAGCACTGGAGACAAGCAGTTAACATCACCATGTCTGTATGTTCATCTCTGTGTCTCCTGAGCTTCCTACGATCTGGAATCACCGCAGCCTGGCTCTCAGTTTTCAACCAAATGGTACATCTTCAGGAAGTGTTCTTCCAGACTGTACTATTCATTCTCAGGCTTCCACAGACACAAAATTCAGAGAGATGGCCCTGTTCCATCCAGCCCATGTATTCTCAAAAAATCTCAAAAACACATAGTTTCTCATTCGATTTCTGACACTTTCTCCTCGTCTCCAAAATCATCACCAACTGACAAATTTACAGATATCTTTCACTTTGAAGTTGCCCTGTAACATCTTTTCTCAATTTTTCTGCTATTTTACCTCCTACTACAAATTTTGGTTCACTCTATTAGCATTTCCTGACTGTCAAATCAGCATAAACCTTTCCAGCTGCTAAAATAATCATTCACACCTTTCCTTTGTTCTTCTCTGTTCTCCCCACTTCATTTGTAGTTCCTTTGTTTCTTACAATTAGCCACACAAACAGCAAGTTGTGAAATCCCTGGACCTTTAATGAACAAAATTTAAAAATACATAAGATTTAATACAAGTGATGAGCAGAGAGATAAAGTGCTCTACCCCAGACTGCAGAGCCACTGGGATGGACTCCCAGCTCTTAAGAACTGCGATCCCATGTGCTTCCCTAAGGACGTGCCTCCTCTCTTGCACAGAGAAAATACCTTGTGCAGGCAGAATTCATGTCCCATTTGTACGAAGGCAACGTACCTGGATGAAGATGTATTCATCCTGAACAACAAGGGAGCTGACATCGATGGAGCGCGAGAAGGGCCCGCTCCTTTTGGTCTCGGAGCACTCCTGGATCCGACAGGTCAAATAGTGGGTGTCTGCAATGGGAGAAATGGACACATCAGAAATGCCCAGGTAGGAGCCACTTGTCTGTAAACACCATCAGCAGCTCAAAAGAAGGTCTTATCTCCAACTAGGCAGATGTTATTCCATGATCTGCCTCCAGCCTTTGACACTGTAACTGCTCTCTGAAGTTAGGAATTCACCACACTTCGACATTCGCCATTCCCTTCCCTGTTGTGCAGACGTCCCTCAGGAGACTGAAGCTGAAACAATAAATGGAGGGTACCAGCCATAAATGCATCAGAAAGCTGCTGATGAGACCATATAGAGCACAAGCCACCCAGGTAGAATTCACTAATTCTTATACCCTTCTGGAAGTCATAGCCCTGTCTTTCCTCTGAAACACCCCAGCCTTGTTGACAGGTTTTAAAGCTGAGTCAGTAAAACACAAAAAGAAAAAAAAAAAAAAAAAAAAAAAAACCAAAAAAACCCCAAATGAACACTATTAAGTTTAACTTATTTTTCTGTGAAAATCACAAGCATCTCCCAAAATTAAGCCTTTATAGCAAACATAGGCTAGGAATGAAAATGCCATGGCCATGAAATAACGTGAGTAGCTGAAGATTCCTAACAGTAGTTTTTTTGCACTGCAAGAAGCATCAAATGCTTCTGTCTAGAGAGAAGATGAGAAGACCATCACACTAATGGGATGCTGTCAGGCCTTGGCATTGCTTGAGAGGAGGAACAGGACTGGGAGAAGAACATGAAGACAACAGAAGAAAAAGGCAGATATACAGAAAGTTAGAACAAGAAGAGACGTGCTCACCTCCAGCAAGTTGAGAGAGGTTATAGGGGATTAAGCATTATTTCACTCAGGCTAAGAAAAGGCCTCATGAAACAGAACAATGAAGGCACTGTGTTTCTGGATGTGTGTAATCTAAATATGCCATCTCTGCTTTTCAACTGCTCTCTGAAAACTGCAAATTAGGGAGAAAATGAAAATACTACTAAGATGACAGCTGGAGTGATAAAAGAGCCATGTCTTTTGCACTGTGGCACTTTTACAGGCTTCCCAGATTCAAATGCTTCTTTGCTTTTCTACAAAGGGTGAGGACAGACCATCAATGAAGTAAACAGCAAATTTATAAAGGCTGGGGTGCGCCTGGTGCAGTGATTTGAGATCACAATGGAACTTTATGACATGGACCTTGTCAAACTGAGCCCAAAATTATAAAATAGAAGTTTAAAAAGACAGTCACTAGCCAAGCAAATCTGCTACAGGATTCTCCACCACAAAAAGCCTGCCTTGTCCTTGGTCTGTGTCCTTCCAGTGACACCAAAAGGTGGGGCAGTGGAAAGCTCTGGGGGGCACAATTGAAATCCTCTGAGATTCAGCCAACTGCCTTCCCAGATTGTAAAACAAGATTCACAGACTGATAGTTTCCTCTTTTATAGTCTTGTCCCAGCAACACTCTTAAAAATGCAAAAAGAATGCAAGTCAGAGGCATTAATAATCAAACTAATAATTTCTAAAATATTTTGTCTAAAAGAGTCACAAACTACAGTCAAGCTTTAATCTAATAAAGGTCCATGCCCAACCACCCAGTGACTGAAGGCCCCTGTTTAAAGGCTGCAGACCTGGTTCTGGGTTGATACACCAGGGATTCCAGGTTAATAAGGGCTGAGTCACAGCAGTCACACGGGTCTGGTGCAGTAATGAAATCGTAGGCCCACTGAGGATGCTAAAGCAGCAGAAAATGTTGCTGGTGCCAGCTCAGAGTACTGGGCAGTGATTAAAATGTATGGTGAAAAACACCTGACCTAGAGACAGTGCCAATAACCAGAGTACCAGAGCTGTGCTTTCTCCCAGCAAAAAATTCCAGCAGCAGCAGTAGAGAGGTCAGACTTTCAGCTGGCATAAATTAAAAGTTGTTCATCAACTGATATACACACACTTGGCTCAGAGCTGCTATTTAGCTCCTCAGTGTGGAACCTAAGACAACCTTGCAGTGGATAAAAGCAACTTCTCAGAAAACAAGAGGGTCTCATGTGCTGCCATGCTATCCAAAGAGATCAACATCAGGGACTTGCTCTTTGAGGTAGCTCTAAAATTAGGCAGAGGGAGGAGAGGTCAGGAGTTGTATTTTTAGAAGCTCATTTCCTCCAGTACATTGTCCCACACAGTCGCCTGGATATTCTTATCATTCCAAAAAGGGGATAATTTGCTGCTGCTGAGTGACAGAATGGGAAGAGGAATAAAAACCTGTCACAAATAAATGCAGATAAATCACAAGTGTTGACATGACAACGAGCTTCCCGCCTATTGGGAAATGTGTCATTTTGAGTGTGTTACACCAGCAATCAAATGTACTCAAAGAATAACACCTGATTAGTATTCACAAGGAGATGGTGGTAGAGAAGGCGGGTAGCTCACTATCCATTTTCCATTTAGTCTCTTGTTTTATTTATTTTCATACATTTTACAATACAAGCCTATTTAAAAAAAACAAACACAGACACAAATAAAATATCTTTAAACCCGTCTGCTTTAGGATACCAGATAAAGCTAAACCTTGCTTTTTTCCTGCTTCCCCAGAGAAAATAAAAAATAATTCCCTTTAAAATACATCAAGAAAACAGGTAAAAATTATAGCAGCACCCAGTTCAGTTCCCATTTGTGTGCAACTCAAAGTGAGAACCAATCTCAAGTCCCTGCTGAAGCTTCTTAAAGGGTGACATTCACAGAGCACATCTTCTCACATACGAAGTACAGGGTGTCTCAACAGAAGTCTCCATTAAGAGAGAAGAGGCCATCCTAACTTCCAAGCTGGTATCTCCCCCTCCTCCAGAATGAGTTAATTTTGCACCCCCTTTTTGGACAGTCACAAGGTAAAAGGACATTCACCCAGAGGGGCAGGTGACATGAGACTAAGCCATGCCTCCAAAGCCTTGCTTACCTTTCACTGCGTGGTGTATTGCCTTAGGGAGGTTGTTTCTATCTGGGCATTACTTCCAATTTATATATTGTCCTATACAACACCAGAATTAAAGGGTTTGGGTGTTTTGGTTTTCAGGGTTCTTTTTGCAGGTTGGATTTTTTGTTACTTTTGGGATTTTTATTATGTTCCAGTGCAAAAGGAGTTGAGAAGAACTCCATACTTCATGGGCAGCCCTAAAAATGTCTCCAGCCACTTCCTCAGCTCATCTGCGAATGTGGCAATATGTACATCAAGCAGCCTGGAGGGCTTGCTGCAGCTCAAATCCCAGCATCCATGCCTCTGCACAAAGCCTTCCCACCTCACTTAGGATTAGGGAATGGCTTTCACAGATGTACAGCCATTTTCCAGTGGAAGAGCTTGAGCCGCCTCCTCATTGCTATTTAACACAGTCTTCCATCTTGAGATTCTGGAGTGTATTTTTACCCTTTTTGAAGTGACAAAACTTCAAAGCTGTCAAAGCTGTTGTGTCACTGTGCTGAAGGCTGTAAAGGGCCAACCTGTGTGCAGGTGACTATGACTTAGACACAGGACAGCAAGTCCTGCTCCTTCCTGCAGCTGAAAGCAGGGATGACTGGCCAGCATGGCTAATAGGGAAAATGGCAGCTGATAGAGACAAGTTGCATTGGCAGACTGGCTCAGCTTAAATCAGGTCCTGGTGTCAGGCAAGATTGAAAATCATAACATCCATGGGAGGGAAAAAAATTCACTGGCCACAATATTTTTTGCCCGAAAGAAAAAGACATGTAGGCTCTCCAGGAATTAGTTACCCTGTTTTATCTTTCTGGTTAGCTTTTCTCCCCCTCTTTTTCCTATAACTCAAATCCTGTTTATTGCACTGTATCTGTGAGTGGGGTGAAGATCAGCTCACTGAACATCAGAAAGTTCAATATATCCTTCCCAGGAATGCTGGTGGGTGCCTGTGTCAGTGTGATCATAATAGCTCCCTTGCATCCAGCCCTGTTCTTGCTGCTATTATACCATGGCAGAAGGCACAATGCCCAAGGCTCCTACATGTTTTTACAATTTAAAAAATGCAAGCCTCGATTATTATTCTGCTACAATGACTCTGCCAAGATGTTGAAAAATTGTGAAAAACTTCATCTGCTACAAAAGATGGGAACAGCTTAAGATAAGATAGGCACTGGAATTATCAGCATCTTGCAGTATTTAAGGAGACTAGACCCAGGGGAAGATGGGTTTTTCAGAGACACAACCATTTCTAATAATTGGACAGACAAAACCATGTGGCAAGATATCTTGAAGGACAGACACCAGAGAGGTGAACAGGACTGCCAGCTCCCAGATCCATAAGCTTATTAATAGCCCTGACTCATTTATGGATGATTGAGACTCCTGCCCCACCACCTGTTCCCAGCTCCAGAACACCTTTTAGGCTCCAGTGTCTGAATTGGTATTAGATAGGTTCTTGAGTCCTATTACTGCTAAAAAGAAAAAAAAAAAAATTTAAAAATCATTAAAAAAGCATCCAATTCAGGAGTCTAGTCCTAAATACCATTTCCCTTCCTTCCCCTCCCTTCCCCACTGCTTTTACTCTCCACTTCTTTTTTTTTTTTTTACTTAAAAAACATGGAGGAAAACAGAAGAAGAGGAAAGAAAAATGCCCAACCTAAAAAAATAATGTATTTTTCAAGTAGACAGTGACATTGAAGGCACAAATTCTTCTATCTGAATTAAGCAATGGGAATACTTAAATCCATGTCCGTTAATGCATCAAATAAGTGACTGAGCCACCAGTCTGACCTAAAAGAGGCATTAGAGAAGCCTTTCCTTCCTTCTGCATAGTACTGAGGAAAACTTCCATCAGAGACTTTCTGATCAAGAGGAAGTAACTGCAGAGCCCCATTTTCCAGCAGGTGTAAGTGCCTCAGCTATTTCACTGAGCACATGAAGGCCCAATTTCGTTGAGAACTTACTGGGAGAAAAGTTCAGTGCTGCATTCCTGAGCACGCAGAGCTGTACAATATCCACTGGGGAAGTCTATAGCTGCAAGGGACTTATTGCTTTGTGACACAAACTAATATTGCTTTAAGCCTTAGAACCTCTAATTGGAGCAACACTGTTCTTTTGTGCTGTGCTGGGCTGGGAGAGCAGTCCTTTGGCACAGGCCAGCAGGGCCAGCACAGATCTGGGATGGGGCTGTTTTGCTGACACTACTGGCCAAGCCTGGCTTCCTGTGAAACCCTCAACACCATCAGCTGCCAATTTCAAAATGCTGAATTTATATATTAAAGCAAGAACAAAGAGCAAACCCCTGAGCAAACAAGACCTGAAGGAAGAGAGCTGTCTTTAAGCTGGGGATACATCTTTCAAACATTTACATCCTTGACATATCCAATATTCAAATAGCTGGGTGAGCAAGTTTAAACTTAGTTTGAAAACAGAATCCATCAGCAGTTTGCTTGCTTGCTTGGGTTTTTTTATTTGCTTTTGACCACTTTTCCCGTCATACCTGTGACAGTACACACAGCAGCAAAGGCAATGAAGATTCCTCCCTACCTTGTCCACCCACCTGTCGGCCTGTTTTGCTTTTTCCACATATTCAACAAACAGCTGTCACCCCTGAGCTTTTATTGCCTGGTTATTTATTCAGCTGCCATCACTAAATAGCAGTGGGAGGCCAATGAGTGATATTAGACCATCCACAACCTCAGAGAAGCCATCTTGATAGACAGGAGCTTGTTCACACATCTGGCCTACGCAGCACTTGACTAAAACAGAGAAAAGTTTGCAACCAACAAAAATGAGGCCTTCTCCTCCCAGAAATCCTCTAACTCCTCAATCTTATGCTGTTTTTCTATACTGTCCCTGCACCAAAATGGGACACTTGTCCCATTGCTCCCATTTCCTCACACTGAAGTTCCACACTGCAATTCCTGTGAGAAATATCTAAAACACTCTGGAGACAGTAAGTCAGCTTACTTCTAATACCATGTCTTTGCTGGAGATTGACTACATAGGAATCCATTCCACTGCAAATGTGACTAGATTCATTTCAATGAGGGGCTAAGAATTTTTTTTTTCCTTTTCCTGCTTCAGATCCAGGCATCTTTTCAAGGCCTGTGATGTTTTGGTATGGAACACCTATTCATAGATTATGAACAAAACTGAAAAAAACTTTCAATACAAGACAAAGGCGCATAGGGACATGCTGGCTAGAGGGTGAGTCTGACTGCAGGTAATTTCTCAAATTCTCAGGTACCACCTAGCTGTTTTGAGCACCTCTGGAAATGCACAGAGGTTCCATGGTACAGTGCTGGTAGCCCAGCTCTTTATGATTGATGTAAACTATGTGATACTGAAACAGCTAAATAGGGAACAGAATAGTTGGCTTCTTAGCCCAACAGACTGTGCTTCTTTCCACCCCCTCCACAGACACAAGCCCTGCAGCCCATGACTTTCCCCTACGGGCTCAGGATAAGAACATCACATGAAACCCCATGACCCACATCTCCCCTGCCAATTAAAATGTAAATGGGGAGGTAAAATGGGTAAAGTGAATTCTCATTCCCACTCCATTCTTGGCTCAAAGCCCAGTTTTTAGTGTTGGCTGCAGCCACTCACGTCCATCAGCTGTCCGGGCTTCCATGTGCACAAGGTCAGGTTCTTTATCCAAACCAGTCACTGACCTGGGACAGGAGAGAGAGAGAGAGAGAGAGAGAGAAGGCAGTCAGTTAGCTGAAAGGCTGCAATCAGACAGAGATGGTGAAGGAAAGCAAAACCAGTTTAAACCTACCTTGGGACACCTGGTATGTAGGTCTCCACCTTTAAACGACTTGTCTCCTTTGTATTTCCACAGAGACCATGCTCAGGGGCCCTACACCAACCTTCCCAGGCACGGGGGAGTGATCCTGCCTGTCCCTTGTCTACAAGATCAAGACTACCATGACTGTTCTTGTGGTGGCAAAGAGAGCTGGTACCAAGACCCAGTAAAATCAGAGCTCTGTTTTAATGCTGAAGGAAAAACAAGGGCACAGCAGCCTCATGCCTTCAGAAAGCAAATTAAAAGGAGGTTTTATTTGGCTGATTAGAGACATGAAAGATTAAGTTTCCTGATTTGCCCCTGGTTTGCTGGGCAATCTTGCTATTCTTTACCTCCTTTTCCTCATCTTCAAAAGAAAAGCAGTGTTGCACTGATTTCAAAAAGTTGAGAAAGTATTCATTATTCACACCATGACTCCATGCCATCCATGGTCCTTGACAATTACGAAAAGAGGCACAAGGAGTTTCTTTAATCTCAATAGCTGGAACTCAAGCACCCCAAGTCAAATCTTCCTGTGCATTGTTATTTACTCCCTAAAAATATATTTCAAAGCACATTAAAAAGATACTTTTCCTCTTGGAAGAGGGAAAGTCAAGCCCAGAACAGAACTGTTATTATTAGTGTACTGGCTGATAAGAATCACTGAGATGAACATTTAGTCCTAGAAATGGCTGGCAGGGGAAAAAAAATCCATAGATGTCCACGTGATTTATGGTGTTGCTTCTCCTGAGTTGACCAAAGGGTTAGATTAAAAAGGGACAATGACAAAAATCAGTTTCTAATTTGGTGGGAGTTGAATTTGATACAGTAGATTGTAAATAATAGATTCCCTCCGAGACAGCCAACATTTAGAATTCCCTAATGTTCTGAAAACATTTTTATCACATTTTTTTGCCGTTTTCATCCTTGGGGCATCAACAGCAGAAACATTAAAAATAATAATAATAATAATTTAAAAAATACAGCTGCTCAGATTCATTTTTGTGAATCCCAAAAAACCACAGCAACTGAAGCAATGACCAACATATAAATGTGCTGGAGTTCAGCTAAGATCAGCCAGTGCTGCCAGTGTCAAAACAACTACACTGTGACCCACAGTGTAGGTAACTGAAACTGGCACTGCTTGTTAACGAGGGCACCACATCGATAGCGAGTCCATTCACAACACTCTGAGTGGTGGCCAAAAGATACCAACACAACAAAACAAAACAGGCAGGGCTTTCTTCATTCCACTCACAGTGAGAAGCAGTCTGCTCCTTAATCGCTACCATCAGTTTCAGGGTGATCCCACAAGGAAGAAAGTGCTGTCTGTTATTAATAAGGATGCCAGAATGAGCCTGAGCTCCTGTGATCATGCAATTATTGGGATCAAAGCTTCCCAATATATGGACACAGTTAGAAGTGACATTAGGATACACAGATATTCCTTTAAATATCAGTGAAAAACATTATGGTGTGCTGCAGTATTAGTCCCCAATGTATACAGAAAGCAATCTTTCTATTCCATAGCAGAAGTTTTCTTCCTTTTTCAAATGGGTAGCACTAACTGCTGTAATTTCAGTCATTCAGTAACCATGACCCTTGTCTATGACATGTCTATAGAGACAGATGTACATGCTTACCATCATATCTATTCATCACAACTTAATGAAACGGAGTGGTGATTCCAGCACTTTGAGGTAAAGGTTGGGAACACTTTAGGGACTTGTCCTGCAGCCCTTACCAACAGGTAAGGGTAATGTACTTAAATTCAACTTTAAATGCACTCTCCTGGCATCCATCCTTCTGGAAGCCAGACACCAGACTCCTACTCAGAGCCATTTGCTGTGTCCTGGGACTACAATGTCACATGGCTTCACCTGTGCCCCTGACATCCTCTGGGTCCCTCCCCTCCAGATGGAGAGGGCACTGTATCTCCCCCTGCAGCAATGAGGCAAAACTGTTCCTGGCCCAGGTAATAAGAGACATCAGTCTGCCACAGTACTATTCATTTTTAAAGGGACTATAATTAGAAGAACCTAAGTATATCCTAACAAAATCCAGAATACTCATTACTATTGTGCATTTGCATACACAAGCTCTGTGGATCTACTCATAATGCCTTTCAAGTGTGCACCAGGGAATGAGAGGGATCTCCTGAAACATGTCATTCTAGCTTGAAGTTCCTTTCCAGTGCCATCTACTTGTTCCCTTAATTAGCTTTGACAAGCCTAATGGTTCTTTTCAGAATAACAATGATGACAAAAAAGGACTAGCACACAGCAAACCCCTAGTACTCCTCTGTTCACCAAATAGTGCACTACAAGTTGAAAAGCTCACAAAGTGTTCTGCAACCCAAAAGCAAGACAGACTGCTCTATCTGCAGGCAGATAACAGGCCTGAAAAGTGATGCATTGGTCATCCTTCCTTCACTCAAACCAAGTAGCTCTCTTATACCAATGACTGGTTGCAAAACAGATCCCCAGTCAATGCTGTTTCTTCACGCCTCATCTCACATCTGTTCCCACTGGCAAGGAACAGAGCTTTGCTTTGTATTGCTCTTACTCTTGATTTCAGGTATTTTTAGTAAATGGTCTCTCGTCATTTGTCTGGAGGAGCTTTACATGAAGAATGCAAAAAAGTCAGCAGTGGAAAGAGCAAGATGTAAATGCAGATCCTGAAGCACAGCTGCAAAAACACACACACAGACTCTAAATCTGTTCCTTTATCATGCTGTAATTCTCTAGCCTTGAGAACTCACTACAACAACCTCTCAGGTCTGGCAATACAGGAGCAGCAGCAAAACAAGAGACACTTTCACAGCCTTGCATTTTCTTACACATTACCTCTCCGAAGAACGTTTGGAGGATGCACCGCTCAATATTATTTAAGCAACTAAAGCATGTTGAGGAGAGATGTTAGCATCCCCTGACTTATGCAACCAAGTGTAGCCCACAGAGAGGGGTGGCTGGGAAAGGCTTTCATGGTGCTCTAGCTGGCAACCCTGTCCAGAGGCTTACAAAGACAAGAGTATTTAACACTCAGGAGCCTGAGATCCTGACCCATGGTCACACAACTCTGTGCATATAAACTCCAGACAGCAAAATTTAAACCGAGGTTCACAAAACGCACCCGTGTGTGCTGCTGTCTTGGATGGCCATAGGGAGTAAAAAAGGCACCCTCACTGTGAGGAACTGAGCTAAATCAACATCCTCCACCATCCCTATTCATTAATCACCCCTCGTGTGACAAAATGCTGAGAGGATGCAGGCAGTAGTGACAGGAAAGGTCAGTTTTTCCTGCTAACATGTTCCCCAACTGCTGCAAAAGCAGTTTTCAAAATGTGGAGCCTGCAGCCAGAATTGCAGCAGGCACAGGATAATTTTCCAATTAAGAATTCAAACTACTTCTGAATTCCATTAAAAGGAAGAATTGTTACTCTTTTTTTGTATATTCTGCTACTGCTTTTCCCTTCTGTTTTCATGGCAGCTCTTGATTTTCACGGGATCTTTCCTCCCTTCTTTTCAGAAGAGAACTGTGTGTTCTTAAAAGTTGAAGGATGGACATGATCCTGGCAAGATCCTTATCTCTCTCCTGAGGGAAGAGCATTGTGCATGGGTGCACATTTACTAGGCCACTCTGCTAATATTTCATCTCTGACTGGGTGGGAGAGCAAGCGAGAAGGGCAAGGAAGACACAATATTCTGCACTTTAACTGTTCCTGAAATGTTTCCCTATAAGGTGTTGTATACTTCAAAATAAAAAAATGCCAACACATGCAGAGAAAGGAAAAAAAACAATCAGGAACTCTTCAGGTTACCTGCCTACTGCACACCCCAGCTCACTTTTTCTTCCAGCTCTAATGCTTTTCCATGGAATAAACAATTTTTTGTACTTTTTCCTACCCATTTTGCAGACACCAGGCATTTAAAGGTGAAAAGGAGCATTGAGATATGGCTCCTCTAGCATGTTAAATGAAAACAGCTGAGCAATTCCAACTTCCTCTGTTGATCCTTGCTCCCTAAACCATCAAGTGAGAGTAAGAGATGCTCTATTCCTCTGTCTCCTGGGCCAAAGAGTTTGGGAGGTTTTAGTGAGTATCACTGAATGTGAGCAACATTTGTGTTTGGGATTTACAACAAGGTAAAAGCAAAAATTCAGGTTACAGGAGTCAGCCTTTCAAACTTGATCTGGAACTTGCTGGACTGAGCTTTTTGCCAGGGGTGTGTCTAGTTTCTGACCAGTAAAAGTGGCATTCACAAGCTTTGAAAACAAAATCAAAGCTTTTACAACAAATTGAGACTCCTAAGATGCTGACTTGAGAACTCATTTTTGCAGGTTAAGATGTCAGACTGAAGGCAATTGCCAGTCTCCATGTAAAGAGACAGAGGAAACAGATGGATACTACCTAGCAGGATGCTGTGCAGTAAATAAGGGCTAGAAACAGCAAGGAACAAGGCACATTTATTGTGTAATAATATGTAAAGGGGGAAAAACTCATCCTCTTGCTGCAGGCAACAGCAGTTAAATTAGTGGATGTTGCCAATTAGTCTGCTGTAATTTTAATTTTATCCTGCTCCAGAAGGGAAAAAACACTTTTGTGTGGTACCAGGCAAGCAGTGCATGTTTCTAACTCATCCAAGCAACACGAGGGCCATGCCCATTGGATATATGGAAGCAGGAACTAATTAATTCAATTCCCTCTCAGCTGACCTGGAGTTTTCCACATGGCACCCTTGCTAAATGACACATACCTTTTCCAACAGGCTTCTCCTCTATCTAGGATAGCATCACATTTGCCTAGGTATCAATAACTGCATTTGGCTTCAGGTGGTCAAGGTGATTCATGTATTAACTGGTCTAAAATCAGCTCCATCAGACATTAACTCTGGGCACGTAACAGCCCACGTACACCCAACCTGCACACAACCCAGGCCAACCACCCACCATAAATTACCATAGTTAAGAACTATAAAAATGTTGAACTGTTGAGGCAAAGAATGTGTTTATAAAACACATAAATACAGTACCATTCTTTGTGGCTGAGCCAGGGGAGATGCTGCTTCATGTGTTAGGATGTGATGAGGTCTCTGAAGAGTTATGGGCAAAACATCCTTGCACAGCATATTTCAAATGAAGCTTGGAAAAAAAGCTGGGCAGGAAGATACTGGAAGGAACTGTCTTAGCTAGGTCCCTGGAGCTTTCTACATCTTTTCCAGTGCTAATTTCCGTGATGCTATAGTTCTGGACATCGGCAGAAGTAATTGTTGTGAGACTTAGCTTGCAAGATAAGGGAAAAAAATTGCCAAGTGTTTATTCTCATTTACTTTCTTTTCAGCAAAGCAAATCCTTTTTAAAATGGTCCCAATGAATTTTAAAGAGGTTTTCTGCATGGTATCTCAAAGAAAACAAAACTTAAGGTGTTCATGGCATCTGCATGTGTTTCCATATGTGCATACATGCATCTGCCTCCCTGCACCTCATCCCCACTAATATCAAATGTCTAAACCTGAACCTTCCCCATAAACTCAGTGGATCACAGGTCCCTGAATCACAAAGTTGCTACACATAGTCCTTTCATGCATAAACCAGACCAAGAAGAGGAAAGAGGTCCAAATCAATCCTCTCCTTGAGGGGAAAAGTGACATTTAGGCTCAAACAAGTCAACCACCACCAGAGAATCCATTCAAGGCAGCAGGCTCTGCTGCACAGAGAAACATTTCTTTCTTTTCTCAGTACATAAAAGAAGGTACTCTTTATATCACAGAAATTAACAGGGAATACCTTTAAATTATATTTAGCAACAGAAAAACTGCTGTTGCTTAATATTTTTTTCTTTTCCCCTTATGTTAACAACAGAACCTATGCACAAATAAGTCTGTCTAGTTCTCATCCAGTTAATAGGTCTTCGTCCTTTAAAGTCCTCCAGCATTTTTTCCCAAACCTATACCATAAACCCCAACAAATATAACCACACTGTAGTGAAATATACTTGAAAAAATTGCAGGTAGAAGGACAAAGGTCCTTATTCACAGCCTGGTCAAGGTTTGAAAGAGCCAGCAATGCAGGTAGAAGGACAAAGGTCCTTATTCACAGCCTGGTCAAGGTTTGAAAGGGCCAGCAACACAGGGAGGGCATGTGGCCTCCACAGGGGCATCCTAATTTCACTGTGGTGCCCTTGAAATAGCTCCTTATGGGGACAGAGGCTCATGCAGGGAGTGTGTCAGCTATGCCAAGCCAGCCCTGGTTGCTGGTTGCTCCCAGGTGCAGCCCCAGGGAGCTGAATATGCTGCTGCCCATGCAGCTGCTGCTCCTGACTCATCGGGGTGCAGCTGATCCAGTCTATGCAAAGGCAGCCCTGAGGGCTTATCCCTCATTCTAATTGAAAAGAAGCCTTTTTTTTTTTTTTTTTGGCCAAGTCCTAGCAGCACCAGCATCAGGATATGGTGGAAATAATGAAGCATCAGCTCACCAAGTTAAGATGTTACTGTCCTGAAGACATCTCAAAGCCTGAGTGCATGACACACCACCAGCTCCCTGTCCCATATGCATCCAACACCAACAGCGTTGGTTTGGAGAGGGCATTGCTAGAGAAGAGAGAGGGGATTTTCCTGGGGTTTAGAGGTCTGCAAATTTTATGGTGGACAAGTTTTAAGCATGTTCCAACACAAGGGTTTGATCCTGGTTTGCCTTCTTCTGGAAGGGACACTTTTTTGCTGGACAATTTCACTTTTGTCATTCTAAATTTCAAGTCCCTTTAGAAAACAAGAATAAAAGTATATTTTTGGATTTTTACATTTGCTTAAAATTAGTTTAGTGCCTACTGTATTGTGAAGCCCAGATGATTAATGTTTTCCCAGTGCTTGGCTACCCTCCTTTGAAAGTCATGTACATGGGGAATTGCTATAGATGATTGCTTTGCTATTTCATGAAACATGAATCAGCCCTGTTTGGATCACTTTAGAAAAGCAAAGTACATGCTCAAAGACCCCTCAGCTCAGCCTGGCAGTCCTGTAACCAAAGATTTCACTGGGGTTACTCCTCTCCCTCAAAGGAAATGTTGGTCATGTTCCTCTGAGTTTGTTTCCTAGCAGAAGTATCTAAACATGACCCATTCAAGGGATGTTTTACAGCACAATAAGGATTATCAATTCACTGTGTGTTTAATTGCCCTCATTTGTACAAACATTTTCCAACTGTAAATATGACATGCCTGAAATGCTAAGGCTCAGTGATTCAGCTATTAACAGAGGCCTAGGCACAATAAAGTGCCTCCAAAAAGCTTTAGAGCAAGAGAATCATTTAATAAATGAATGCAGCAGTAGATGGATAAAAATAAAGCTTAAATTGTCCAAAGAGGGGATGCCAGTACGAAACTTGGCACAGACAGTATGTATAGGATTTGCTGATGAGCCCCGCATGCCTATGAGCATTGTACATTGTATTAATTAAGGAAGAATGAGTCTATATTCCCTGTTGCAGGATATTGTGAAGAATCACCCTGGGATAACATCTAGCATTCTGGAAATGAATTTGTGGTTCATTTCATACGTTTTGGGGAAAAACAATATGAAAAAATAGATTCGTTTCACAAACCTTTTGTGACAGTTGTTTCACTGCATTTCAGACACTAACCTGAAGAGAACAAATGGCTTATTTCCTTCTTTGACTTTTAGCTATCAGCCAGAAAAGGAAGAGGGAAAGAAAGGAATGAAGAAGAAAGGTGAGGAGGAGAAATACAGAGTAGAATAAACTACTCTGTTCAGGACCAGCAAGCATAAATGCATCAACGTGTCTCCTTGTCCCCAAAAAACCACACTCAATTAGCTGCTGAGAGAGAGATGCTCATTTGTCCCAACACCACAGGAGGAAAAGACAAAGAAGCAGGAAACAAAAGGGATTCTGGCAGCAGACAGATATCTAAAGACAGGCTCTGTCTGTAGAAACAGCAAGTCTGTGTGGCTATGATTTGTAAAAGCAACAGTGACATGAGGTCAGCAGATCACCAAGTCTCATGACAAGACAGGTTTGCATTCAAGGCAGATTCATCCTCACAGGCAGAATGGAGAGAAGAATAAAACAGACACAGTCACATGCAGGTCTCTGTCACTGAGAGCAACACTGTAGCAGGAGAGACCAGAGAATCCCCAGATCTTTGTGGCTCCTTTGCTCTAAGGTAGGCAGGTGAACAAACAATAGGGAGACAAGGCTGCCCAGAGGGGCACTTAGACACACTCCCAGCAGTTCTCAACTGCAGCATCCCAAAGCATCCTCATTCCCAAAGCATTACCCTGATCAGTGAGAATGCTCAGGGCAGAATGCTGCAGTGGGAGTCATGGCAAGAAGCAAAGGTTTATGGTCAAGCTGTAGGTAAATCAAGAACTTCTCTTTGTTGGGTTCTTAATCTGTTGTTACGGAGGAGCAAGAAAAGGAAAGAGAAGTACAAGGCCAAGTGAAAAGTAATACTCTGCTGGTTTCTATCCTCAAGGCAAATTCCAAAGTGCCAGCACACTGTTCAAATCTAATGATTTGTAGACAGAAAAAAAAAGAATTCTGGAGAAACTACTGCAGATCTAGAAATGGCTTTAGGGAGTCACTATTACAGATTCCCCCTAAAATCAATATTGTAATGGAACATGTCTCCTTCACTCAAGGATTTTCAATCAAAACCTGAAAACCAAAAATACTGTGAGCAAAACCTAAGAATCTGTCTATACCCTTTGGCCAAAAACCTGACAGAGTTTTTGGCTTGGTTTTCTTCATTTTTTTTTCAGTAAAAAGCAGGATTTTCTCCTATGTGAGAAAACCCAGTTCTACTGAAATCAGCTCTGGAGTCTACAGGTATTATTTATTATTTCCTAAGTTCTTGCTGGCAGACATAAGTGAATATGTTTCTCTCTCAAACTCAGCTACAGAACTCCTGATATTCCACTAAACATGGAAATGTGTCTACATCCCATTTTTATTGCCTTCTGCCCAATGGAGAACAATTATCTTGCAAGATAATTACAGAGCTCCGAAAACCACTGCTATGTCCTATTCCAATTTACTCACTACAAATATGCAAGTGAAATAGCATCACTCACTGGCTTTTCATCCTTGTTCTCTATATGATCAGCAAGACACAAGTTACTGAATCAACATTATTTAAAAGAACCTGTAGTGCAGCTAATAAGATGCTCCTTCCTGCTCTTACATTCTGATGTAGCTTCATGCTCACTGTGCTTAACAATAGCAAAATTAAACTCATCTCATTCTTCAGAGGAGACTCAGGGGAATGCCAGGGAATGAAAGGATTGGAGTTTCATTTTCTTCTCTTGCCGAGAATGAATTCTGCCTCATATAACTGCTGATGAATTGTCATTTTAAGAGAGTTTGTTAATTTACAACAAGCAGAAGACATAAAAATGGACCTCCTTATCTTTAATGGATGTTATTGAGCAACACAAATGGTTCATATTTAAATTAATGCAGAAACATCTTGTCTGTTTTGCCATGATAAGACTGTTCTTCCTGCACAGCATGGGCTCAACTTCTTCTGTTAAATAAAACAACTGGTTTTGTTCAGCTTAATGCCAGGCAAATTTCCAAAGGTTCAGCAGCTGAAGTCAGTTCAGGGAAATGAACTGGAATTTAGCTAGGTCCTTCCTGATTCTTTTTGAGAAAATCTCTCTGAAGAACTTTGAGGTATCTAGTTTCAAGTAAAAATGGTTCCTGATTGTGCTCATGTACTTGCTGAGGATAAATCCTCTATCAGATTGCAACTTCCTTGAATGCAAGGATGCTTCCAGCCCCAGTTGCTGTAAAGAAACAAGAGCTGTAAAGGTGCATTTCCTGAAATCAAGTGGGCCATGGGGAATGAGGTCTGGGGCAAAGGGAGGATGGACCCAGAGAAGATGCTCGCTCCTGATGCCTGTAGGTGTTTTGCCATTGAATGAAATAGTCAGAAAATTATGTCCATAATCAGAGAATGTGAAAAGGTCATTCCTAAACTTCTCAGAACAGTAGTGATTTTAAAAGAATTCCCAAATGTTTATCTTTCAGTCATCTGAAAAGAAGAGGGGTTCTCCCCCACACTGAGAATTCACCCATTTTCCCAGAAACTGAGACATTAGTATGATACAGAACAAAGGCCAAAACCTAACCCAAATTCCCCCCAAAAAAAAAAAATTATAAAGTGGGAGACTATTCCTTGCTAGCCAGAATGCACAAAATATGATGCTGCTTTCAGCCTGGCAGCCTGGCTTTTGATTAGCTTTGCCAAGCTATAACAGTAGAGGAGATCCCCATAAGCCTCAGAAGGATGCATTATTCAATATATTAATTAGAGGGCTGGCTTTCATCAATGCTTCCTACGAAGTGTCATAAAGAATTACTCTGGGACTGTTCCTGACAGGCTGGAATTCATTTATGTCTGAGTTCACGTGCATCAGGACAGCCAGGATGAAGTCAGGCCAGGCAGCCTACATGAGTCAGCAGTACAGCACTTCAGCTTCAAACACTGGCCTTTGAAACACAGTCATGGGGTGTGGACTTATTTGTTTTTATGGGTTTTGGTCTTATTTGTTACCTTCTTGCATGAGAAGAACACAGATCCTCCCATGCACTCTTCAGACAGACACAGCACAGGGACCCACTCCAGGGATCAATAAAAATTGGAAGAAATATTCAATAAAATCTTTCTTAAAGCATTCCTGGTCTTTCTTACCAGTGGTTCACCTAGCCTGCTTCAGTCTCAGACACTCAAACAGAGTGTGGGGGAGGTGGGGGTTATAAAATTATCCAAGATCCAAAATTATCCAAAATTATCCAGCAATGGGAGAGGTAAGAGAAGAGATTGGCCCCTGAGAGATAAAGAAGCCTGATAGATGGGAGACCAAAGCAAAAGGCTTTTTGATGGCTGAAAACACTAACTGCAGTGCGATAGGTGACATAAAATGGTAGGCATTAGATTTAAACCAAATAAGCAGAAATATTTCAGCCTTTACTTTTTGAGGCCTTAAGGAAAAAAATAACTGCCAGCCGCATAACATTAAAGACATAAATATGACAAACATCACAAATTTTACTAAAATCACAACAAATCATAAATTCTAAAAGCCTGATTGTATTTATGTGAGGACATCCACAGTTACATTACTGGAGAGGGATAATCCTTCCTTTTGCAAGATATGTTGCGTTTCTCAAGCAAAAAGAGGTTCGAGAGAAAAAGAAGGTGGTTGGAAAGAGAAGTCCTTCAAAGACAATTTATTCCAAAATTGCCCTTCCTGAGGATATACCTTTCATTGAAAGAATTCATTCTTGCTGTGATAGCAGCCAGAATTACAGAGGTGTATACGTAATGTGACACTTCATCATGCGTCACTTTACTTAGGGTTCACTTATTATGTAGTTCATGGGTTTTAAAGGAGAATTTAAAGTATTTAAAATTATTTCCCTTCAAAATCACACAATCATGCACAATCCTTCTAGCCATAATGTTTTTAGTATGTTTTTCTTTTTTTTTTCCTCGTTAAAAGAGCTTTGAGCCTAGGTAACCTGATTAGCATGACATCCACGGGACTTCATAAAAAAGTCAAACACTTATTTTCCTAGGAAAGCAGACAGTAAGGAGAAGGCCACCACACAATATTAAAACATCCATCAGCTACAACTTAGAGCTGACATTCATAGTACAAGAGATTAGTTCTAACAAATTTCCTTTGTAAGATAAAGTCATCAGTCAGCATAAACATACACCAAACCTCCAAATATCTTTGATTTTAGTCCCAGGTAAACTAGAAAACCATCTGTAATACTTCTCCAGTACTGTACTATAGGTTTTTCCCACCTTCTACAAAGATGCTTTCCCAGATCCAGCTATTTCTGTCAATCTCTCATAAATTTGTTCAAAAAAGAACATGGACTGTGCTCAGAAAGGGGAACAGTAGTCTGAACATTACACTGACTATAGGCACTAATGGAACTTATGGGGTCTGGACAGTCTCTATAAAACAATCCTGCAGTGTTTACCAGAGATAGAAAGTGAAGGATTTCCTGTTCTTAGGGTTATTTAGGTTTTTATTCTCTTAGCTATCCATAAAATCTATCACAATGTCCCTGGAAGAGCACTTACCAATCTGTAGTTCAAAACCAGGACAGGATTATGTTTAGGAAAAAAAAATCACACACTTTGTTTCAGACTGCACTCTTTCCCTGTTTTATTTTTTTTTTTTTTAATCATATATTGCAAAATGAAGCTTTAGTCAAATTTTAAGATTGCTTGAAAAGACCATCCAAAAACTGTCAAATATTTCACAATACTCCTTCCTTTAATTTCTGAGAGAAACATTTTGATAATATTGCCATGATTTCTAAAATACCTTTATTGACTTGAAACTTTTTCAACAAAAATAAATGCTATTTCAGCAAATAAAAAGTATCCACCTCTATATCCAGGTTCCATTTACATCTCTGTCACTGAGTTACTGTGTAATCACAAGTTAGTCACCCACAACCTAACATTTGGAAACACTAGATATCTATAGTGCTGATGGCATTAATTGTAGGCACACAAAATAAAATACCTAGCCTCACAGTTTCACTTTGCCCTTTTTTAAGTGAAAAGGAAAATAAAATTAGGTTTATTATCACCATGGTGTGGTGGTCTTTAATTAACTAAGGTGACCTTCCAAGGAAATCCTCCAATATATGCCGAGAATTTATGAGAAAGTCTCATCTCTCGTGAACTCTTATTACAGAGCTTGAGGCTAGAGTTTGAAAATGTTGTCCTCAGCTGAGTACTGTTCATGGTCATGGTGGCTTGAGTAAAACATTCCAGATTTATGTTAGCTTTACTCTCCAGAAGAAAAACCTTCCCTGGGTGTTCTTGCCCACGGGGCATGGGGAGCAAGTCCCTCACCAGAGCCAAATGAGTCATTAGCCCAAGGGAGGCTCCAGTAATAGGCACTGGGTACGTGCCTTGCTGATGTTCGTAGGTGTCATCCATAGATGCCAAACTGGAGTCATTCCTTTTATCCATATCACCATGTATGGTATGGTTTTAATTCTGAAAAACTACAATGTAGGATTATTTAAGAGTCAATTTGACATTTACAAGACTATGTTTTCCTAACACTAAACTTGGCTGTAAAAAATCGGGCGATGTTTCCCCAGCACTGTGCAATGACACCATCTGGTAGTTAATGATTAGTGGGATTTACAGGAGAGGCAGGCACATATTTGAGTAACCATCTCTTTGCTGACAAACTAGGCAAGTAAAGGTAATGTCAGCTGCATCCAAAGGTCACTGCTGGAACTGCTCCTGAAACAGGCTGTGTGGACCAAAATTGGCACTGGAATTAGGAAATATCAGTGCTGTCACAATGATGGAGAAATAAAAACAGACACAAACATCTGCGTGAAGGCAGATACAAACTCAGACAATAACCTTTAGAAACACTGAGGTAAACCCCTTAACTTCTGCCACGTTACTCTCAGATACCCAAATTAGCCTCCACTATAGTCATCCTGAAATTCAGGTTGCAAATAAAAGGAAATACACTGGTTGATACATTTTATCACCTTTTCCTATCCAAAATCACAAAAAAGACTGAAAACCTTGCCCTCAAAAGACAAAATTTGCTGTCTCATTCCTCAACAAAATTTGTTGTCTTATTCCTCAAAAACTTTAACTCCAAAGAACAACCTAGTGGACACACAGCCTCTTTCCTTCTTTCAGTGAAAGTGTTCCCTTCTCACAATTTTTAACCCTCAGAGATCAAAGTATGTGTGGCTGACATTCATAGGTCAAGAAAAACAAACCCAAAACAAAACAGAAATCTGGTTGATTATCATGAGAAAGAAGGGAAAAAATAAAATTCTGGGGAGATTTATTGAGGGAATCAGTAGTGTATTTGAGAACTGCTTGACACACCTAATTTTTCTACTTGCAAAGGCAAACACTGCTCCTTGAAGCCATGCTAGTGCATGTCCTATTTTCCTCCTCCCAGTCTCTCCTTTCCTTCCTTGTTGGTCTTTTCTGTCCAACTTTCATCACTAGTGTGTATTTCAGTGGCTTTTACTGCCTAGACTCATGCTGCACACTGACTTCAGGGCTCCAAGTAACCCCAGAGGCATCAGAAATGCTGTGCAGGTTTCTTTCCCTCTTCCATGCAAATGGGTATTCCCCACTTTCCTGCTCCCAGGTTTTGAGGGAACCACCCATGGGCCCAGACAACATGAGTAAAAAAAAAAAAAGAAAGAAATGAGAGAAGTGAAATGTCTAGCTGTAACAGGAAAAAAAAAAGGAAAAAAAAAAACCAAGGAAAATGGTTCCACATCCACCACTTCATATTCCTCAGTGATGTTGGAAGGCAGAACACAGGAAAGTGTTCTCCAAAAAAGAAAAGCCTGGAAAGATCCTAGGAAGGGGTGTCAGTATCCAAATGAATATAGTGCTGTCCTCTGCTCAGGATGGTGATCCTTGTGTCTGCTCAGCAAACACAGGCAGAGCCTCCAAAGACACATGGACAGGAGATATTCACAGCTGTTTAGCTGATTGGACAGAAAGCACAGGTCCCCTTGAGAAACTCTGTATTTTAAAGAATTAAGCCATAAGATGATAAAAGGATTTCATGTGCCACTAAAGCATCTTTCATTCTCTTGTATCCTCTAGCACTCTTAATCTACTGCCGTAGCACTTCATATTACTATATTTGACTACTTCACCCACTACAGTCATCAAGGGACTCTCCTATCCCAGTCTCACCTACAGGGTAACAAGGCAGCTGGGGTCACCCAAGGTGACAGGGAAAAGCTGTTTCATCAAAGTGCCTGCTGAATGCTCCAGTAACCAAACTGTCCTGCTCACCTGCTTAGTCCCGTTGTGCTGCCACAGGAAAAGGCAGAGGTAATTAAAAAAACCTTAAAGACAATTCAAGTCCTACAAATTTTTATCAGAAGAGCAACAGTATTTAGTCAGCAGAACACACCATGTGTTTTACAGGCGAGGAAACTTCCCCAGCATTTCTACGGTACAAAATACGGGCTTTATTTTTTTATATCCTCCACGTGGCAACACAGGTGTCTAAGTTATAGTGATTCAAAATGAACAGGGCCCACAGGGAGCTGCAGAAATGTGTTCTGNCCTGTGTGTTTTTTTTTGATGTTAGTTTGTAGTTTAATAAAATTATTGTTTTTCTCTCTTTTTCTAAGTTTAAGCCTGCTCTGCTCTGTTCCTGGTCACATCTCACAGCAGTTAGTTAAAGAAAACACATTTTCATAGGGGCACTGGCATTGGGCCAGTCCCAAACCATGACAGTAGGTTTTTAACAAACTTTGCACCCATGCTGGTTCCAGTTATCTTGAGTGATCTTGGAATTTCTGTATCACATTAGCGTAAACTCCCTATTTCCAGTCTTACAGGATCCTAAGTTATTAAAATCTGAGGCCAAGGCACGTGGGAGCCAAATCTGGATGCCTGTACACACATCAAGTAACACATTCTGTTCAAGATCTGCCACTGCCATCAGTGGGTGTAGTTAACAAATGAATCACTACTACCAAAGTAGAGAACTCAAATCCTAGGGGTTTTTTTATAACTATGGGTGGCCCAGGGATGAATCTCAGCTTATGCACAAACTTTGAGCAGGTTCAGGAACTGATGAGAGATGTCCCATGAACAGTTGGACGTGTGACATCCATATGGAATGAGAACACAAAACTACAAACCAGTGAGTAGCACCAACATCTAGGACTAAGGAAAGAAGCTGAAAGCAAGAGCCAGGATACAATGCCACAAGTCAGGATTGGAGCTTAGGACTTTGTTTTTGACCAGAGGAGAGTCATCACAGATGCTGCCTGCTAGAGCTACTCCAAAAAATGCATAGAGTGACTTGTGTGTCCATGACTAACAGAGAAGTTGTGCTTACTCTGCTGAGGGAGAATTCACATCCCAGTCTCACAAGCTCTGAAGCAATCCTGATTCTCTCCTGGCCTTAAGGTCTCTATGTGTGAGGTCTCTCAGGGAAGGTATAATTATTCAGAAGACCTCAGAGAGAAAAATAAGACTTCTCCTTGTCAGGTTGATCACATGAACCAGGTGAAGTTTATACTCTTCACAGGACCATTCAAAGCAGCCCGAGAGATGAAAGTCATGTTTTGAAGGCAAACACATTCAGCAAAGCCTGCCCCAGATAAAGCCAGCTGCATTCCAATCAGATGGAGACCGTCCCATTTCATGAAGGGTGCTTATCTGAGCCTCTGCTAATGAGCAATGCAGAGCAGCACAAAAGAGCAGCTTACCTTATTTTGGCATCTCCCTGCCATTACTATTTCAACTTCCATGGAAGCTTTAATTCAGAGGTTCAGTAATGTAGTATTGATAGACTGATGACAGGGACAGTGATAGATGACGTGGAAAGGCTGGCTTGCCACAGGCAAGCTGAGAGCTGCAGTCGACACCCGTGAGGGAAGGGATGCCATCCAGAGAGACTGACAGACTTGAGAGGTGGGTTCGTGTGAACCTCATGGCTCCAGGAGAACTTACAGCACCTTTCAGTAGCTAAAGAGAGGGAGTTTTTACAAGAACATGTAGAAATAGGACAAGAGCAGTGGCTTTCAATTTAAAGATGGTAGGTTTAGAATAGATAATGGGAAGAAGTTCTTTATTGTGAGGCTGATGAGACAATTGAACAGGTTGCCCAGAGAAGTTGCATATGTCCCACTGAAGTGCTCAAGGCCAGGCTGGATAGAGCTTTGAGCAACCTGGTCTAGTGGAAGGTGCCTTTGGCCCTGGCAGGGAAGCTGGAATTAGATGATCTTTAGGGTCCTCTCCAACCTATACTATTCTATGATTCTCTGAGCTTCACAGAGTAGTGGTTTACACCCCTCTGAAACTTACAGCTATTCCCACTTTTCTCTCTCTTTTGTAGCACAATAAAAAGAAATCAACAAATTTCTGAGGCTAAAATGTTCTTTTTTGCATTTTTTTTCTTTACAGATCTTACAAGCCAGAGCTTGCAAACCATCACAGTTTGCAGCTTTAAAAGGCAAGAAAGGAAAAAGAGAAATAAATCAGCTAAGGAGAGTTCCACAATCTCAATACCTCTTATCCCTGCACTATGGATTGTTTCAAATCTCTCCCACTCTGGGAAAAACCTAATTCACTCTCTCGGGAAGCTTATTCTCCATGGGACTCTGCTGTTTCTGAGTGGAATAAAGATTTCTAAGTCTATGTCTTATGACTTTTAACTACAGAAGACTTGTACATTTCCTAAGAGAAAAAGACACCTGAAACAGAGACGTTACATAATGCACTGCTAAAAAACAGTGTTCAAACCGTGCAGCCAAAAGACAATGAAAAATTATGTAGACTGTGGAAAACAACACATATTTGGGTGTCAAATGGACAAACAGGCAATTTCCATTAACCGTTATTGTATGAAAGCAGAAAATAAGGCACAACATCAAAACCTGTCCTTTAAAAAGAGGTTCTGCTTTGTTCCCAGGCCAGCTTAGCCCTGGCACTTTATCCTCCAAGAAGGCCTCTCCCCTTAGGTCACTTGTGTTATTTGAAGGAAAGGGCAAAATTATTCCAAGGACCAGTTATTCTGCTCTACAGAAGGATACTCCTGGAGAGGATCTACACTCGCCTTTGGCATGTGCACCCAGTATGAATAGTGAGATCAAAGGTTTTTTGATAGTTAGGTCAATCATCCACCTGCCACCAAACCCAGGAAAAAAAAAAGCAACTTCCTTTCCTACATTATGGAATTGTGGAACAGTAACATGGACAGACAAGGTCCTAGACCTTTGATATATTTTGCAGGTCTGTGTGACTTAAAACTTCCTTTCCTCAGTGTTCAAAACCTTCTCACACTATCCAGATTCCTCAGGCACACTAAGGGAAATCTCTAGATCTGGTGTCAAAAAGCCAGTGTTTTAAATGTTGGAGTCTAAAGGTGTTTAGAGAGATTTGCAGAAGGACGTAGATAATTTAAAATAAGGAGTCTACCTCTACTGCAAGGTGTGAAAATACTGAAAATACAATCTATAGATACTGTATGCCTGGATTCCAGGGGCTTTTCAATGAGGTGCAAAAAATTTCTGCATGAATTTGACTCTAAGATATATAGATATAGACATAGATATATATCATGTTTTGTAATTGGGAGTCAATTTTTACGTTTTCCAAGTCCTTTTTATTTTTAATCATCCAAAATGTGACCCTCCAGTTCCTTAATATTACAATCTTTTTTGGTCTTAAGGACCAGACACTTCTTTTAGCTATGCACAGATTCTCTAAATCAGCACTTCTACACATTCACACACACCCCATCATCTGGCATATAGTAAGTACCGCATTAAGAATCTGATTCAAGCCCCAAATCCTAAATTCAGCTACGGAAGAACTACACTTTTTCTCTCTAAAAGTCAATTCTTTAGCCTTCACATGGTGCAGAGAAGTTTGGAAAAGAGGCATCTGAGACGGCTCAGCCTGGAGATAGGAACTAAATTTGTTCCATCATCTGATTTTAAGACACTTCCAATTTGAGAGGTTGACACTTGGAAAATGAGAAGGAATTGAGTCACAAAGCAGATTTTTAGCAAAGTGCAGATCTTGGACTTTCACTAGTCACTATAATGAAACTGGCTCCTCAGAGAGTGATTTAAAGCAGAGTGAATCATCCCTTCTCACCAAGATTGCATAAGGAGACTGGTCAGAGTGGCTGGCTCTGCACAAAGACTGTGTTCTAGGCTAAAGTAACTCTCTGAAGGGCTGAAAAATAGGAAGTCTAATGGTCACAGGTTTGCCACTGAGGCACTGGGCAGCTCCTCTGCATTACTCTAAGCAGGTGTATAAAGAAGAAGCAGGAGTTTTGCAATAACCAAAAGCCTTGTACTTCTCTGCAAAAGACACCACGTTTGATCAGACAAGAGCTACAAACACAGAGCTATTGCACTGCAAGGTATGTGCTATGGACTGAATCTATAGCACTGATGATGAACAAAACCAAGGCTATATTTCATGTTCAGCTAAAGCAACCAGTCCCTTCAGGTCAGAAGCCCTTCTCGCCTCCATGACCCACCCAAAGCAAGCCAAGCCAGTGGCCCTAACTCACCAGTAAAACCTGTTTGGAGTGACCCGCTCGTGCATGAGCTGCCATTTTCTTCCAAAGTCCATGGAGCTGTACAGCTGGAAGACAGAGAGAGAGAGAAAGTATAAACTGAGGAAATAGAAGAAAGATTGTTGCTAGATAAAGTATTAAAATCAGCTCAGATTAAAGAACATGAATGGATTGTTCACAATAATTATACATAATTATCAATCACCCTCACTGCCAGGGGAGGCTAACAAGGCAAGGTCTTCCCTTTACTCTTAAACCAGACAGGGCTCCTGAGAATCAAAAGCAGGTTGTTTCTTTCCAAACCTTGTCAAACAACTTTGTGCTTCCGAATTTCAGCTGTCAACACCTTGACTTTGACTGTCATATAACAAAGCTGGCCATTCCCCTGGCTTTTTTTGCTTAATAGGAAGCAGGTGACATGTGAGTTCCTAGTATCAAATAGAATGAGAGACAAATCAGATTAGTCAACATGACTCTGATGTGGTAGTGACTCTATACTCAAGGTCATGCCATGATTTGTTTTTATGGAGTGAATCAGATGTCTTCTGTATTGAAAAGTAAATTGCTCCTAATTTATATTTTCTAATATTCAGAACAAGGTCTACATTTTTAGATAAGTTAGAAATCAACCTGCTCATTAGTTAAACACCAAAGATAGTGACGTGACTCTTTTTGGAAGCCAAATTTTCAATATAATGATCTCTTTGAGTCTTTCTGGTTAAGAAATGACACGGCTGTAATGTAACCAAATTTCCATGCAACTCCACGCTGAGTTTCAGACATATGTTTGCTTCATATGTATTCTGTTTAATACCACAAACACCATTCTCCATGTGATTCTTTTCTTACCCACAATGCATCCTCTCACAATCAAAACATATGTAAGCTCCTTTTGCCCAGCTGTGAGAAAATTTGGTCCCTCTGAGAAAAAAATATGCTTTGAGAAATAACTACTATGCTTTACCACTAGATCACAGAGAACTAAATATTAGGCAGCATTTTGATCAGGATTTCAAATAAATTTTATCTGATATAAATTCTGGCTTAAAAAAACAAAGAGTTGATTGCCAGCTAAGGAGGTAGATAACAGAACTGAAGAACTTAAATGTTTGTAATACCCAAATTTAAGTCCTCAATGGGAAAACTATATCATTTGGGCACATGAGATTCTGCATTGCTCTTGAGTAACTGGATTTGCAAATTGTCAGCAGGTCCATGTTCAGATTGGAAGGGTTCACAACCTAGTGATGTGTCCTGTGGCACTGCTATGATGGATGGCTAAGTGTGACTGGGAAGATAAACCACATGTGCTCACACTGAATATTAACGTTTCTTCAACGGGCAGTATCTTTGATGCAGCAGCCACATCAGAGCTGGACCATAGATCAATTAATAAGATGATTGGAAAGGGCTGTTTGAGCAGTGTCCAAAGCTTGTGGCAGTTAATTAATTCTTGCTATGTTTGTACTCAACTACACAAAAAAATCACTGTATAGCCAGCAAAAGAAAGTCAGAACCTGAAATTCAGACTCCATCATCTAATGCAACTGATATGTGGAAAGACAAAAGAATCAGGCCTTTGCATTTATGCCACCAGGAATGCCAGTTTGGCCAGTAGCAGCTCAAGCTGCCAGTAAAACACATATGGAGGAGAGATATGGAAGCTGGCATCCTTCAATCTTCATGTCAGAAAGGGCTCCAATTACGTAAACTTCAGCCAACATCACTGAGCTTGTTGTAAGAAACATTAGGAAAGATTTTCTGCCCCATGTTCTTCAGGAGATCAGATATTACCTGAATATTCTAATTTGGCCATGTTTCTTTAGCAGTCTCTAGATAGGGTAACATACTGCACTAAAAGTCAACAATAGCCAGACTTCCTCTGCTTTTCAGGTAATTGTCTAAAAAAATATGACAGAGTCCTCTGCCCCAAAAGGAATTCTGTGTAGATACAAAACAAAGCAACAAAGCATCGCTTGTCTTTTTTAATTAAAAGAGCCAGGAAAAGAAAATTCCTTGTCCAAATTCGAGATTAGGCTTATGAAGTCAGCATCAATATTAAGATAACTAATTCTCAGAACACTCAAGTTTTTGGAAACAATAACTGAGAATCCACACTCCAAAGTCAAAATTCTACAGTGCTACAACTCTGCCCAGACTCTAGCACAGTTCCTGCCAGGAATATTCCTTGAGTCCCTGGACATGGTTTACATGTACAAGGACCTCAGCACAGACCCAAGTTGCATCAGTTGCATCAAACACCTTGGTTATCCTTTGTGGGTCTAGCATCCTAGCATCCTGATAGTATTCTGCAATGGATTAACCATTCTCACCACGAGAGGAAAGGATTAGCAGCATACAGCCATTTCCTTGGGTTCTCTTTTATCTTTTGCCCCGGCATTTCTTTTTCTTCTGCAGCAGCATAACAGCAGTAGCCTCAGAAAGCTCAGTGACATGTAGCACAATCTTTCTCAACCACTCCCAGTATCTCTTTCAGGGAGCATCCCACTCTGTATCAAGTTAAAAACCACAGACCAGCTATTGGTTTGGGGTTTTTTCCTGTCTTTTCTCTATTAGAGCTCAGTCTGACTGATGTCAGAAGGATTAAACTGAACTTGCAGATTTTATGTGATTTAAGATAAAGAGATAAAGAGGATATTATTCATTTCAATAATTATTTATTATTCACCTACTTATTCTGGGCATCCACTTCAAATTCTAACCAGATGACTGAGTCTTAAAGCTGTATGACAGAACAAATCCCTAAGAGGTGTCCCTGGCTCAGTACAGTTTTAGAGTATTATTTACTGATGCAAATGCAAAGGTTAGTGTTGAATAAATAAATAAAACATACAATGAAGTGATTTCTAGTATGCATTAAAATTGAATATATACATATACTTTTTGTTTACTTCCCTTCAGGGGAGAAGACAAGCTTTAGAAAAGACAACAAATTTAGTGGCAAGTACAACAGATTTCAATAGAAATTAATTTGTCCTAAGGCTGAATACTATGCAAAGGAAAGAAATGATGTAGGTATGGTGCCAAGATTTTGCCATTTTAAAGCTCTGCTCTGACTCCTTAGTGACAAGTAATCTCTGGCATTTCCACCTCCTGGAGCACTCCAACACACTAGTGGACTCCAGTGTACCATGGGGGTGGTATTGTGAGGGTATGGCCTTTTGCAACCTCCTTCTGTTATGTGACTCACTCTGATGACTGAAAAATTAAGACTATTATGGGTCTTTATGTTTTTTTGGGCCGGTCTTGTCTCTTGATGCAGCTAAAGAGTGGCACGCAGCAGATCTGACTCAGGAGCCTAGTCAGACCTATCACTTACAATATAGGAAAGGCTGTACCACCCAAAAGGTAAATGGCAAATATTTATGAAAACAGCATCACGATACTCCCCACTCAAGGACTGTAGCACCAAACATATCACATCCACCAACACAGCCCTGCAGCTCACCAGGAACACAATCTGTGCGAGGAAAGACATTGGCAGCCCCAGTAATACACAACTTTGTTTCACGACAGGCCAGACCTTAACTCCTGCTTGTTTTGCTCAGCAAAAATCTGAATCATAAGGATTTTACGTACCACAGACAGAATGCTTCGTCTTCAAACTTTAAGCTTAAACAGTGGCAACATTTTATTTCACACCAGCATTGTTTCCAAGTAAATTGTCAAGCCCCTCAAAGAAGGAGCTTTATCCCTGGTGTGAGATTCTGTGCCACAAACACAAGCAACATGCCAGAAACACATTCAGAACTACAGAACTGTAAAGAAAGGAGATCTACACACATGTATGCACAGTGTTGCATATGAAAAATGTTGTTGCAATTCTCCAGTACAAGCTCTCAGGGTGACACATCGTGTTGGCTGGCTTGGAAGATCCTGTTCAGGGATGTGGGTAATGTGGGTAATTTGGTTTGGGTGTTTTGTTTATTTCACCAATGAGAGCTAGGGGGGAAAAAAAAAAAAAAAAAAAAAACTTTTTTCCTGGAGAAGTAAAGCTTCTCAGAACTGGAACAGCATGAGAAACTGGTTTGCTTCAATTCCACTTATGGAGCGAGGGGAGAAGAATGAGCAATGAAGGAAACACAGGAAGAGACTCAACTCCCTGATGTTAGCTATCCATGTCTGAGCTAGTCACCAAGGCTCACTTTTAGACAGGCAAGACACTTCTAAAACTGCTCATTTTTCAAGCCTTAGAATCTTCCACCTCTCCTGACAGACACTAAAAAAGCTCACAGTGACTAGTGCAGAAGGAGATGACCCCACCAGGGATACATGATCTAGTTGAGATGGATTTCGTGATCTGCTCCCTGTTCCCAGGCTGACCTGCTTGGTCTTCATGGGGGAAGCACACAGGAGAATGAAGATTGAAAGCAAGCCCAAGAAAGACCAAGCATACAATAGCCTGGGTACACTCCATCACTACAAGAAGCATGTATAGATGTCACTTATAGGCTGAAAAGCAATAAAAAACAGACTAAAGAAATTCAAAAAAAACTTATATTTCATGTAAGACTTTCATGTATACACATGTAAGAAGAAGGGCACCAGGAACATACATAAAAGCCTATAAGCAAATAAAATCAAATACTATTTGTTGCTATGAAATCAGATCAATTGGCCTGAGAAAACATCTGTTGAGACTCCATAGTTTCCTGCCTGCCAGCCATCCAAGAGTGCAAACAATGTCAGATGAAGAGAGGAAGATCAGCTGAACTACATGCATTTAGAGAAACAATCCATTTATTACATAAAAAAATTATATTCCCTCCAGACAATACATACAGCTGATGATGGAAAGATGTATTCAAAATAAATGGATCAGGGTGAGAGTGGGTCTAGTGGTAATAACATGGCAGCAGCTGACACATTATGGAAGAGGAGGGTCAGATTAGCCTGGCCTGCTTTGCCTCAGAAGAGCATGATCCCAAGCAGCAGCTCAGATTGCTTACATGAAAAGATGGCTCTGATCCCAGAAAAGCACAAAGCAAACTAACACCTTCTCAGCCAGAGCTGGTGGGAAAAATTTACAAGATGTGTGGAGGGTTCCTGCCAAAAACTCAAACCGGGGCAGAAGAAAAATAAAATTAGGTCAAGATTTCTGTAGAAAATTGGACTACATGCAAAGGATAACTCAGGAAAGAAAGCAGGGTCTTAAATTTTCTCTACAGAAGGAAAAAAACATTAGCACTAGAAAAAAAATTTAAGGCTCAGAAAAAGTTGCAAATTCTCAGAAAATTCCAATGTGTATCTTTTCTCTACACTTCTGTGTTACAGATGAAATTACACAAGAAGAAGAGTGTCATCATTAATATTTCATAAAGGTCATTCCTAGAAGGAAAATGAACTGGAGGAAAAATTCACAACACTTTTCAGTCTCTAGAGTGCAGAACAGATGAGACATGTCTGACAACGGCCAGTTGAGCACAGGACAGATTCAGTGCAGCCACAAAGACAGCTATTGGTACCCCAGAAACACGCCTTACTTCTTTATCACCTCTTCCATCCCTGCTTTTTTAAGGACAGATGGATACCTCTCCCTTCCACAGCATCAGTGTGACCTTTAAACTGTGGGGTCTGTGGAAACCCCTTTCTCAGGGTCTCCTCAGAGGCAGGACATGTTACTTGCAGCATTGTAGGCACAGGACTCAAGTCTAAAATACTTCAGTTGTGTGGCTGAAACCGGGTCAGGAGCAACCCTTGCCATGGAAGTGGCTTTATTACCCACAGCAGAAAAGGCTGCATTCAAAGAAAGATTCAGGGTATTCTTCTCTTTCTTCTATTCCACCATGCCCCTCAGTCTGGGTCTGAGTGAAACACCTCTGGGGTGCCAAGAGTTACCATTAGGGACACAAAGGCTAACGTCACCTTCAAGCTGATAACCAACTCAAGAACTGTCTGTGCTTGTTTTTTCCAGCTCCTCCAAAGGAAACACCTATCCTTGCCACCTTACAACATGGGGCTCCAGTGGTACCAAGACCTGAAACTTGGAAGTGCTTCTGGACCCTTTCCTAAATAATGGAAAAAAAAGAGTTTATCCTTTTCTTCTCTTGTCACAAGCTGCCTGGAAACCACAGTTCAGGTAAGGCACCCTAGACAGCTCCACACTAAAGTTAAAAATAAATGCTACTTCTGGAGCCAAAAGATTTGTGCAACAGCTTGTGGGGCTGAACTTAGTAGAAAGAAGTCTACCAGCACCAAATTTATGGTCTTTGTTTACACAGAGTAGTAAAAACTAGTAATTGTAATGAAAACAAATGGACCAGTTTATCTTTTTACTTTGATTTCCTTTCCAGGTGATTAAAAGCTGCATCAAGACCTCATTGCAGCCCAAGGTTCTTCTCTAGCATTGTACAGCCAGATTGTCTTAGGCATGGAAAGAGAATATGCCCAGAATGATGCATGTCTGAGACTCACCAGAGCTGCTCAGTTCCCTACAGATGTTGTGTAATAGATGGACACTAGAAACAGGCTATTTTGAAAACTGGTCAAGACACAAGTTAAATACTAAATACATTTCCATCATCTGTCCCATACAGAGAGGAAAAAAAAAAAAAGGTTTTTGAAGCTGGGAAATTGGGGTTTTTTTGCATTTTAAGAAAAATATTTCACATGCTTGTCAATAAGATTAGGTCTTCAGGCAAAAGAAACTCAGCCTCCATCCCACCACAGTAAGACACTGGTCAGGGATCTTCTGCACAAAGACCAAATGCTTTGGAAATGCCTGACTTCAGGATGTAATTGTATAGCTCAATTCCAGCCTGGTTTCTAACGAAGCCAGACAGGTTAAGACAATGCACTGATGTTACATTTCATGGTTTCATAGTTAAAAAAAATGCTTTCACTCAATGGGTCCACTTTAAACCTGATGCTGAAAGCAAGACTTGGCTCTCTCTGCTTTGCCACTACATCTCCAAAGTGGATTAAACTGGTGGAAAAAAAAGTCTATTTAAAAACCTTCACAATTCAATTTTTCTTAAGCCTTACTGGCACCAAACACATTCAGCCAAAAATTTGGTATTTCTGCTAAGAGCAGAGCATCTTTTGCTTTACTACTCCATGACTGATTTCTAGTGGAACAAGAATTCCAGACACAGCTGCAACAGGAGCAGTGTCACAAATGAGTATCACGAAGAGCTTAAGGTATGTTTTAGCCCTGGGTGAAAAGCAGGCTTTACTTTTTTTTGTGCTTTTCCCCCACCTCCAGAAATGCTAGAGTGGTGCAGAAGCAAGATGAAAAATATTACTTCCATTTTTTTTTTCTTAAACTGAAAATCTGGAGAAAAAATATGTTCAATTTGGTCAATCAAAACACATTTCAATCATTTCTAAAGAATTTAGCAACTCGCAAAAGGTACTATAAATAGAAATGCCATTTTGAGGGAAGGCTAACTTTTCTGATTGCTTATTTATTCCTTTCTCCATGATATTTTAACCATTTCAAAATCAGCTATAGAGTTGGAGGGAGGACTAAAGTAGAGAACAGGAACAAGGGAACAATACTGGGACCCTGAAGAGATCAGAATGGGATGGAGATGACAGAGCTGCCTCCTGCTACCAGAGGCTACAAGGTGCACCAGGAGTTATCTTTACCAGAATTTCTTCCATTGGCATCCAACAGGCTCAGCCAGAGGCAGAGGGAGGTTTCAGTTTGCTCCACAGAGGCTGCTTCACTCCTTTTTCCTTCAGATCAGCTCTTTAATATTCACAAAAGATTGAATCGCCTCTAATGGCTGCTGATTTTTCTGTCTCAAAGCCAGGCTGATCCCTTAGTCCAGTTTCTTCAGCTTAAAAATTATTAGGCAGTGTTTGGTCTGAGGTCTGTGCTAATTGGATCCACCAACCATGTGGAAGAAGCCAATGCTGCTGTGCAGGTCAGCCTGCACTGAGGAGCTCTGTGCCCTCCCAGCCCAACAGGAAAATTCGCTTTGCTCCTGGGGGCTTCACATTGCAGCCCTTTAGAAGTCCCTCCTTACACTCCATCAATGGTTATGCTCCAGAAGTTTAACAATAAGGGGAAATAAATGTGAATCACACATCTAATGGGAAGATTTTTCATTCAAATGTGCTTTATTGTGTGATATATGCCTTTAATTACAGTGCAAGCATCTGGGTACATTCATTGCTATTACAGACCAATCTTTCATGTTTATTGAGCATAAGACTACAAGGGACAAAGCAGGAGAGGCTGAGGCATTAGCCAAAGTGGGATGTAAAGCTACAATCACATGCTTGGCTATTCCTCTCCTCCTTCCTTTACAAACCCTGTGGCACTATTTGTAGGTTAACCTCTATATTACACAGACCAGGATTTAATGGCAAAGGGATTTTTTCAGATTAGTGGAAGAAATAGATTTCACACCGCCAAACCACCTTCTAAATTCATATAAGATTTTTCTGATTTATTTCATCATGTGGAAAAAAGCATTTCTGAAAGTGTGTACATGGGCATTAATGAATAGGTTTTGAAACTGCATTTAGAACAGCATTTTTTTCTAAGACGTAGTCATTGTTCATGTAAAAAAACTTCACACAGCTTGAAAGAAATATTAGTCTGGTTTCAAGCAGTATGTGTCATTTAGGCAAAATTAAAGCAATGTATTCTGCCCCAGTTTAAATTGTATGTTATTTAACACACACACCTGCCACCCAATGCATCATCAGCCATCATTGCCACTCATCAGCATTTTCACAGACAAGGGAGGTTACTCAGAACAGCTCCCCAGTTTTTGTGACCCACCACCCTCAGACACTGAGCAGACACACACCTGAACTCATCTCACACAGGTGAAGATGCTGTTCTCACTTGGGATGAGCCCTGACAGTGCAGCTGCCCATTCCATCCAGTTCTCATCTCACCAGCTGAAGAGCAGCAGACCTCACAGGTCCTTAGGAGCTGCACCCCACTTCTCAGAGTGTTGTATTTCTTCACATAGTCAGAGCTGTCTCACCAACTGCCCGTACTCCTCTGCTCCATTCCCCCACGAGGACACTGTGCACCCTCAGCCTGAGGCCATGGCTTCTGTCAGGGATTTATGGTGCAGAGCAGGCATTTATAGGCTGCCACCACACACGTCCTGCCTCCATCTCTTTTGGTCATGGATATGCCCCCAGTGCCATCCTGAAATTCTTCTGGGAAACTGCCGTAGATGAACAGATACTGCTTAGGACATGGACACATTCTGCACCAGGAGAAATTCCTCTCTGTACAGCTCTGGTCCACACATACAGCCTGTGCTCAGTGCTGCCTGGGACAAAGGGCAAGTACTGGATCAAACCAGCCCAGAGAAAAGCCCACCTTAGTTCATGGGAGTCTTATGTCCCCCAAAAGAGAACACAGAAGCTGGTCATAGGACACCTCTTACTGTGAAATAAATTCTATGATCAAAAACATGATAAAAACAAGGCAGAAAACTTCAATTTCTGATAGCATTGAAGATGCAGCTTCAGAAAATATTATCTCCTGCTCAAACACCCCAGCTCTTGTACAATTCACTCTTTTAGGCCATCTCCATTACCATGTACTTTTCATATCCTGTCCTATAATGAATCAAGAGGCTTCTGAAAGCTTGAACATATAATATAATAAAGAAAGTTAGATTCCTTTCAGCCTCACTCTCCTACTCAACAGCCAACTCTGGTCTCTACGAGGGGCTCAGCTATCTTGAAGATATTCTCCAGTACTGCTCTTACTATAACACTTCAAATCCAGTGGAGTAATTCAGTTCACCTCTAGCTAGCCAAATTTCTTTTTGACCAGATTCCCTGGCAATCCATGCATTGCACAACAGGCAACAACTGAAGGGAAAAGCAGAGCCTGATTACATAGGCATCCATCTCCACACATACACAGCCAAGCCAGAGATCACAGGCAGGAAGGGAAGAGTAAGAGGTCTCATGGAAAATGAGAGATTGCTCCCTGCACCTCACAGAGATTCAGTTCATCCCAGTCCAAACGTGCACAGGAGACTGTTTACTGGAGGAACCCAAATGAACAGCATCATTGTAAATACCAGCCACCATCAGGAACAATTTAGCTTGACAGCTGGAGCAGAAACTGTCACTGCACTGAGGCATCACTGCCAGAAAAATCACCAAATGAGAAACTCACATGTTCCAGGGATCCCTCTGGGCTGCTGGGCAGACACCACTTACACTGTCATCTTCGATTCATCCATCACCCAGTTCCTGCAATCAAACTGTGTACCTTTGGAATAAATGAATCTGCAATTGCAGATCATGCAAGAAAAAGGAAGCTCTTATCGAGCCTCTCTCAGCAGCTCTCTAGGTTCGTAAATATTCTATGGTGTCTATATTTAAGCTATTTATCCCATTTAATTGAAACTCTAGGTATCTTCAGCCCACCTTCTGAAGTAGGGTGAAGAAAAAAGCCTCTACAAAGCCCTAGAACTACACTAACTCGATTCAAGGCAACGACAACAGCTCACCAAACTTGATTTGATGTAACTTTAATTTCTGATATCAACCTAGGTTCACAGTGATGGTACAGCATAACTCATAGTGGAAGGCTGCAAAGGAAAAATAAAGCAGTTTTTTCTATGCTGTCACTAGAGTAAAAGTACAACTCATCTAGCTAGGGAATATCAGAGCAGTTTTGCAGCAGAACTTTCAGGCTTGTGACATTTGTGCCACTGGGTATGTGTGCATAACTCTTGTGGACTTGCACGAGACCTGAGAAAATCAACTGGCCTGAAGCAAGTGCTATGTTAGAGGACAAAACTAGAGTCCTGTTTTGGCAGCAAAACTTTTGATGACATTATTGTTCTCTTACTATATGGCAGGAAAGTCCCCTTGGGTCCAGTATATTTTGCTAGCATGTTATTTGTACGTGCTGTTATCTCTTGAACACTGCAAGCATAAAATGCAACAAAATCTATATTCAGACAGTTTATGATCACTGAACCTCTGGCAGAAATGCGTTGCCCAAGATAGGAGTCTGTGGGAAGTATCCCATTTTCCTCCTTTTGCACTACAGAATCACAAGGATTTTCTATAAAGCTTTAAGCTTTGTTGTTTCTTTGATCAATTGTCCTCCTCTCAAAAATATCACCCTTCATTTTGGTGCCTCAGCTCCTCCTTTTATCGTACCCACAATACTTCCAAATCACCAAAATTTTACTGCATCATGCCCTAACTTTCATTTTACAGCCACCATAGTCCTATAAAAATCAACCAAACACAAAACTAAAGAACTTTATTACTCTGGAAGAACTTCTTGTAACTGTCACAAAACGACTGTGGGGCTTCTACTGCAAAAATTCAAACCTGCACACAGGTGTGTGCACACCCTACACAAACAGGTCACCATTCTTCCCCCAGACAAGCAGTATGGACAGCCAGCTGAAATATGCACCAAAACACAACTGAAGATGTGCAGCATTTGCAACTATGAATAAAGATACGTGTCTTAGAAGCATAAATGCTCTGCAGAAGAACAGTGCTGGAATCAGGACATTATGAAATTCTTGGGGGTTTTGTTCCTTTTTTTTTTTTTTTAATGGTAAAATTTCTGATTCTATTAACTGTGAGGAAGCATTTGAAAAACATTGTTTTCAACACTTCCTCAGTCTCAGAAGCATCAAGAGACATATAAGAGAGGACAATTGAAATTATTCAAACACCCCCCTGATTTTTTTTCTGCCAAACTTATTGCTTTTAAAGGACCAATTAATCATTTCTAAACACTTGGGATTGAAGTTCCTGAGGTGCTACACCAAAAATCCAGGAACTGGCCTTCTTTTTCACCACTGACACAATAGGCATGAAAAGCTGAAATATTCACTGGATTACCATTAAGCATATGGGACATTTGAATTATCCATGCCTACTGAGGGGACAGAGGAGTTACAGCTGTTCCTCTGGCACCTTTATTCCCCAGAAAAAATTGATTACAGGAAGTTTCTATCAGAAGGGGGAAAAAAAGGAGAAAAAAAGAGAAAATTTTAAAAAAAGAAAAAAAGTGAATTTTCATATGTCAGGGTTGAACAGCAGAAATAAGTGGCTGCCTTTACATGAGTAAGGGCTTGCACACAGGCTCTCTGCCCAGGGAATCTGCATCTCTCACCAGGCAGATTTTAGGGGGAAAAAAACCCCTGTGCACTGGGAGGCATAAACTACATCTCTCTTGTTTTATGTGAGAAAAGAATACTGTACATGTTTTCAGGTCAGGTCCTCCAGTGATTTTAATCAGCATTTTCCTGCTAAAATCAATGGACTTACATTGAATATCAGCTGCTCCATGTGTGACTGCACACATCTTTTGTAAAGCACCTGAGGTACGCTATCAGATCAGAACATGGACCATTTCCCCCCTGAAAATAAGCACTGGAGACAGGGATGGTTTGTTGTGACTCAAAAAGGAGAAGCAAAAGTGACAGAGAGAAGCCTGCTTGCAAAGGGCAATCCGAGAAAAAACATACAAGCTCCTAGTATTACTTAAATCTGTTTCACACAGTAGACACAAAGTGATTCAAAATTAAATGTATGAGCTTTTTAATAGACTGCTGTTCTACAACATAAAAGAAGGACCCTCTCTGCCTTGTGCCCCATTTACTGCTGCAGCACCTGCTGATGAGAAATTCTCACACAGGGTACCCCACCCCAACCACACTGGAAGTTCTGCCAGGAAATATCAGCTCCTGCCTGCTGCCTTCTGGAGTTTCTCTTTCTTTGTGTCTCAGATATGCATCTCTCAACTGCATAAAAAGACTTTGAATTCAGGAAGCTGAGACGCCCCTGCCTTAGGGGCAGAACAGAGAGCAAGGGCCAGCCTGCTATTTCCAGGCCTGCCATTCCTACTCCTGACTGCAAGCTCCCAGTCCAGCACACAGAAGTGCACCCCTCTGGAAGCACTCTTGCAGACTGCCCCTCTTCTTGGGTGCTGGTGATGTAACAAACAGACATGTGCAGGGGCTTGTTTAAGGGGATGAGGGGGAGAGGACTGTACCTTCACCCCCAGCATCATCCATTCAGCTGGCTGCCACAAGGAAAAGAAAAACAAAAGGTTGTAAACTCCTTCTTTGCTTGCACATCATGTTTGCTCTCTTCTCCAAGGTGAGGGTCATTAGAATCTGTAGGCACGATAACAGGAACTAGGAAACTTAATGCTTTTTGTTGTTTTGATCACACTGAAATCGTATCCCATGTAATCCATTTTGCACGCATCCAGACAGCAGGGTTGGTTTCAAGTTCCCTAATCTCAGGTAATATAGCAAATAGTTACATCTCAGCAAAGGAAATTACTTCCTTGACTCTCAGCAGAGGCCTCGTCAATACAAATGAGTCCAAGGTACAATTTACCTCATCCTAAAAGAGTCACCTACATTTGCTTCCAGAAATCGATCAACGCCGTTCAGTAGATCACCACCAACTACGATGGGAAGCCTCGACACCCAATGTAGGCACACATTGCAACATTTTAGATCTCTACAGTCAGGCAAAATAAATCATGCCCCTGGTGTTCTTATTCCTCAGCCTTCTTCATTCCTTCATTTTTATTCCTATCTGCTATATTTATAACCACTCTTCACCCCACTTAGGCTCCAGATAAAATCAATATACAGCCATGATTTAGCATGGCCCAGGAATAAGCCACAGGATCCTTGCTCTGTTACACAATAAACTAAGTTGCTCCAGCAGAAGAGCACATTTAAGCATCAAATGTGTCTCACTCCATTTATCTCTATATTTCCCTTTTCGAAGTAAAACCTGCTCATGAAGTGTCTATAACATAAATAACAAGCAATAGGAAAGTCTGTTCTGGCTAAATCAAGTTTCACAAGCCGTTACTTTCTCTTTGCCACCACAAATCATCCCAAGCCCAAAGTTCAGTATTTTGCCAGGACAAAATTCATTGGGCATTTCTGAAGTAGAGCCAAGGTTGCATAATTTAATTTCCTATCTCCTATTAAAACTGCCAGGCCTACCATAATCAGAATGATAAATGTAGAGTCATACGTCTTCTTTCTGACAGTAATGCCCATCAATACTTCAAATGCAAACAATTGTGACATCTGACTTTATAAAAATTACCTGATGCACCAACACCACTTAATTAAATTTTAAAACTGCTTTTGTTATGTTTAATGAATGATATATTATACTGCAATGAAACATGCAGCAATACAAATACTTCACAATGCCAACAATTAAGGCTCACTTCACTTACGGCAATTGACAACACAAGTGCTCCTCACTTCATTCAGCTTGTGCATTCCAAATGAACTGGTTAGCAAAAAGGATGCTTCTTTGCTAATGAGTTTTGTAATCAAGGCATCTATTTTAATTTCAAATTGGCTAGATTGGGGGAAATTGCTGAACTAAATGACTGGTTCTAATTAGGATTATAAAAATATTCATCATGCTGCAGAATTAGCGCAAGGTCTTGATTTACTGACATTTGCATATAGCTTTAGTTTAAGAGTAGAAAAAACCTCCTAACAAATTGTCTTCCTTTTAATGAATTGAACAAACACTATATCTGTTTTAGTCGTCCTTTCATTTAAAGGCACTGATACATATTCATGATTTGTAAATGAAGTTAAGTGATTTCAATTCTTCAGTTCATTATAATACTGAAGAAGAGACTTCTGTAAACTGCTTTTAAGTATTCCCAGTCTCAAGGGTTTGGTGTGGGGTTTGGTTCTTTTTGTTTGGTTTGTGTTTTTCTAACTTTACTAACATTTCAGTTTATCTGTTTGATGGAGCCCTGCCTGCCTGGGAGAGCTGCTGGCAGGTGGCTTGTCCAGCAACACAGACACATGATATGTTTGTAGAACCTGATGTTCTCAGAAGAGTATTCAAAAGGCAAAGAGATGAAAGGCTTATTTGTGGCTAAGTCATGGGAACAGGACTCTCTCTGCGTTCAGTTTCTGACTTTGTTAGAGTCCTCAGTGGTAGTTAGGCAGTGAAACACTTTAATGACCTGTGCCTGAATACTCTAGAGATACTCAGGGGACACCACTTTGTCTGTCAGCCTCACGTTTAATTGCAAGCACTCTCAGGCAGGGATTGCTTCTTAATATGAATGTGCGGTACAATGGATCAGTCAGTATGGTAGAGATTTCCACGAGCAGTTACTATAATATGGCTTGTATTAAACATGAAACACTATGTGTTCCTTTACAGGTGGGCAACACGCTCACATTATTTCCTTCCTCAGTATGGTAGGCCTGGAGGACTAATTGTTATTATGGTATCTTCCTCAATCTCTTTCCGTTCGGGGTGAAGAAAAGAACGCAGCAGGTGTGCCTCCAGCACCTCTGTGGGGTGCTCAAATGTCAAGTGACTGGTGCAAGATAACTCTGAAAGCTGAGCACTGTATCCATAGCACTGGAATCACAGTCATTGTGCTTTTCAGATATCTATGAACCATGATGAGAAACTAGCCCTGGTGTGTTCTCTCATATCATACAATGAAATGGTGATTCTACCATGAAGATCCATGCAGGAGCAGAAAGAATTAACCTTCCTCGATACAGCTAATGTTCACATCTTTCTAAGAAAAACTGAGTTTTACCCAAGAGGTACAGTCTTGAGCTGTTGTTGATTAAAGGAGTACTTACTCACACTTCTAAGAACTTCTGACAATTACAATTACATTTAAATTCCAGGAGCAGATAACAGGTCTGGGCACCTGCTGATCAATATCAAAATGAGATGTGAGGCAGACACCAACCTGCCTCTCCTCATCAGCCCCATACCTCAGTTCCTAAGGAAAGAAAACCTACAGGCCTGGGCCAGAGTCACATCTCACTTTAGACATGCAGCAACTCTCACTGCTTAATTTCAGCACACTTGCAGTAGCAGCTGCTATCCTGGAATCACATTTCCAGCATTAGGAGCTCCAACTCAAAGTACAATGGCCTCATCCAAACACAGCCCTGAAGCCCCCATGTGCCTAAGTTTCCTGAAGGGGCACAAAAATCTGAGACCAAGGAGCACTTACTGGAGCCATTCAAGACAGGACTGGACTGGGTGCTAGATAATCACCTCTAGGCTCCCTTTCCCATGAAAGGTTGGAACAGATGATCTTCCAAGATCCCTTTTAAATTGGATTGTTCCATATGTCTGTGAAAACAGCTCATCACAAAGAATCCCAAAGACGAATGACTGCTTGGAATAAGGTGCCTATATTCCTATAGAAGCAACTCCCCCTGGATTTCTCTGGAAGCACCCTGCCCAACTGCACACTGTCAAAAAAAAAAAGCCCCAATCAAACCACCCCACCCTTAGCTGCCTTACTGCCCTATGTCATACTGGGAGACTGGGCTTAAATTCCAGGGGAGCATTTTACCTGGAGGAGAGACACTGCCTTCATGTCTCTGGTTCTGTGCCTAGCACATAAAAAAAAAACCACAAAACAAACAAACAAACAAACAAACAAATAAAAAACAACACACCTATCCCACATAGTCCCAGTGTTATCTGTGATTTTTTTTTTTTAATAAATTCAACAGTGTCTAGTCAAGATAGTCAAGGCCGTGACATGCACTGCATCCAATTTTCAGATGATAACTTGCCACATCTCCCACACCAAAAGAATCTCCCCAGTCAGATCTGATACTGTCTGCCAGGTGCAACTTGGTGATAGAGAAGAATGTTATCTTGCACCTCTTATTTATCAGCTCATTCGAAGAGATAATGAGACACCCACTTTCTTTTGTTCACTTTCTGCTGAAGATTAAGGCCTATGGAGGGAGAAGCTGCTGAGTGCCAAACTTCTTGATTATCCGATGATCTCAAATTTGTAATGGTGTAGCTGGGGAATTTAAATTGGTGTATTACTGAATTATTCTGCCTCTTACCTATTCCCAGCAGGCTCCAAATCACTGTTTGGTCTGTAAGGAAGAGGTGGAATTCTATAATGTTGCATACCTGGAATTTTTTTGTCTTAACAATGGTGATTTGAAATATATTAAATATCTCTCTCCCTATTCACTAATATTTTCTCTTTTAAACAAATTACCTTTCTTCATTATCTTTTAAACAAATATTTATTCAAGCGAGTTTTGCATGTTGCTCTGGAAGTTTTAATGTCATTCTGAGACAAACTTAATGGAGTTGGAAAGTCTCTTCCATTTCTACCTCCAGACTCATCCATTCCCCACAGAGGTATCAGAGTGTGGGAGGTTGTGCCTATTGAGAATTAGTTGGTTTCTTGGATAAATGAGACAAATAATCAGACATTCAGCATTAGCATCAGAAATCTAAGATCAACTCAAGATATTCCTCCCAAGTCACTGTGAATGGCAGCAATGAAATCTGTACCTTAAGCTTGTGCTGGGAGACTTCCAGCTTCCACAGCATTCCACAGAGCAGCTCCCCACACTTTCCAACAGACAATATTGCACCTTTATCATATATTCCCCTTCCACCACATTTTGACCCAAGGGTTGTTTAAAATGGCTTCCTATGTATTTTCTGCAAATACCCACAAAAACTGGAGGCTGCAGGCCCATATTCCCTCTGTACTGGGGGCTACATCCAATTGTCAATACAGACACTCCCTGAGAGACCCAGTCTGACCTGCAGCAAATTGTCTGTAACATTTACATAGTGTCCACCTTCTGCCAAAGGCCACTTAAGGGGGCCATTAACAGAGCCAACACGTGCACACATCAGATTGCACTATTTTATCAATAAAGTAGACACATACACACAGAGCTACTGGGAAGAGATCCAGGATTTTCAACTTACAATATGCATTTAATCTCCCAGGACCTGGTAGTTATACAATGTCATTTGGCTGCTCAGGGGGGGAATAGTAAACCCACCCATGTTTGCTTAAAGCCCTGTAAAAATTCCTCCAGCCTGTGCTTTATATGCTGTGAGAAGACATCAGGGTCTATGAACTTGATACATGTTCATGCCCACACACGCAGATTTCTTGGCTCAGCTCTGCTGCATTTATGTGATGATACAGGAGAGTTAGCAAAGCAGAGGAGGGTCCTAATTGGCTATAAAAATTAAGAACAGGAACGATATGCTGTGTTGACTCATAGCGAGAAAGAATCCTCAATAACTCCTTGGATACCACAAAGAGAAAACAAATGGTGGTAACTGTGATTTGTCCTTAAATCAACAGAGAAACCAGCAGCCACACAGAGATGTATCTTTCAGAAAGCGTGCTGAACTCCATCTCACTCAGTCGTCTTCTGGGAATTGCCCCAAGCAGGAAAAAGCAAGACCATACCTATGTGGGATTGATTAATTAATTACCTATGTGGTAATAAAAGAATTGGTGACTGAACTGTTTTTATATTCAATTATTTCAGCTGGTGGAAGTGGCAACGCCACAAAGTCTTTGGCTTTCTCAGTATGAAGCCATATTTCAAGGAACAGTTCTGTGGAATAGAGATGGGCTCCTCCTCTTAAAGAAGGTCATAGAATATAGAACAGACTTTCTAGAACACCAACTTGGAAGGGACAATAATTCTGTTAAGAGGGCATTCCAAATGTGTTGGGTTTTTTTAGTTGGTTGGTTGTTTCTTTAATCAAGTAGATAAATAGCTTAACATTGTTGTCAACTGTGCAGAAATTAGCTAAAAACAAGGAGGGATGTTTAAGATAAAACAGTCATTAAAAAAAAAGGCTTGAATGGCAGCCATGGAACTGTAGGTCAGAAGATATCATAGGAAAACTATTTAATGGGAAGATCAAAAACACTGACTATTTGTATTTCATTTGAAAACTTTAATATTGTTTTCTTTTTTTATAAACAAAACAATTCTAAAATCTTTTGATCTAGGTGGTTACCAAATCCATTATTAGTAGGGATATGAACTGTCCCTATTTAATTTCACTTTACTGTGTGGAACAACATACTAAGCAAAATGGATTTTCAGATTCATCATTCTCATTAATTTCCAAGTTGACCACAGCTTGCTTAAAACACCACATTATTATTATTTTTAATTGAAAGAAAACTAATAACATAAATATTAATCTGAAATATATATTTTAATCTAAGTTATGAAATTAATTTTTCCAACTTGTTTACACATTCACAGTTATAAGAGGATGGATTAGATCTTCCCTTAATAGTTTCTGCTGCTGGGAGTCAAATTGTGTGTACTTGATTTGTTTTCAGGGTTATTTGCATTTTTAAATCTGCCCCTAAAGGAGTCACTAAAATAGAATTTAAGGGTCAAAACAGAAAGGTGGAAGAATACGGTGTCCTGCTGTAGCAGTGGCTGCACTGCAGAGCACACAGCAAGTCACCTTCCTTGTCACAGTATCAGTGGATGAGTATTACCCGCAGGTTACAGGCTAATGATGAACTTTCTATTTTATTGCCCTCATGCATCAAATCAGAAGTATTTCAGAGGAGTTTTATCCCCCAAAAATGGACATATGAACTGAGAAAGCAAGCACTATTTGATACAGCTCCACGTGTTTCATGCCAGGCAACTTCACACTGCTTTGCAGGAAAATGGGCACAAAAACAAAGGACAGAGGAGTACCAGCAGAACTAGGCTGCAGTTGGCCAATTAGCCCCTGACAGCGTGGCATCCCTTTGGATCGCCTCCTCACAACTGCAAGCACCACTGCAGCCTCTCTAGACACATATTTTAGAAGCTCTTGCAATCTCTTTTCTGGTGAGCAGCAGAGAGATTAAATGGTCATTGCCATTGGCATGATCCCATAACCACATCTAGGAGAGAAGGCATGGCACAGTAGAGTGGGAAGGTGAGAGATCCAGATCTGACTTCTAGAGAAAAAGAGAGAACAACCACAACAATCTTAGGAAGATGTAAAAGACATGATGAATACTCTTAAGTATATGGGACTTAAAGCCTAAAAGAGATTTTATTCTTGCCTTGGCCTAAGCTGAGAGAAGGACAGGGCTGAGCTCTGGTTCCCACTCGACTGTGGCAGTGCTCCTGTTTGTGGGCACGCAGGAATGCATCACGTGGCCTCTCAGAAGGCTTCGCCCGGGGATTCCGCACGGCACTGCTGTCACGCTCCAACAGCACTGCCCATTGCCTCCGTATCAGCCGTGACTGCAGCGAAGCCGCGTGACCCTGAGTCAGAGTCACAGCTCTTTCACAGCTCTCACTAACCCAAGACGTGGCTCAGCACAATCTATACCTCAGTTAAGCAAACATTTCAACTGGGAAAAGCCCCGCTCCATGGTTCCATTCCAGGACCACACTGAACCAGCACTTCAGGCCATCCTTCTGACCAGTGAAGGAAAGCATCATGAGTGGCCTTGAATGCAAAGGCAGGTATAAAGGAAAAGCCTGAACTTGGCATTGCTCCACTTCCATTTGACCAACAAGCTACAGGTCAACTCATCTTTGTTCTTACACTTTGAACAATTTTATTCAGTTTCTAGGATAAATGCAAGCAGCTTCACTGTGTTTCTAGCTCAGTTCATTTTTCTTGTCTTTCTCCTGGGCAGAAGACAGCAGCTGAGTTTTGCACACAGATGCATTTGTTTGAAGGAGCAGAAGCAAAAATGCTCCTGGCCTGCAATTTCTGTACTGGATCAGGAGAGTATTAGTACCACCTCACGTGCCTCCCTTGTATTTTGATTTCTCCTTCCAGTGACTAACATGGAAAAAAGGTTACAAAGCTCTGCAAGTAGAAGTGCTTCTACCCAAGAGCAGATGCTCTGTACTCACTGCAGAGGGATCTCTTTGCTAATGCACACTCAGGATGTCTCATCTGGATTCTCACGTACATGAGCTGTTTCTTCCAAGCCTGTCTATATAAACACCAGGATCATGCAAAATCATTACCTCCGGTTTAAAAGTAGCATCAAGCCATTTTGTGACATCAAATAAATAGATTGGTCTTTCCAGCCTACTTCAAAATCCCTGTTACACTGATCCTCCAAGTGCAGAAAACTATTTGGCATTTGACTAACTCCTTCATACAGTAAGGACTTGATACTATGAAAGGAGTGTGTTTACAATAGCTTTGTTCTTGCAAATGTCACTCAAGAATCATCAGTAGCACAGCAGCAAAACACCTGGTGCCTGCCACAGTATTCTTTTAGCAAGTGGGAAGCAGAGCAATAGGAAATTATTTGATTATATTCTCAAGTATGGCAAAAACTTGCACTAGCCTTTCAAAGGAAATTCTCAGAGAGGCACAGCATTTTAGCTATATTGTTCCTATAGCTGGGATGTAATACTGACTAATTTAGAAATCTTCAACAATAAATGCAGAAATTGAAAATCCCACCCAGAACACACCCCCAAACCTGACAGGTTAACACATGTGTTTGGTTTGTGTGGAAAGGTTGCCCCCTTGCAGGGGCCTACAGGGGTGGCTTCCATGAAAAGCTGCAAGAAGCTGTCCAAGAAAGCAAACACCAGCCAGCTCCGAGATGGACCCTCTGCTGGCCCAGGTCAAACCCATCAGTGACAGTGGTAGCACCTCTGGGATAATATATTCATGAAGTGAGGGGAAGAAATGAATTGACAACTTCAGCCAGAGAGGAGTGAGAATATGTGAGAGAAACAGTGCTGCAGCCACCAAGGTCAGTGAAAAAGGAGGGGTGGAGGTGCTCCAGGAGCTGGAGCAGAGATTCCCCTGCAGCTCACCATGAAGACCATGGTGAGGCAGGCTGACCCTTGACCCATGGAAGGACAGGTGAAGATGAGCCCACAGGGGACCCATATGGGAAGAGTCTGTTCCTGAAGTCCTCATCCTATGGAAAGATTCTGGGGCAACTCATGAAGAACTGCAGCCTGTGGAAGGGACTCACATTGGAAAAGTTTGTGGAGAGCTGTCTTCCTGCTGGAGCAGGGAAAGGGTGTGAGGAGTCCTCCCCTGAGGGGAAGAAGAGGCAGAGACAGCATGTGATGAACTGACCTCAGCCCCTATGTCCTGTCCCACTCTGCTGCTGGGATGCAGAAAAAAGAGAAAATTGTGAGTGAAGTTGAGCCTGGGAAGAAGGGAGGGATGGTAGAAAGGTATTTTAAGATTTAGTTTTTACTTTTCTTTACTCTTATTTGATAGAGTAGGGTAGGATAAAGTAAAGTACAGTAGAGTATTGAAAGGTAATAAATTCAATTAATTTCCCCAGCTGAGTGTGATTTTTCCATGATGGTAATTGCTGAATGATCTCTCCCTGCATTTATTTCGACCCACAGGCCTTTCATTATATTTTCTGCCCCTGTCCAGGTGAGAAGGGGAGTGACCGAGTGGCCTTGATGGACACCTGGCATCTAGCCAGGGTCAACCCACCACAATGAGGAAAACTTAGTGGTTACTCAGCATGTTTTTGCTTTCCAGAGTCTAGGGATGACAGAAACATCAGAGAGGAAAGATAAAAGCTTGGCAAGTTTTAAACTTTGCAGAATTTGTAACTTGATCATCCTGTCTGTCTCAGCTTTGGTCTGTAGTGGGGACTGCTGCTGCAGAACTGAAGCACACATCTCCTCACCACGGCACTTCACCCCCACGCTGCACCTGCTCTGCTCAGCACCCTTCAGGACAGAGGAGTGCTCTGCAAGAGCAAACGTGCTAAGGACAAACAGACTGGGAATGTCTCACTCACAGAAGGCACTGCAAAGAGGCTTCAAAGTGGCACAGAGGAGTTTGTCACCTGTTGCTGCTCCCTGACTTCCAATTTGCAAGCGGAATGAGCACCCCTCAATGTTACAGACCAGCTGTTACAGACCAACTCAGCCTGAGTGCTCCCTCCTCAGACACAGTGCAGAAATCATGGCCTATGAATCAATAGATTTTTAGAACAGCTCCATGTGTCATGGCAAATCTCTAATTCTTTTCATCATTCATAGTATCACCACTGCTGAAGTTTCCACACCCATCATGATCACTCTCACACTCAGCTCTCCTTTTAACAAACTGGCTTTGGAGTCACTGCATGGCTTTTGAGCACATTTAAACCTGCAAAGTGAGAACAGCAAAGCACACTATAAATTCTTCATTATCTCTGAAAGGGAGCAGTTCCAGACAATATCCCCTTCAATTCCTGGCTCAAAATCATTGAAACATTAAATCAATTGCTTACCTTTTGATCCAGACTGTAGGCCAAGATCCACTCCTCCTGTTTGGGGTGGAAGAGCAAGCTCTGGATATAGAAGTTCAAACGGTACTTCTGATAGGTAGCCCCTTCATCAGAGCTGATGAGGATGCTGCTCTCAATCTCTGGATCACTAAGAAGCATGATCTAAATAGAAAAATGGAAGGAAAGTGTTAATGGAAAAGTGAAAGTGAACATCATTTAAGAGTGAGGTCATGCAGCACTGACTCCCACTAGATGTATTCAATCAAGAGTATAACATCCCATAGAATTAGGATGAGTTTTTAGCATTTCAGTTTCATTTTCTTTGGCAATTCATTTGCTGATTTATTTGGTGATTCCTTTTTTTCATTTTATCCAGATAAATTTAGAAAGCCCAGCAAGAAAGAAAAATTCTATGTATCAAAGTTGATTTTGGTTGGATATAGGAACTTCAGGCAGCCACACCAGTATTTCCTGGACCATTTTCTGTCTACCACCTCTCTCACCACACATGGAATCCCCTCTCCAAAAGTAAAAAACAGAGCATTCCTGAGATTTAAGGCTCATTATTTGGCAGCTTGCAGTGCTATGAATGAGAGCATCACCTCTCTGGAAATACAGAATGCCTTCCTGGATCAGCTGGTGGCATCTGGGTACAGTTCACGTGCATATGTGCAAACACTGACACAATTTCGTATATCATACTCCCAATTTGTACAGTAAGAGACATTCATTCAGTCAGTGAAAACATAATTTTCCCCAAGCAGAGGAAAGTGCGTGACCTCAATTTGTACAGGGAGGAAAACACTTCTGAGTCTCTAATTTTAATTAGAAAATTATTACCAATATTTTAAAATGGGTTGATTCTGCACTATCAGATGGCATGCTCTACATAAACATTATCAAGAAAAATGTTGTGGAAACATTAACACTATCTTATTAACATCTGGAGAAAATGACTTCACATTAAAGCAAATACCAGTACCATAAAATAAAGGCAAACAGTGGGAAATAAATTAGAGCTGTTCTAAACACAGCAGGTTGTTGATACAGCAGCTGAATCAAATACAGAAACTGTCTTTCAGCAGGAAAACAGATCTAGGAATGTCCTTTTTCAGCTCCCTGCAGAATGATCAGCTAGCTAAGATCCACTGTAGTTTTGATTTTTGTCCACATTGACTTCTCTTATCCAGCTTCACAGAGCTCCAACTTCAAGACCACGATAGGGAAATACATTAATTTTGACAGCAAAAGTCAGTTACAAGGGATGGTGAAACCCTTGGTATGTTAGACCTTCATCAAGCAAAAATTTCAGTGCTTGTTTAATCTTAAGCACCTCATTAACTCCATGAAGTCACCAAGGGAAAGGGAGTATAACGTAAATGGCTTCTGATCCTTTCCATTAAGAAATGAAAAGCTGAACTAGAAGTGAATGTTCTCCCAGAGTGAAGCCATCTGCATGAATCCAGCGTGATGTCAAAGCACCTTCAACATCCCTCACATTCACAACTTAACAGGCCCCAAAATCAATCTCTAGCCATCCCACGGGAAGCCACAGTACAAGTCCTGAAGAAGTTCACGTGCATTGTGCTCTGGTGCACGGTCTGGGGAACGAGAAACGTCCCCATAGGCAACTGACTTCCTGGGAACTAGCCTGAGAAGAGATCTCCAAGATCTCCACTCTGAGGAATGCTTTGGTACATTTCGTCTTTCTAATCTGATCAAAATATCAATTTCATTACGTCCCAAACAATAACGATTTCACAACTATTTGAAGATATTCTTTTCCGTCACTTTTGACTTAGACTGCAAAGACATTTTATACCCCTGTTCACCTAAGGCATACTGCCTGTGCCAGAGAACAATGGAAGAAGGATGTAAGCCTGGCCATTTAAGAAGACAATCCAGAGAGATCTTATATTTAAAATAAAGGATACTTCAGGAATAAATATATTTTCCACCTGATGTAATAGAAGATTACAAAGTTAATAATTCTGTATACTAAAATGTCACTGCTGGAGTTCTGTCCTCAAATAGGGAGCACAAGACTCTGTTGTGTCATGGACCTTAAGTAGCACACTCACAAAACATCCCCTGTTCCCTTTCACACGTGATCTGCAGCACTTCAGTGGATAGTTCAAGAAATGGTCATATGAGACAAGAAAGGCAGTATTTCCACCAGATGGCTGACAAATCTGGCCAACTGGTTCTTCTGGATGCATAACAGTGGTTGCAAGATCAGATAATAAAACCATCAAGCTAGGAAAGGTGGAAGAACCTAACAGTCATATCTAGAGATGACATCACATAAATCGTGCCCCGTGCCTTCACCCAGTTCCCACATCCACTCTCCATTCTTCAAATGGAGAAACGAACACCCAACATCTCTGCTGTCATCCATGGTCCCAGGAAAGGCTGGTCCTACACAGCGCAGGATGGAAAAAGCAGAAGGCTCAGTCAGAGTGAAAAGCAAAAGCCCACCACCAGCCATGTAGCTCGGACTGGCACACGCATTTGTTACATGGCACACAGAAAAAGAAAAGTGACAGACTCTGGGCTTTCCTTTTTTTATTGTTTCTACCTTTTTTCCTGGAAGCTATAGGGGAAGGCAACTTTTGGCAGGGGAAATAGCAGGACATTTGTCAAAGGCCTGAAACTACCACTTCTCATTATGGGACCAAGACGAAGGATCTACCCCTGTAGTGATTTAGATTAATCACTTTTCATTAAGAGACAATAAACAAACTCCAGTCAGAATGAGCATTTCTGCCAGCATCCTATGTTGCCATTTATAATTGCCATAAGGAATAGCAAAGGAGCACCAGAGAGTTGTCAAATGTAATGTATAAGGGCTTAAGATCTAATCATTTTCTGTAATATTAAATTAAATGGCAGCCTTTATTTAAAAGGAAATTACATTTGGTCTTTCTACATTCTAGACTATATATACATGTATGTATAAAATATTCCTTTCAGTTGCTTTTTTCTCTAGTTTAAGTGGGGAGGGGAAGCACAGGCAGGACTGGTTACTGCCAAGGGTGAGTCCTTGAAAATGTACTTGAGATGAGTTAGGTTATGCTACATACCTTTTCCTGACCTTCAAAATCCAGCGAACAATGAATGGCAAGCACCAGACCAAACAAAACAGGCTGAAAATCAGACTAAACTTCAGATAGTTCCTTAGGAATAGATGCAGAGGAAGTGAGCTGTCTGGAACATGGTGCATCTCCTTTAAAGCAGGAGCTTTGGGGACAGTGAGGACACATAGAGAGCTGTTCTGAATGAGCTCCAGGTGGGCAGAACACCAGACACCAGTGAGGCAGCACACAGAAATAAGATGATATGGAGAGGCCACCCTGCAAGAACATTAACTACAATATATGGACTGAGATCTTCAGTCCATGAGCAGGAAACATATCCAGCTCTGAACACTTCAAGGAGATTTACCCCAGGGAATAAACAGCACAAGCTGCAGGCAGGAAGAACAAGGAGGGAAGATGTCATACCTGTGCCTCCATAATGTATTTGGCACACAAACCACAGCAGTAGTTAAGAATCACTCAGATTTTCTGGAGAGTGTGTAGGACCCTTAAAGGAGCTCAAATGCAGAAGTAGGGAGGAAGGAAAGTGACACCATATTGCAGCACAAATCCACTAAAAAGTCATGCCCTCTGATGGAACTGATATAATAAAAACTAGGGTAGGATTTGTAACTGAGAACCTGAGTTCCTGCTAGCCAGATCAAAATTCCAAGTACATTGCTGGGTTAATACACACACCTTCCACGGTATTGCTTTCACATGGGTTTTGTGCAGGTGGATGAGTTAAGATGGTGACACATTCCTCTTTTTCTGTGCCAAGGTAGCCAGGCACAAAGCTGGGATGTGGAATACTGAACTGTACAGTAAGGAGGCAGCACACCTCTCCCAGGAACTATGCTACAACATGCCCAGACAGGCATGGAGATACAGGTAGCCTGAGCACAGAGATCACAACGGAGTTGTGTTTTGTACACAGCTGAATTAGTTAATAAACCACCACTGGACCAAAAAAACCCAAACCAACATTCCACATAAATGGCATTTTTATTAATATTAGCTTTCAATAAAACCTTTTATTTTTCTCAATGAACATAAATTTTCACTGTAAATTACCAAAGTGCATCTCCCTAAATCACACAGACCAGTTTTATAGGTGCAATATTCTGTAGCAATAGTACCACTGAGCTATATTAGCAAAGGTACACCAGAGAGTTGTCAAATTAATAAAGACAGGTTCAAATAAATGTCTTATGTTCTGAGAAATAGACAGACAGCATTAAACCATTGTGTACTGCCCCCTGACTGTCCTCTTCACTTTAATGCACTTTTCATAAGCTGTTCTTTTCAGAGGTCCTAGTCACATTCACCTATGTAAAAGGCTGTTCTAAAAAAAAACATAAACAAAGCAGTTAAAAAAAATAAACAAAACCAACAGAACACCTACAAACCATGTGAGCCTCTATAGCTTCAAAAGAAACCCAGTTCCTTAGCAAAGTATTATAATTTACTCTGTAGCACAGCATTATCCCCTCCTACAACTGAAAAGGCAGTTTTGCTACAAACACTGCTGCAAAAACAGAAAGTTGAGGTTTCATGTTTACAGGTTCATGGGGATTTCCATATTGAATGTGCTCAGCTTAAAAGTGAAAAGGCTTTTAGGGTTTTTTTTGGCCTCCTTCTGCTATGCGCCCAACTCAGAAACACTTTTGATCCTTCCTAAAACCTGGCCACATCTACATCATCAATGACAATACAAAACATATTTTAAAAAAGAAAAACTATTTAATTTATTTTTCTTTTCCAATTTGATTTAAAATTTTGATGGGTTGTATGGTCCCATGTCTTCTTCCCACAAAGTTTCACAGTAGCTTTGAATTTAAAAAGACAAAAAAGTTTCAACAATTTATGCTGAAATGTCAATGCAGGTGGAGGATTTTTGCTTTGTTTGGATTTTTTGTGTCCTTTCCTCCTTTCAAAACTGAGAAATCAAAATCTAGTGACATTCAAAGTCTTAAAGATACAAAAGTTGTTTTCTTCCTTCAAAACATCAGTCCATCACAAGTTAAATATGAACAGTTTGGAACTCTCTTATCGGAAAAGTAATTTTCTACATTGAAGCATTTTAGATTACATGTTTGACCATCTGAAATTTCTCACTGGCAAATAGTTGTTTATTCGTTCCCCTCCCATTCTTTCTCTCTCCAACATCATTACTGCAATTACTTGCCCTGCAAGCTAAAGGATGCCCTCAGAGGTCTCATCACAACCCAAATCTAGAACACAGCTACACAGTATATCTAAAGCCCTTCTCTGCCATTCCCATGGAGGACAGGTGTAACTCATTGCAAAGAAAATCTCATCCTTTTTTTTCCTTCTTTCGTCACTATATGCCATTTCAACTAAAATCTTCAGTTTAATTAAATCAGCCCAATTCCCTCCGAGACTAAAAAGTGCTGTTGCCACAAGTAACTGTCTACTTACCAGCAAAAGTTACACCCATATAAATCAGCTAAGCTAAAGCTGTCTCTGAATGATTTGCGCTAGTTTAGAAAGAGGGTTTCTAGAAAGCACACATGCCTTACTTTGTATAAACTTCCATAGATGCTCAGAGATGGCTAAATACCTGCTCACTGCCCTGTAGATATGTTGATCTCTACAATAACCAGGGGAAAAATGAAAGCAACCTCGGTTTTCTAGTCACCAAGCATATCAGTCAGACAGGAAAAAGTGGGACATCTCACTGATAAAAATCTGCTCTAGAGAGAAATTCTGTGTATTTACATACAAGCAAAGAAATTCACTCCATTATTTAGGGATCAGCAGCTGTGACAAGAGGGACATCTGCTCTCTGAGAAGCCAAAAAAGACACCCATGAAGAGGGCAACAGTTTTTATATAATTATTTACTTTTTGTCCCAAAAGGAAAATGCTCATTGCAAACTTTTGTGTTACAGAGTAGCCCAGATTTGAGACTCCTTCTTCCTTCACATGGCTCAAAAATTTCCTTAATGTTAAGGATAACCTGTGGGCATCAGTCAAGCAGTAAAGGGGCACTGAGCTTTCATAAGAGACAAATTGTCTGGACCTACCCCATTTTAACTTCTTGTAACTTCACTTCTTATTGCCCAAAATTTAACATTAATGGCAGATTTAATTAATGAATATAGCACCAGATCACCAACTCTCAGAACCGTAGTGCTGTAATCTTAAAGGATGAAGTGCACTGCACTGACTTTATAAGGGTTTATGAAGCATGTGTTATAAAAGTACCTCAACCATAAGGCTTTTATACCTTGGCACTCACTTCAATACAATCCCATAAAACCCAAGCAATCTTTAAGTGTTAAAGGTGACTTTCACTACTGTATTTATTATTGGATAATGAAAAATGACTCAGACACCCATAGAAACTCAGCAATGAAATAAGAGTTTCCTGAGACTTGTGCATTGGGTCTGCATTATATGTACCGTGACCAAAGAACAGAATAGCTCTCTCAAGACATTTTAGACACTTCATGCTAACCTCCCTCCAGAACTTCCTTCCCATCAGGAATTCTTTGTAATTACAAAACAGCCTCTAGTCTGCAGAATTGCATTGCTTGCCACTGAACTTTTCAGATGTCAACAGCTGTTTGTGTAAGCATTCAGCCCCCATGGAGGACCTCTTCCATAGACTCCTCCAGCTGTTCCAGAGACTGACAGCTCTCTAATCCACCAAACTGGTTTGAGAAGACAGCAACATCATGGGGAACCCCTGCGTGGGTTCCCCACCTTTGCAACACTGAGACAGAATGATCAGAGTACATGATGTTGTTCAGGTGACAGGCAGGTTCATTGTCTCTGCAGAATGTTTTATCTTTCATAGAGGGTACATAAAAGAAGAGAAGCATTATCAGAAACAAAGCAATAAACTGTGAAATGAAAATTTTTCCTTAACATAAAACAGCAGGGTTTTTAAAACAAAAGTGGGCATTGGTGGAATGCATCAAATGAGTACCAGCACTACCCTGCCTTCTCTGAGGAGATGCACATCAGCCTACCACGCTTGTTTACAGGCAATGACCCTGGTTAATCTTTTGTTGTCTTCTATTTTCTCTCATATCCAATTATACCCAGACTAAAATTACAATTAACTGTTCAGATTTGTACAAAATTGTAAGAGGCTTTTGGCACTTCAGCCATACCTGCCATAAATTGCCATACCAAAACAAAATACTTGAGAGAATTCCAAGCTCACACAGTCCCTTCCCTATGGAGAGGGCACTCCATTTAATCACCACCTCCAGCACCTGCACAAGGGCACAGATGCACCATGCAAGAAGCCCTGAGGATCAGGAGCAAATTAAGGCTAAATTGCATATAAAATAAGAGCTCTTCAAGGAAAACCACTCTGCCATCCTCACCGGCAGGTGGGAAATGAAAATTTATCATGACTGTAAGATTTATACAAAACTCAGAGCTGGGAAAAGAACACAGATACTCTAAGGCTGCCATCTGAACCTGCCCACAATGCCAAATCCCAGGCTGGATGCAATCTGCATGCACAGGAGTGGAATAAGCCATGATAACAGACCCAACAAAGCAGAACATCTTATCTTTGTTTTGCTGCTGAGCAGGTCAGAACAACATGTCTCCCCTCTTACTCTCGTCTTTTTGGCACTGGACACATGTACTTTTCACTTTTAATTACAAGGCACAGCAAGCATTTGCTTGTTAAATTTCAGGTGCCAGTGGGGATGGAAGCCATCCAAAAAGCATGTGCTTGACCTGGCAAAGAGTGACTGACTGGCAACAGCCACATGCTTGGTTGTAAAACCTTTTCATTGTCACAGCAAGGCAGCCTTTATCCAAGGTTACTCCAACCCATTATATTCTTGTTACAGCTGCACATTCTCCAGCTCCCCACAGATCATCGGAGCAAAGTCCTCTGCCACAGTATTCCCACCTGCCTGAGGCCACTTCAGTGCTGTCCAGCTAATTTGCCAAAGGCTCTTCTGTGTCACAGCATGTTTGTGCAGAGTTCTGCCCCACAAACTGCCAAATGGGTTACAAGCATCATCACTGGATTTGTACATCCAGTTTGACCAGCACTTCTATGAATGGGCCTGGACCAGAAGTAGAAGAAACCTCCAATGGTGATCTTAGGCACCAACCAGTGCTTCCACATAAATACAAAGCCTCTGATCTATATTATTATATTGCTCCAGAGGCTGGTATTTCTGCATAGCATAGCTCTGCATGATGCCTTTTTACTCTTCTGGACTCCACACAGGAAAGCCCCAGTTGTTACAATATCTGACACATTGTTTTTGTGGTCACCAGCTTTTTTCTAGTGACAGGGAACAGCTCTAATCCCAAACTGTCTTCACAGAAAGAGAAAAGCAGCATTTACTTATATAATTATATGTTATTTGAGTAAATGCATGGTTGTGCTATTCTCCATAGAACTACAAAGTAATTTTCACCATTATGGTGACTTCCCATGTAAGCAGAAATAGTTACAGAAAATAATGTTATCAGTAAGGAGAGGCTGTGTGCACCACAGCTGCTGGAACTGAGAACACCATTTTTATAAAAACACTCCTCTGATTATAGGTCTCACTTGGGAGAACACTTTACATGTGGGTATGAGTTTACTCACAGTAGTTGCCCCATTACAAAAAACCAAAAAGATGCGCATGGATAGTTACTCATGGGGGTAAACTTTTGCAGCCTATATTCAGCAATCTATTTCATTTGAGGACACTAGAGTGTTTCATGACTCTGTAGAAAAATAAAAATCGTGTTATGTATTTCCCTTGAGGCCATTAAATCTGAATACAATTTTAAATGCATCATTGCCTCTCCATTGCTTACCCACTTTATTTTTCTGCTTTTTTAGTCAGATTGCAGAGCGAACATAGACAACAGTCAGCTTTATCACTGTTCACATCCAGATGCTTATAATCTGTCTCAATTTACTTACCTGGCATCTATTACTCATGTCCCTCACTGTCCCTAACGTACTTCTCTTCCTAACATCCCCCCACTGGAGGAAGCTAAGATGATAGAAGGTCTATCCAATTTCTGGATGCAAGGCTGAGGCCCAAGTTACAAAATATGATGGCATTGCAGTGCTCTGCGTGGTAGCACTCAGCTCTAAGATATCCACTGAGGCTGCAAGCTCTGCATAACTCGGGTGCCAGGGATTCAGGTGTCAGGATCTGTCTGTGGAAGGTTCCTATGGGAAGGTTCTGGACCTTGGTAGAGGATTCCCAACAAGCACCTCGCTGGCTTTGACATTTTCCATTATATTTAATAACGAGCCCCCAATGCAACAGTCCCTGCAGGTTTATGATGGTAGTCTTGTCTGCAATTACACACTGAGCAGCTGAGTGGCTGCCCCAGCGACTGACCCACAGCTGCTACATCCTGTTCCAACAGGGCCACTGGTACTTCAGAGCCCGGGAGAATTGTGTACTTTCCTTTCTGCATCCCTTCCTGCACACATGTGAGCTCTGCTCACTGCAGGCTTCTGAAGAACCAGTGTAAGAGGAAACAGAATTGGAAGAGGGGATAAGAGTTTTATCTCCAATACAACCCTGACACTTTGGCTTTAGATTTGATTGGGAAACATCAGAAAATTGCCGAGCTTACTCCACCTTTCCACGTGTTTCCAGGTCCTGAGCACTGCACTCCTTGCGCGCGCCCCATTGCCTCTCAACCTCCGAGCACAGCTGCTTCAGGAGTTTTGCTGCTTTCTTGCAGGCATTTTTAAAGATCGAGTTGGTCTGCCACGGGAAGGTTCCAAGGGAGACAAAAGATGTCAGATGAGCTTTTTTTGTCAGCAACAGAGAATTAAAATATTACAGGGCTCACTGTAAAAGGCAGAACCATTGCTCCTCAGAGATAGAAGGACTGGTGTTAAGGGTTGATTGCCTAGATTTATAAGAAAACCACAGCCTGAGTTTTCCCTAACCACATCTGGGCACCACTTAGAAAACCCCTGTCATTACTTTTGAAGTCCAGCAACATCTGTCTGTATAGAATGAAGAAAAGGCATCTTAGAACTGAGAGGGTGAAGGGCAGTGGACTCCCACTAATGAACATAGAAGCCTCAAGCACTCCACGACATAGTGAAATAACTCTCTAAGATCTAGCACAGCCAAGCTCCATGCTGAAGAAAACTGGTTCTAACGCAGTCACAGAAGTGTTTCCAGGTTTCCCAGTGCTGCTTGGGATAAAATGTTTTACACAGAGTTGATAACAGCAGAGCTGACATTACAGTTACAGTGTAAGAGGCAGATGTGCATATGCACCAAAAACTGAGACTGTGGTCAGCATGTGCCTTACAGAGCCTGCTAATCTAGGCTATTAAAATGAGAATTCACTCAGTAATGCTGAGCTTCTCTATTCTTTACTTATAAAAGAATGAAATAAAAAGATATTTTGCCCCTTATTATTGGATTTTGGGTTGGCAGGGGGTGGGGGGAGGATTTTCCTAAAAGAGAAATAAATAAGTCTTGGTGAACCAGCTCTCATCACTAAAGATCAAGGTCAAATCATTAAATGGTCTTCAAAAGGACCCGCCTGCCCCTTTTCCAAGAATTGCTCTCCACTCATTCTATTATTTTTCCCTCCTTTTTAATAACAGGATATAGTGACTCACTATTATTGATTGATTATCCTGCTGTGTGTGAAGCACCATGCCCCTCCTCATTAATTCTAAACTACCTTATTTTTCATACTTCATAAATTAATATATTATTGGAGCTGCAGCAGTAAATGAGATGGCCATGTTTCAGAGTGTGGTAAGGAGAATGGAGAAAGGAAAAAAGTGCCATAAAATTGCCCTATATCAGGACCTGCAGCTGTGTTCACCCTGCTGACAGGCCATGTGGTTAATACAGGCAGCTCTGTACAAGGTGATGCCTCCTGACAGACCCTCTCCTCCCTCTAACCAAGGCAAGGCACTCTGAAAGCTCACACAGGTCCACCCTGCCCGCTTCATAAATGCAATGCTCATGCTACGTGACAAAATTGCAGCTTTATTTTAGTTGATATAGTAACTCCTGATCTATCCTTTAATACCCACTGTCTAAATTGGAGCAAACTATCTCTGTTTTTCTGACAGCCAGCTCTGGGAACTCTACATCTGAATGTGGATGGGATGTCTGTAGTTTTACCCCATTTCTTGACTTTATGACATCATAACATCCCTAAGTCTCCACAGGGCCCTGACTGGAGCAATACAAGGTGAAGCAGGCAGAGAGTGCAACAGGAGAGAGGGACTGAATTTTAGGAAGCCAGACAAAGCAGCCCTGTCATAGACATGCACCAGTATCCTGCCAAGCTTATCACTCTTACCTGGTAACTGTCCTTTTGCTCCAAAAATTGTTTGCACTTTGGAATACAGAAGTACAAAGGCACAAAATACAGATGCATACTGGTACTCAAAGACAACCCTAACTCAAGTTTTCTAATATATGACCTTCTTTCCCTTCATGAGCACTGAAAGGATGGCTTTCATTGTAAATGGTGGTTTCTATTTATACCTATTTTCTAGCCCTCTTCCCTTCAGCCCCATTAAATAATGCCATATGGGAGTATTTTGTTAATTATCTCAATTGCATTTATTTTTAGAAACAGCTGATGAGCAGTGTGTGTGGTTCAGTGGCTCTGGGCATTTTTTTCTGTTTGTTTTTAAATGTATCTTCTTCTTCAGAGAACTAACTGAAAAAAAACACCAGGAATCCCCTGTTCTCACATTCATGAATTCCAAGGGACAGACTTCCCTGGAGGGCAGCGACCACATTGCCCCTGTTTAAGAAAGGGGAAAACTTCCACTGGGGGGGGTCTCTCAAAAGTGTGGATCCCAATTGTGTGTTGTCTGTGCTGAAAAATGGTCATCTCCCAGACCACAGATGTTGCACAACCTCTGTTTTTCTCTATGATTTATGTGAAGCTAGAAATGGTAAAGTTGAAACCTGCAAGCAAACAGAATTTGTTTGCTCTTTCTTTAGAGACAGGACCCTACAGGTCAGGTCAGGTTCCAGTGGGGCATCTGGCACGCCAGGCCCCACAGTCCCTGACTGCAGGAGGGCAGAAAACTCCCACAGGAGCATCTTGACCACAAAGATTCACAAGGAGGCACAATCTCCAAATATATTAGTAATAGTAATTAAAAAATAAACCACACACAAAAGACACAACAGAAGAAAACAACAACAACTAAAATCAACTTGGACATACTGAAAAAGATTTAACAGTATTTATGCCTTTATGCCTCAATGTTTTCCATTCATTGATCTTGAACCATGTTCAAAACACTCATAAACCAAGTCATCCAGCATCAGGAAACTATGCATCTTAGGTAGGAAAGGTCAGAAAAACCTACTCTGAAAATGTGACTTTGCAGAGTTCAAAATCGAAAACAGAAAACCCTTCAAAACAAGAAATTCCTGAAGTCCTCTTCTTGAAGCATTACAAAATGTCTGTAACTCAGGATTTCTTTCACACAGTTGCAGGTCACAGTTCTGCAATCATTTACAAAAACGATCTCTTTTCCCAGGTGCCAAATTCAAGCTGAATTAATTGGACAAGTAGAGAGAATCCCACATACAACAGCTCACAAGACTGTACCTTGTAGCTAAAACATGTCACACATCCTCTCGCTCTTCCATAGATGTTGTGGATGACCTTGAGAAAGTCATCTTTGTAACACCAGTAAGTGAAGAAAAATATTACTTCATTCACATTTTATTCCTCTATTTAAATTTTCAGTTCTGGAGACTGAGTGTGACTGTCCCTGAAGTGTATTTACAAGATGGATACACTGAGATGTTACCCCAGTCGCAGTCACATTTGTACAATCCACTGGTATAACCAGAGCAGGCAAACCTGAGCTCAGACAAGCCAGGCACTGTGCTTCACAGCTTTCCTATCTGCCCACATCAACTCTGGACTGTGTGGCATGGATTTTGGAGCTCTGAGAAACACAGGAACTTCATAGGCAGCTCAACGGATCCAGAGAAGGGGTACACACAGAGAATTTTACAGCAGCCTTTGCAGGTCAGGTAATTTAGTCACTGTTAATGGCAGCTGCAAAACCAAGAGCTATTTAGTGACTGTATTCCATTAGGCTGAAGGGAAGATTAGGGATAAAAGAAGTAGAAACAGCTTGTTCCATCACTCCTGCCCTGTGGCTCTAACTCAGCCCCATTGCCTTTCAGTTATAAATACATTCTCGAGATCACATCACCAAGTGCCAGTTTGCAGCACAGACTCTTGATCACAGTGTCAGCACAACGAGGAAAAAGGGTCCAAGGAAACCTTCCATCTTCCTAAAGCCCAAATGGCTTCAGGATATTTCAGAGCTCAGTTCCTCACCAGTAGTTTGGGATGCAGTCTAAGGAAAAAGCAGCAGATGATTAATGGGAGCTGTGGCTAAGCATGGCAGCTCAGTTCAGGTTGGGCTAGCAAGCATCAGGTACGTGCTGGAATCTCTGCCTCATCAACTTATCACATGTTTGATGAGTAAGGAGAAAACAAAATGCTAGAGAATTCCATTTGGGAGCATGTGAACTGAGAAATGAAGGCAAAACCAAAATAAGTTTGAATCGTGGTTCTGCCCTGAGGCTCCAATCACAGCTGAGGAATTCCCTTTGGAGATACAGAAGGCCAGGACATATTTTGCTCTCAGTTACTCTCCAAGTGAACAAGAAGAAATAAAGGGAAGTTCAAAGTGACTTGTGCTCATTTTGAGATCTCCAGTTTCTGTAAAGGGAGGTGTCACTCCCAATATTCTAGATAGTCACCAGTCAGATAGATGCATTCCTCTGCAATTACAGTATTACAGACAATTAATTTCTTCCTTCATTAACATGAACAGCAACGCAGTATTGCTTTCTGCCAGCTCATAAACAGTTGCTGCACTTCACCCCCAAGAAACAGCACAGACACAAACAAATCTAATTAGATTTATCTTTTAGAAATTCTTACTCTCTAAATACCTCTGAACATTTCTGCTGATGGGCCAAGTTCAGAGGCATGGTGAGGTATGAGAGGTGCAGCTTGACAGGCTTTTACAGCTTCAGTGATTTGTACTGCCCCTCCATTTTGAGTCTGTGACAACTAAGAAACTAGTCTGAAAAACCATTTTCCCAAAGCTCTTTAACTGAGCACCATAACTTTATTTCTGCTTTATTCTGTTTGCAACTACTGTTCAAATAGCTTAGCTGGAAGGACTACTTTTAAATAAAACCTAAAATGCTTCAATTCTGGTAGAAGGGAAAAATGGGGGGAGTACTCATTTCATTCACTTCACCTGGGTGATGTTTCTGTTCAGACCAGTCAGCATAAAAGGCTACAGACCTTTTAATTCTTCAAGTCATCACCTGCAACAATGATTGCAATAGCTCAGGGGAAAAGCTTAAAACAACTGCAGCCAAGAGAATTGCAAAGCAAAACCATGAAGGAAGGTATTTCTAAGATATCAGAACTGTCACATCAGATCTTAAATGCAATCAGGGCCTCCAGTTTATCCACACCTTATCTGAGCAATACTCTATACAGGAAAGTGGGGTTGATTTGTCAGAGTTGTTATTCTCTTCCTTTTTCCTCTCTTTTTTTTAAATTCTTTTTAACTCCATCGTCTCCACCTCCACAATATTCCCAAGGGTGGAGATAAAAGTTTCGAAGTGAGAACTGGGTTTTCAACTAAACAACATCTTCACCAAGAATAAGCACTCTTTATAGAGCATTTCACAGGAAAAAGTAATACCTAAAATCTGTGGTTCAACAATTCCTTGAGATTCAAAGTGGCACCTCTGTGCCTGAAAGGAGCGGTGCTTCAGATATATGGGACTTCAATTCTCATCTTCTTTCTGCACCCTTTTGGAATGGCTTTACATCCCTCTGTGAGGCATCAATTGTAAAATGAACCCTGTTATTGACAACCAAGAAGAAAGCAAATGTTCTCACAATAGGGGATCTTACCCAGCAGACCAACTCATGCTAGAAAATATGGAATCACGGCACTTCAGCTCCAAGCAGTGACATTTTGAAGTGCAGCCAGTTAAGCAAAGAATCACAAGCTTAATTTTTTTGTGGAAATTATTCAATTTTGTAAGGGAATTTTTTCAGCAACCATAAAGAAAAAAGAGAATTGGGATAAAAAGAAACTGGAAATTTAAAAAGTCAAGAGAAATGTTCCTATTAATATAGAAGAGATTTTTCTCTCCGTGTTTTGGAAAAAATAAACACTTTTAATTCCCAGACCACTGTGAAAATCTCCTCTAGCAAAATGTAACTAACGCCCAAAATACAGCTTTAAATTAAAGGTCAGTAGGAAACTGAGATCTCTCCCCAGCGAGAGTAAGCAGCTTTTTGTCATACCCCCAAAGACAGACAACAGGCTACAGGGTAGAAAAGCTAAAGCTAAGCATTTTGCTAATTTCAGCTTTTCAGAGCACTCAAACATCTGCTGTTGAATCCCATTCATCTGTAAGGAAGGGGTGCTGCTAAAAAAAATATGGAAATTTCTCCATTCTGAAGTTTACCACAAGTTACCTGCCTGTTGCAACCATTTGGCAACTGGACAAAGCAGATGCTTCACATGTGGTCTTTTTCTCAGGCCAGCAAGTGGTTGGGCAGATGCACTGAAGGGGAAGATGTGCCCTGGAATACACTCTGCCTATTAGAGCATCTTCTTGGGTTTGGAAGTGTCAGCACTGTACTTGGCTTCTCACCAGAGCCCAAAACAGGAACTCCCACAAAATCCAGTCCCCAGGACATCAGAGCCGCCTGTCTGCTAAGGGCAAAGATCACTGGAATTTCACAGCAGTAAGGAGAGCTCAATGCAGATTTTCCTGATCCAAACACAAGTGCCTATTGTGCAAGTGAGAGGAGAAGCAGCCCAACCACCTGCAGGAGAGCAGATCCAAGTCTGGCAGTTTCAACTCCCGGCAGCAGAGGCTTTCCGTACGCTGGCAAAGCGCTGTGAAAGCCTGAACTTGTCAGTTCTTAGGGAAGGGAACTAGCAGTGTGACAGCTCCACGGGAAGATGAAGTAGTCCTGGCTCACGGCAGGGAGTGTTTTGACTACGATGCAGCCAGAATCTGCAGATTCACAGTGGGCTGCAGAATACGTGGCAGTTCCCTTTTGTCGGCACCCAGGGTGCACTCAGACCACCGAGCTGACCCTGGCCACTAGGAATGATACCTCTCAGGTATCATACCTGGGAAAAAGAATTCCCAGCAGCTTCCTTTGGTATGTGCATGTTGTTATATTGATTTAATCACAGCTGCAAATGTCAAATTGCACAAGGGCAAAGTGTGTTTTCCCAACACCTTCTGTGATTTCTAGGAAATGGACACTCCCCATCTCGGCTCCAAGAGCAGCCATCAGCAGGCTGGGAAGCACCTGGGAGCAGGCAGGAGCTCTGGGACACAGATCTGCACCACAGCCAAAGCCACCTCAGCTCAGGCTTTGCTCTGTGCCTTGGTTAACTCTGTGCATGAGGAGGGTGGGGTGGATATCACCCAGTGGCAACATGTAAAAGCCAGGAACAGCTACAGACTAAATCTGACCTCCAAGAAATAAAGCGCAAGTTGCCAAAAAAATTAAAATATTCCCACCAAAGTTGTTTTTTAAAAAGAAATAAGAAACAAAAGGCTTTTCTTTTAAAAGAAGAAAGCAAAATGCTGACTTTAAAATCCCCGCGCCTCATAATTGAGCCCAGGGTAATGTCACAATTCAGGTAAATGTCATTTGGTTGAACACAATTCCTATTTAACAGCTGAAAAGAGGCATTTTGGGTCTTCAAAGAAATCTGACAGGTAATTCCCACTGTAGTTCTGCAGGGTAGCTGAGAAGTAATTATCCTTCTCACTAGTAAATCAATTAGGAATGAATGTATGGAAAGCTTTTCTCCTCCTCCAAGTAAGCGCTAATCCTCTAAGCACTAATGAGTAGACAGGGCCAGCAGCAATGTGCAAACCCATCAGAAATCAACAGGAGGTAGGAGGCATGCAGGCTCCAGTCAGTGCCTGGGAGTGAGAGCCTCAGGAGAACACACCCTGCCTGGAAAGGTCCGCATGGTTCATGTGAGCACACAGCTCCGTGCACCTGTGTCACTGTTGGTACCTCCTCCCCACTTACTGCCTCAAGCAAAGAGCTCTTTTGCAGCTCACAAGAGATCCCTGCATCATGTTCAACAAGGCAGCACTTCTGCTGCTGGAGGTGAAACACAAGGGACCTGGGCTTTTTCTGCTGGGATGCAACTGATCCACCTATTGCTTTGTGATTCAGTATGGGCAGCTGTCCTCAGGAGTTCAGAAAAATCATTCTGCTTACTCCCCATGCCACAGGAATAACATTCACCCAGAGAGACCAGGAGAAGACTATGACCCTAGAGCATTTTTTGCAGTGCATGACCTCAAGAATCTGTAAGAGGAGTGGGTGGACAATAAACCCAAACCTGAATCTGACAAATTTCAGATGCTCTGGTCCAGTGACACCCTGTTCAGACATTTCTCAAGTGCTGCATGAATGTCTGGAATTGCTTTGATGGTTAACAAAGCAGAGTTCAGACAGACCAGCTCTTTAAGCATGCACAGTAACAGTGTTCATATGTTTAGCAGAGGTAGAAAGAATGGAAGTTGTTCCCACAGCAGCCAGCATTGAAGCTGGTTTCCTATTAGTTTTCCTCACAGCTTGTCTCTGCATTTCAAAAGATTTTTCAGAAGGGATGAGAAGGGCACAGATATGTCCAGAAATCATTTCCTTAAGACAGAAAGTGAAAAAATTATTTTAAATTTCTAATCTCAAATAAGTAAACAGCAGGTAAAGGTAGGCCTGTATGCCACTATATGATGAAATCTAGGTGGTTTTAATTAAAAAAAAAAAAAAAAAGACTGCTAACCTGTAAAGCTCAGTAGCCTGAGAAAATGCTAGAAGATAATAATATATCCTTGTACTCTGATTTGTGAGGGAGTCTTTACACCAGTGACGTAGGATTTGTAACTGAGCATATTGCCTGTGCTTTTGGGTGGGCAGAGTTGCTTTGGAAACAGAATGAGGAAGAATTAACTCTTCAGTGTCCCCTATATTGAATATAGGATGGGTGTGAAGGCCAGGAAAACTCACTACAAAACATCTTAATCAGTTTTGCCCAGGGGAAAAAAAAAAAAAAGTCAAGGTAGTTGTCACAATAGTTCAGCTGCTGCATCAGGAAAAATATAAACCAAACTCTGGCCACTGCATTCTTCCTCTTCCCTGTACATCCAAACATGCTTAGGAACCAGAGCTATGTCTGCCTTATGGTTGTATATACTGAAATAAACATTAGTCCCAAAATATCTGTAGACTGACCAGTGATGGAAAACACAACAGTCATAATAAGAACAGTACAAGTAGCAAGTTACTTGTTTGGAAATCTTTTAATGGAGATAGGATATGGCCAGTTTGGAAGTGATCAAGCCAAATATGTTGCACTGGGCCTCTACACTGTCCAAACACAACTTCACTGTCAGCAATTAGCTTCGTGCTGCAGCCCTCCCACATTGATTTCTGTGGGTAGCTGAAAGCATCTTTGTCCCACTACCTCCCCTGACTCAACAGAGGCAATAATTTTAAACCAAAAAGGCACTGATAAGCAGTTCCTGGGCTGTGCTTGTGTGAGCCAGCTGCAGCCCTAATTGCATCACGTGGGAAGAGTGAGCAGGGGGTTGGAAAGCTGTGACCTCATCTTCTCTCCTACACAACCAAATCAAATTGTAGGTCTTCCACCCACTCTCACAGGCATATTCTGCTTTCAGCCCCCTTGCATGATGCAACCAAAGAAAATGTCATTTACATCTTTACCTCCAAATGTGGGGAAAAAGAGTCAAATGCAGAAATAAATGCCTTTTACTCAGTATTTCTAATAATAAGGAGATGCAAGGCAGGGAGATGTGTAATAGCCAAAGCTGGTGTAAGCAAGAAATCCAGAAATATTTGTGTGAGTTCTTTAAAGTTGTAACAGTCAGAAGCAAATAAAAGCAACCTTTTTACTTCTCTAGCAAATTCAGAAGTGAATTAAGCACTTCATCACCATCATAAGTAAAGCAGGATCAGTTCTATGGGATTCCATGGAATTGCACCAGTGCAAGTCAGACAGCAAATTCAAGCTCTTGTGAATTACCAACAGGCTTCACTTTAGGATCATAATTCCTCTCAGAATGCTGTAATTTTGTTTATATAGCTACCAGTGCAATGGCTCTCCCTTACCTTCCTCTTGTTAGTGGGACTGACATACAGGTAGCTCAGCACAGTCTTCAGGCCTACTTTGTCATTCAGCTTCTCATAGGTAGTGCCATAGTCTGTTGATCTGGAGAAAAGAGGAGACAAAAAGAGTTTATGTGGTTATTAGAGCTCAGGGGAAGGAAATGACTGTGTGAACAGATGCTCCAAGTTAAAGTTTGAGCATTATTATGCTTAAAACACAAGATTTTATGTTTCATTCAGGGTGGCCAGCAGAAAAGAGAAGAAAACTTGAGTCCTTTGGGGCAGTGTCTGTCTCTGCATTCATTGATCATACGCATCTGGGGAGTTGTGGTGCTCCCATGCAGGTGGACTTTGGGAGCAGGCTGTGCCCTCATGTGCCAGTGTGGGACTGCAAATGATATCTACATGTCAGAGGACTCTGATATCAGCAGAACCCTTAGTACGAATTCTCTTTTCAGACAAATCCAACATAAGAATCCAAATTAAACCCAACAACAACAGTTTTATTTAGGTAGGTTGATTTTTGACTTGAAGATGAGGATCCAAATGTGTCTCAGAATTGTAACAGCTGAACTCATGTCTAGATAAAAATGTGCCTAAACCGGCATCTTGAGTCCTCAGTCACCCCTATCCTACTTTGTGCCAGGCATTTAATTTTTCTGAGTTACAGAGACAGATTCAGGCCCCTACACTAGCAAATCCCACCCAGAGGAGCAGATGATCTGGGGGTGGTATTACCCATTCGTGACTGGGGAAAAGGGCTGCTTCGTCACAGAGGGTTTTCTGTAGTGTCCTCCTCCTCATTTGTGGGCATGTTTGAAACCTCACTGCTCTGCTTCTTTCTTTAATGTTTTCATACTTTGTTTTTCTAACAAACAAGATTTTTCCTACCAGAACAACCCAACAGCTATATTGCACAGGATCCCACACCTGAAGAGTGCTCAGCACCAGCTGACTTTAGGAGGGAGGGGTGTCAGACCCTGCCTGAAAAGCCCCCTCACCCCATGCAAACAGTGGGGAGACCCTGGGTCCCCAACTCGGCTTCTGTCATAGGGACAGAGCAAACACAACCCTCAGCAGATGGACAAGGTCTTCATAAAAAGCCAACCTGGACATATCTACAATTTTATTAGGATGAGAATCCATGGCCCCTGCCCTCCTCTCTAATCACACTTTTTACTGGACAGATGATCAGAGAACATGCAGCAGTTCAGTGCATTTCCAGTAATTTGGTTTCATAAGTTCAACAAGCCTCTAGAATTTGCAGCTTTATGGTTCTGCTTGAGACCAATCCTCTGCTCCTTTTCTGTCTGGCAGAGAAATGGCCCAAGCCACTTCTGGCGCCACAATGAACAGTGCAACTCAAGTGGCTGGAGAAAATGAGCAATGCCAGAGCCTGCACCCAGCTCTGCTGTTTTCCTTGCTGCTAGTGGAGTCCAGAGTGACACCAAAAGTGACACCAAAGTGACACCAGAGTGACCAAAACCAGCCAGCTGGTTTCAGGCTTTCAGGTAGTAGGAATCATGAAGTCAAAAGCTTGCTTTGTTACTGATGTGGCTCCAACACATTTCCTTCAGTGCATCCTTCAAGGACAATTCCTAAAAACTTTGTGAAGTCGTTCTTTCCTTAAATGGGTTGAACCAGCCTTTCTCCTTTGAACAGTCACCAGCCAGGGTGCTTCAAGTCTCAAACAACTTCCTTGTGTTTTGGTTAGCATTTTAATACAAAAATAGAGCTAATACTAGCTCCATTTGCACTTACCACTCTTCTGTACTAATGCATAGTAGTCTCACCCACTGGGCTTCACACAGATACCCCAAAGAACATGACAATAATGTACTGTATTTTCATAGAATTTTCCCACACAAACTATCTGAAGCTCTTGTCTCACTACGTATCAATATCAAACAAACAATCTACAAAATAATAGCAGCCTTCCTTCTCCAGCCAATCTTGAAACTAAAGCAGTTTTATTAATGAAACTGAATAATCCAGGACAATTAATTCCAGTACATGAGGCCTCCTATAAATGCAAATTCAACAGGTCAGGAATCCTCAGGTAACAGTAAGCTCTAAGTAGAGGATAACAGACAGAGGGCAGGCAGAGGTACTTCCTTGATCTTACCCTTCCAACAGCACTGCAGCTATGAAGGAGCCATTTTTGTGACTACACATGTACCAGCCACCAGGCAGTGAAAGAGATCACTGGTTTCAATCAGCATTAAAAGAGAATACAAATAACAGTTTAATATTCTGACAGAGCTACTTTGCGTTTGTTCTCTGAGTAATTTTAAGATCTTCCAAAATGCTTTCACACTTCTAAAGATGCAGGCTGGATGCCCTAATGACTCTTTCTCGTTAAACCATTATCACTCGTTGCATTTGCCCTTTCAAAGGATAGCTAGAAAGGAAGTAGGATCATTATTTCGTTAGCTTCTCTGAGGCTTTCTTTATTATCATGACAGGCACCACTGGCTTCACAGAAACATCTCAAAGGATATCACAATAATATACTGTATTTCCATGGCACTTTTCCACGGCCAAAAAATCTAATGCTTTTGTCTTGTGCTAATACATTCAAACTAACAAAATCTCAAAAATCATACTGGGAAATACTATCTTTATTCTAGAGATGAAGAAGCTGAAAGCTTGCATAGGTAATGGTTCCTTTTTTCAAAAGCAGGCATCTACAATTAGCCATTTCAGCTTCTGCAATCATCTAGTGTAGGGCTCAAATCTACCACCAAATTGCCTAATTATAAAACAAGCATTAAAAAAAAAAAAAAAAAAAGTTGGCTGCTAATTTTAGTTACCCAAGCCTGAACATTTAAAGTGATGTGACCCACAGGTGGAACAGAAAAGTTTTGAGTCAGCTTTCAATCTTAACTTGAACCTCTCTCCTTTACTAATTACTTCTAATTCCAAATTAAGTAGCCATACATCCTTACAGTTGCTTGACAGTACAAGCAGATACCATATTGTCTCCCATTACTCTGGTCACAATATGATCCCCTTCCAAGCACATTACTAAAGCAGTGAAGAGAAAAAATGTTGTAGTTATATCAAAATGACAAAAGACTCAGTGATATAAAAGGTGACCTTATCACTCTCTACAACTGACTGAAAGGCGGGTGTAGTGAGCTGAGGGTCAGCCTCTTCTCCCTAGTGACAGGACAAGAAGACATGGCCTCAAGCTGCTACATGGGAAGTTCAGGTTGGAAATCAGGAGGAATTTCTTCAGAGAAAGGCTGATTATACATTGGCACAGACTGCCTAGGGGGATGGTGGAGTCAGCATCCCTGGAGGAGTTCTAAAAGAGACTGGACGTGGCACTCAGTGGCATGGTGTAGTTGGCAAGGTGCTGTTGGGTCATAGACTGGACTCGATGATCTCAAAGGTCTGTTCCAACCTAATTGATTCTGTGATGTGGAATGCACTCTGGTCAGTCAGAACAATCCTGTATAAACTCAGTCCCTGTGTTCTGTTCCACGTGTCTGTAATAATATGGCTTTGGCCCTGTTTCTGATGATGACCTTGAGGGTCTAGGCTGCATCAGACTTTTGCTCCTCACCAAATTCTGCATTTCCATTTGGAAAAGCAAGGTTTATAATGTAGTGCTTTATTGGGATACTGCAAGTTCTCCCATATTCTGTTTTAAATAGTAGGGGGAAAAAAACACCTTCTTGATTCCGTGGCCCTCCCGTGACAGGCTATGATGTGTTTGAACCATCGCTGCAACATCCCCCAGTCCGGCAGAGCAAGGTGCAAGGGATACACCCAGGCAAAGAAGCTTCTCTGTACAAAACTTGGTCATAAGTCAGAGCACCACAAACTGACAAAATCCATCTTGTTCCTCTAAATCTGAGCCCGAGCTTCTCTGTGAATCCAACAAACTGGCCTGAGCCAGCAGACTTCATATTGTGATAAGACTTGCTCAGTCACAGAGATATGAAGTAGAGGTGTGGAGAGGCAGAAAGAATGCCCTGTGAATAGCTTTTAGAGTTCTCCTCTGTGAGGCTTTCCATGTCAGGGCTCTGTCAGGCAGAGAAAGGCAGGTTTGTTTGTTTGAAGTCTCAGCTATTCAGCTATGGAGATGGGCTATAAAACATATATCAGTCTCTCAGGAGAAAAAGAGCTGCAAATGCTGGCAATGAATGACTGTGATGAAAGTCAACCTCTTCCACCAACCCTCCTGTCAAAGGGTTTCTCCTCTGTGCTGTGACTCTCCCTCTGTGTAGAGAAGGAGCCATCATGCTTTTGATTTTAGATTTTCAGCCATTTTCTAAGCTTTTTCTAAATCTGACGCATTCATCTCCAGCCCAGAGTCCCACTACACACACCTGCAGCCCCACACTGAAAACTGTGTGGAGCCACAGCTCTGCTTCAATGAGCAGAAGAATACCCCAACTCTCTGTGCACTTCAGAGAGCAACAGGAACATGCCAGATTAATATTTGCTTCACACTGCCTGCAGTGTGCTTGTCTCTCCATACCCCCCAAACATCCTCTTGTTTTTAGTCATTGGCCAATTTTCTCCCAGTTTGGCAGAAAAACAAAGACCCAAGAGGAACAAACTTTCTACAAGTTTCATGAAAATCAAGAGCCAGCAAAAGGAGAGCAATTATGAGGGCTCTGAGAAAAGCTGCAGCATAAAAGTAAATCCCATGAAACATGAGAGGAGGCACATCTCTCTGGACATCCAGCTGCAGGAAAACATTCAAACTCAGCTCACATATTAATACACTACAAAGAACTCCACTGCACAACACGGGAGCTCAGGCAGCCAGTCTCCCATCACTTGTGAAACGTTTCCTTCTTCCCTTCCCCTTCCTCCCCTCGAAGTACCCTCCCTGAGATAAAGGCCTGTCTGAAGCTATGACACACTGAGAAAAGACCCTCCTGAGTCAGAGTCCAGTGAGGCAGTGGCCAGAAAGATCCACTATTACCACTGCAAGTCTGTCTGGTTGACCTGGTCACACACAGAGACACTTGTTGACAAAATAAAACAAAATTCAAAATAAAACAAAACCAACAAAAAACCCACACACAGCAGCAACAAAAACCACTAACAAACAAACAAACACTCCACAAATAAAAAAAGCCTAAACGAAACAAAAAAACAACAGACCAAAAACCATCCCCCCCCCCAAAAAAAAAAAAAACAAATCAAAAACATTTAATTAGATCATGGCAAAGGACCTTTTAACCCCACAGCCAGGACACTACTGGTACTGTTATCTGATAGCATCAAAAATTATATCAATGGAAGTAACAAACAAAATCTAATTCTTAGTCCTTCCCTGTCTGGAGCTGACAAAAGTCTGGATGTGGACATTTTACAATAGAAGAATCCACAGAAGCTCTGCGGAGCTAAATCTACTCACTAACCAAGGAAGTTCCAGTGTGTGTAGTCTGAATCAGCCAGTTAAGAGAGCAAAACATTTTCTGAGAGCTTGTTTTTACCCAGCCATGAGTTTAGTGACTGCAATAAATGCAAAACCAGAATATTTTACAATTGCAAGCAGAAAGAACTGCCTCCCTTTGTCTCCATCCTACTAAAGGAAACTAAGGGCCACAATGAAAGTCTGGGGAAGAGAACAGAAATCAAGCAAGCACGTGGTGCTGCTTCCTGGTGTAATGTCCCAGCCTACAGCAATATCACAGACTTCCTAAATTGAAGATGATGTCTTTGCGTGCAAGACGCATCAGTGGGCTTTTAGTTCCATAAATCTGTCTAATCCCACAGGGAAGCTTCTGGCAACTTCTCTATGGTAGTAAACACCACAGCTCTGTGCTGCATGAAGAGAGGTTCCCTTTTGTTTTAACTGCTACCACTTAAAAAGTACAAAACCATGGATCCCCATGCTGCCATTTGTGATTTCACTGATTGTTGTCAAGTGAACAGATCTTTCTCTTTCTCTTTTCTCTTTCACAGATTGTTGTCTATCCAGATCTTTCTTTTTCCAGTCTCAAGACTCTGTTTATTCAGCCACTCCTTGTACAAGTTATTCATGCCTCTGATCATTCTCTGACTACTTTTACTAGTCCAATTACATCTTTTGTCATGGATGCCTCAGGGACCAATCTTTAATAGGAAGATCTTCCTGCAAAAAATACTCCAACAATCCAAGTACATCAGCACAGACCTAGAGTACTCAACACAATCTAAATAAAACCACTTTCTTCCATCACACACAAGGTTTTACATTCCCAGTTCTGGAACCATAACCCATCAGTTCTAGTGGACTTTCAGTTCCATAAAGTTTCAGAAATATCTAAAAGCAGAGATCCCACTGGGGAAAAAGAAGTTCAAGCAGATCATATTTTTGGTAATATCACTTGGAAAAAACCTTTTTTTCTTCCTTTTAGTTTGCATGTCATGTAAACACCAGAATATCCACTTCAATTACTATTATGATCCAAGCATCCTCCCTCCACCCCCTTTCTTTTTTGATTAATGGTGATTCCTACCACCAAACATCTGAAAGACTTGAAGATGACCTTTGTTGATAAGTTTCCATTTACAACGTAGAATGGAGACTGGCAAGGAAAAATGAGCTGCCATGATGCACTAGTCATTGTGATTCACAGTTCAAAATGAAGGTGAAAAGAGATAACTAGGAACACTGGCCTCCTCTGTTTTTTGTTTGGTTTTTTTTTTTTAGACTCTTCTATTTATTTTTTTACAGGAAAGGTATCCTCTTTTGTTTATTCCATACAAGCCTTTGGGAGGACACTGGATGTCTCATAGGTTTAACAAAAGGATACAGAATATTCCAGCTCTGGATTTATGGCCAATAAAATGCAGGAGTTGCAAATATCAGTCACATTTCTAGTGTCTGATTGCTCAGCACCATTTCATTTGATCACCATCACACAGGGCAGGGGGGCAGTTCACACCAGTCATTTCCTGGCAGAGATGACTACTCAGATGGGCATTAACAGTCTATGGAGATGCAGTTTTGGTGTATTAACCCTACAGGGATGGTGGGGACTAACTTGAAAGCCATACATTTACGTGGTGCTTGCACTTGTCCTGTAGGAACCCGGTGATGCTTTAGGTATCCCCTGCAATCACTGACCACCCAGAACATGACACAGGGTGCCTAGGTAGCATTTGCCATCAGAAAACAGGGTGTTCTTCCCCAGTCCCTGCTCTTTTCTGCACCCTTACCTTCAGATACACTATTCCTGTGGAAAATCAGAAGTGGTTTCAGATCTAAAATATTCTGTAGAACCACCCAAAGAAGCAAGACCCCCTTTTGAGACACAAAGAGGGAGGGCAATGGGATAGCAGGAAATAGGTAGAATGGCAGAAAAAGGGAGGGATGCTTGGCAAAGCAGAACTAGGAGTCACCAGATAACCAAAAAAAACACCTTGAGCACCAGAGTGGCAATCCCTGGTCTAGGACATTTGGAGGCACTATACCTCAGCCACTGTGGGACACAGATTTGGCTAAAGGCAGCTCTGAAGCTGTCTCAACATTTTGCTTCTACCAAAGCAAACTCTACTCTCAAGCAGAAATAAACCGAGCCAAACTGATGGATCCTAACACTTCATGGCAGGCTAGAGCCTGTACTACAAAAGCCTGCAGCAAAGAATCCTTTCAGAGAGCCTGGGAACCTGATCAGAGCAAGCAGGCTGCAGCTGTAGTGGTTACTCAGCTTTGCTTTGTACTCTGATGCTGAATAGGCCACAATAAACAGGCACAAAAGCAACAAAGGCTGGTGCCTCCTACTGTGAAACTGAAATAACTCTACTCCTCCATTTGTAAGATCCCATCTTCTCTCTACCATCGCTATTTATTTAATCTTAAATTTAGCCACCTACAAATTAGGTAGCTCTAGCTCTCAAGCCTGTTCACTTTTTTTTTTTTGTACCTATAGACAAAAACTGTAAACTAAGAGGATGCTTTATTCACCCTAAAATAGATGAGGATATATTGCTCTCTTAAGGTGTTTTCCACCCTTCAGTGTAAAAAGAGACCAAGGCAACCAACACACAACTAGCACAAAGCAAGGTGTATCCCACCATAAATAGGTTAGAAAATTGCATGCACTGAGCTGGCAGTACAAATGAAGGGGAAGGACCTCAGCCATCCTGACTGAGATCAAAAGTTCATTACTTACTATAATGTTCTAGTGCTCTACATTTTAAATGTTATTATTCTGGATATGTATGAGAATTACTACTAGAAGCAGGTGCCAAATGGTATCAGGGCTCCACTGTATCTTACTCAATTTATCACATTACAAAATGAAGAGAGCAGAGATAAGCAGAGAAGTATGATATGGATTTCCCAACAGTTGCTGGCAGCATAAAGAATATAAACAGTGACCTGACAAAATGTGAAATGGCTTCTCCTCAAAAGCTGGAACAAGCCCTTCCCTTCATTGCATGCTTGTCCCGTTACACCACTGATGAACTGGCCAGGCAAAGCTGATGCCTGCTGGTGGAAATGGTACCTCACAGAGCCTCATCAGACGAGATGCAGACACCTCCCTGCAGACACAACCCAAGACAGAGTTCAGCCACCTCGAATCGGGGCAATCTGGAGCTTAGAGAGTCTGACTTTCCAAGGGCCTCTATTTTTCCTGCTCTGGTCATTTCACTACTGTAAAGTCTATGTAAAAACATTACTTCTTTACAGCTATGAAGAACTACACTTCATCATTACCCATTTTCCATTTGTACTGTCTAAAAGATCTGACATATTTATCGTGTTCTTGATTCTGATGTATTCTAATTTTCCAAAGAGGTGTTTTATGCATCCCTGATAAGGCAGCATATTGATTTGATTCCAAGCACTTGACTGACTCAGCAAAGATGGCCTTATCAACACATATTCAAGAAATTTGGTCTAGAGGACACTTTAATAGCCTCAAAGATAAAAGACAGCTTTGATGACAAAGCCTCATTAATTAATCAGATATTAATTAGATAATTAATTAGAAACAAGGCCCTTCCCAGACCCTTTCCTACTTTTATGACTATAGCTAAAAATGCTTCTCTAACAATTCTCTGAAGTAGCTAATCATTTTAATTTGCATTATTTTATAGCAATAGGGAGTGCTTTGAATGTAGGATTTAGTGAAGCAGTTCTAGAAGTTCCTTTTAACATCTGCACTAGTCCGTGCACATGAAAACTGGAACTTCTCTTAAATGTGTCTTGAACAAAATGCCAAGGGGAGACTGTGGAACTGCCCCCTCGCTCAACTCTATGTTTTTGTGGTAGATGTGGATGACAAAGAATTCCTTCCAACCACTCAGAGAATAAGCACACTCTGGCTTATACAAACTACCCTGAGAGGAGCTCACCATTCCCTTCTAAAAAAGGGGGACAGACAACTCAAATCTCTGTTTCCCTTCTGGGGATGCACACATGTGTCCACTCATGCCCCCTGGGAAGGTGATTTACCCAAAACTTGCTTCTGACAATGTCTTGCCTGTTTTGGCATCAGTGGTAGGCAGTACTGTGGGGACATTTAGATGAACCTGAGTCATCTCTAAAATAACACAAGGCATGTTAATTTTTTCAAACCATCAGCAAATCTTTGCAAAACTGATGTAATTAAAAAAGAGGGCAGTGATAAAGATAGTTTAGTCCAGTTCCTTAGACACAGATATTAAAAATTGCAGACAATTCCCAAACCAACTTTTACAGTCAGCCTGCAGCTCCTTCCAGTCCCTACCTCAGCTGACCCCTCTCCCACAAGCCTTATGTCTACCCTTACTTGTGACCCACAAAGGTTACTGTCCCCAGCAGCACACCCACACAATCTGAACATAAATACCACAGAATCCTGCCTGACCTCAGGCAAGGCTCCTCAGCACTCAGTTTCACATTAACTTAGCTTCCTGGGGAAAAACTGATTCTTACTGCTCCCAAAAATAAAAAATCTGAAGCTCATGAGATGCAGCCACCTGAGACAGCTGGGCACTGGCAATGAAAGAACCTTCTAGACTTAGGAACACACCTTTACCTCCAGTTGCAACATGACTGAGAGCTTTTACATGCTATTTTTGCAGAACTAATAGGACAGCACCAGATCCCCAATTAGTTAAAATCAATATGGCCCTATCACATACAAGTGAATGAGTACTATTGGCAGATTTACACAAATTTACACAATAAAGGTCAGGAGCTACTATATCTGTGTATATCTACAAACATAAAGACTAATAACATTAACAAGAGGATGTAAAGCATTTTGCAAGCATTTCACAATTTTGCTTTTGTGAGAATCCTGCATTTCTGAAAATCTGCAGTTTAAACTTGAGTATACAAGACAAAGCAATAGTGCAAATTTCGTTTTCTAAAGAAGAAAGCAGAATTTGGAGCCATAAAAGAACACAAGTTTCAGGCTAATATTGCTCTCAATAGGTGTTTTATGGTGTTCATATTCCCACCAGAACAGACTTTGGCACAAGTTGTCTTTTAATATGAGAAATAAATATATAAAACATAAAATCAGCACATCCCTGAATCCTTCAAAACTTATCCATTCCAATTACCATTGAAATATCCATGACAGGGTCTGCAAACCCTCCCAGCCTTTTGAAATAACATTTTTGAGCATTTCATAGCAGAGACGTCATAATTCACCAGACAGAAGGAGCTTCCAGGCCAGATTATACAGCTGACAATGCTCTTCTGTAGGCTGCACCACTTGCTTTGCAGGGTGACCTGGTTATACAACGGCTCCCCGGGCAAGAAGCTAGGGTTGTTCTGAATGCTCCCAATTGACTCTGGTCCTTTTTCATCAGACTAATTAGTGTCCAATCAGAAATCTGGTCAGATTACGACACTATATTCTCTCCTATTTCCTCAGAGTGAAGAATTTTTGTTGAGAAATATAGGGACAGGGATACAAGTGCAAAAACGAAAGACAGCTGTCGCCCAGTTTCTTGGTTTGTGCAATAGTCAGATCAGCAGCTGCATTACACCTCACCTAAATTCAGTGCTATCCTGCAGGTAAGTATTTCACAGCAGCACTGGTTGAGTGTGAGTTTTATTCATTCCCTGAGCATGAGGATTAACAGCCTTGACTCCAGTTACCACATTTTCAAAATGCAGACACTGGGGTCTAAGCTTGCATCAATACAGACTCCCCAAAAAGGTGAGCTTGCAGTTTACAACAAGTTTAATGAATTACTGTGATCCATAGGGCAGGGGTCCCCCTCCTCCCCACCAAACATTTGCCAGTTGTGGGCAGCTCAGAAAGCACACAGCTGATCACCCCCACTCTACCAATGTCCTAAGACCTCCACTGCCTAATTCCTTTCAAACCACCATGTTGGTTCAGGTATAATTTCACCCCTGAAAAGCCTCCTTTTCCTGTCATCGTTTGCACTCAGCCCTCAAAAGCTCATCTAACAGAAAACACTTTGCCTTTGGGAGAATAAACCTGTTGGAATCTTTTCAGACAGAAGATCAATAAAGTGGGAGCAGCCTGAAAAGTCAATCAGCATCAGCAAGTCCCCCAGGTGATAGCTGAGTGATTATCTTTTTAACGAAGGAATAGTAAACGCAGCACGAGGAAATGCACATCCCCTTCAAACTGACAAGGGAAGGTATCTGAGGCTGAGACACAAGGACAGAAAAGGAAGCACTGGAAGAGACCAGTCATCTCTCCATTTTGATAGGTTGACTCAAGAAATAGTCAGAAAGATACCACTTAACTTTGTTCAAATTGAGAATTGGCTCCAGTACTAGATTGCAGATATTTCCTCTAGGTGTTAGAGGAGAAATACTTTTGTTTAGAACCTGAAACACAAGGATAAATGTCCCTATACCTTTACTCTTAAGCAGTGTGCTGAGAAGGTTCTTATTCATAAAGTCTTGACTTTTATCTAAATGAATTTTATGAAGGGCTAAGTACCCTGCATATTATCAATGCAAATGAAAGGAGAAAGCTGTCCATGATCCAAATCCTTTTCCTAAACACACACACCATGGATTTACTTTGTGTCTTTGGAGTTAATCACAGAAAGGCTCAAACACAATCAACTGCAGTCTCCAAGGTTCACTGAAGAAATAATTTTGTTGTACTAAAGGCATTGGAAGGTATCTTGAGAGACCTATAGGGTTTCTACTTTGCCACAGGCTTCCTATGTGGTTTTTACACAGGAGGGCACATTTTGCTGCTGTTCCAACTACCTAGGCTGGGAGCATCTCCCAAAGGTTCACATAGAGGAAGACATTTCAAACTGTAAACTGAGATCCACACTTTCCTGTCCATGGCAGATGGATTGGGCTGCGTGAGGTCCTGTGCCCTGTGCCATGACACAGCTCAGAATCCATCCATGTAGTTGTCTATCCAAGCATTCAAGTCTATGACTATATTTTGGGCCTTTAGTCATGCTTTCCACTTGAACCTGGGTTCCAGTCTAACACAGGTTATCAGCCTAGTGATCAACCAACTGTTGCTCATGTTACTGACAGTATTGTCCATGGATCTACATCTAAAAAACAAGAAAATTAGACCCAAATTCAATAAATTGTGAAGCGTATCTTTAATTGTGCTCTAGCCCAGCGGGATTAGAGTCCCTGGAAGGTTTTAAAGCAGTGGCACTTAAGTTCTTTCAGTGACGTTATTTAGACCAGGAAAGAAATGGCTTTTTTTTTCTTCATTCTACTCAGCCTGATACTTCAAAAGCTACTGACAAAATGGAGCATGATATTACACTCCTGGAAGGTACCATTAAGTCCCCTATGGATAATGTCAGCATAAAGTGTTGCCTGTCTTTAGCAGGTAAATTGCAATAGCCTGTGATTAATAGGGAAATAGTGGCAACTCATCATTGGCCATTTCCTTATCCTTTTTAGCTATCTTACCAGAAGGCACGTGGTTTGTTTTAACATCAGCTTTAACATTCTGGAAATGAATCTTCCTGCAGGCTGAATAGGAATGCTCTGGTAATAAACCCCCTGCAGTAAACAGGGGTCTGATCAACCACCTGGTGCAGAGGCAGTTCTGCAAACTTGTCTGTACACACCTCTGCAGGTTTTACTTTGAGAAGAGTGGAAAAAATGAAATATGGGTACAAAAGAGGGAGATTCACATGCTGCCATGATTTCTAGCATAAGCGTTTAGTCATAGCTGATAGGCTGGTGAGCAGTGCCTGGACACCCTGAGCATAAGAACACGTAGGAAAAGTGGTTCATCTATGCAGTTTCTTCAAAAGAATCAGGGCAGTGATGAGTGCCCAGTGGCTCAGAACAGGTGAATTTTCTTCACCTTTGTCCCTTCAAAGGGTCCCTGTGAGGGCATCTGGACAAAAAACCTGTTGGATTCACACCACTGCCTTGAGTATGCTGCAGATTGCTCATGTTCTACAATTAGGCCCTCAGCTATTATATGTCCAAAAGCAACTACTCATCCCATCCAAAACTGGAAGCCTCAATACAGTACAGTGTGTTCCTCAGAACATCCTGCATCATCCGCTTTTAAATAAGCACCACAGTGAACCTGCATCACTTAGGCAGCTGAAAATAGAAACCGGTGAGAGGATCTCCCACTACAGGAAATCTGCTGATCTTAACCAAGTTTCCTGCAGTGCATTTCCCCCCATCCCTCCCTCTCCCAATACCTCTTTAACCCCTCTAGTGTGTGCCCATATTAATCACAGTCCATGCAGAAAAAAAACCTTTCCCCAGAGTCCATTTTAGACACAAATATTTATTTGTCCTTGACTCAGATGCAAGAGAATAGGTCTGTGTTAATGAGCTACAATCATGGATCAATAAAGTTCATACTGAGCTTTAAGTGCAGTGATTACTGAAAGAGGGAATGCAGAAAGAGATATAACACCATGTACATATGCATCATGTACTATTACACAGCTGCTAAGCTTTAAAACAATGTGTTTGCAATAATCAATGCAGTGTGGTGAAATAGCAGCTGTCTTTTCAAGCCAACTGTAACAGCACATTGGGAGTGCTTTCTAAAGGGGTTATTTCTTTGTCCATATTTTATACAACTGATGCTAAAAATAGAGAAAATAAATAATGATGGGTTTTTGCTACAAGTCATTATTTTGCAAAGATTGCACTTTAATAGCTCTAGTACACAAAGTTTTTCATTAATTATTCTCCATTCCTCATGGATGAGGGCAAATGATAAACATGGGTTTCTTTAACCCCCACCTTCTCTCTGTGTCTTTTTATTTTTTACATCTCATTCTGTCACCACTTATCTGTGTCCCCGCAGCAAAAAGGGGAAAATATTAAATGCATTTCCAGGAATTCTATCTCATCCTCAATGACACCATCAATAATTGCTGTCACAAGCTAATATCATAGTTGCAACCTTACAAGGAAGATAAAGAGGCAGGGTTTTTCACACCGAGGCTTCTAGACAGGCTCTAAATGGGATTTTGCTGCATGCTTTGAAATGCCTCCTGGATAGCTCAGTGGGAACTGAAAACAGGTTGAATCCAGACAAGGGAATACTAAACCTAGGGCTGTCCCATGAACATCCCAGAATGATGATGGATCCAGAAAGCAGGATGTAAATAAATACAGCAAATGCTGTCCTTACAGCAAGGCTTACACCTTTGGACACCAAGATATCCTCAGGCAGATGCTTCCTCATACATGAAACAGATTCCAGTGATGCCCATTCAGCAGGACCCAGATGTCCTTTGGTCCCTATGGCACAGTGCACGTAAGACCTTGTCATCTCAATAGGCACACCATTAAGAGAATTTATTCTCCAAGGTGCTTTAAAAAAATAAAAAATGGAACACCTCCTAGCTGAAACCTCTGGCTGGCAAGCTGAGCAACTTCTCTGCATATGTGCAGCTTGGGGGCCTTGACACAGCCTGCACCCCACACAGGCCTGCCTCACACCAGTAATCTGCAGAGGAGCAGTTTCCTGAGAACTTCTTGTGAACATGCCCAAGGGCAGACACTGACAGCCATCATGTACTGGCACATCAAACCAAGAACAGGCCAGTTATTTGAGGGATTCTCTAGACCCTCCTGAGTGCATCCAAGCATGTCCTTCAGACTTGAGCAGAGAGGGAGACAGCATTATGGCTGTCAGACTGAACTTCAGCTGGGAGGCAGCAACTCCAAAGCCCAGATGTTTGGAGTCACTATGACTTCTCAGGTGACTGAATTATTAATTCCCAAACAGATTTTAGGACACTAATCAATAGAAAACAGAGGAGAGGGAAAATCGCACTTGGAAATCACCATTAATTTTGCACATTGGAATCTCCATGTAATTAATACTTAGTATGGCATACTTGCACTTCTTGTTGCAACCTCTGAGAAAATTTCCATCAAGAGCTTTGCCAGTGACAGTGTTTCATTTCTGTTTCAGCAATGAAGACTTCCCCGCTGCTTTTTCTTACTGCTAGCCAGCAAACACAGTTCAGACCTTCCCTCTTGAACAGCCCAGTGATGCAGACCCTCTCCCCAATTTGGTTAGAAACCTCACCCTGCTTTTGTATACTCTATGCCATCAGCCAAATACACCATTCAGTAAGAAGAGCCCAAAAATGAGTCATTAGTCATAGACTGTAGTGCTTCAGTATCATAAACACACTGTCAGACATAAGAAGTCTCTGAATCTGGCACAGGGAAATTGGAGTTTAATTTTTTTCTTTCCACAAAAACAATGATTTGGTTCACCTTTTGAAAAAGGTTAGAAAATTGAAGAAAAAGGCAGAGTTAAGGCGGTAGCAAAGTCTACACCACGGATACCCTCAGTTCCATGCACTGAATCCAAGAGCACAGTTTCAGCAGTGTCAGAGTTTATGATTCTGGAGCTGTTTAGACCCCACCACATGATAGCCCGGTCCAAGTTCTTGCCAGTGCAGTCACCTCCAAGAGTCAGAGCCTCTAAGCAAGAGCACCTTCTCAGAAACAAGGAGTGATTTGCTCCAGACTAGAGAGCTGTAATTTTTTTTCCAGCATCAGTGTCTCTCTCTAAGCAGGACAGAAAGAGCAGATCTTATCATTCCAACATGAAAAGAAGTAGAAAGGTGCTGTATGATAAATTCAGCAAAACTAATTGCTTTGTGCCTACACAAGCTAAGATTTTCTGCAGTGCATTACCTTACCCAGACCAGTGTATATGCAATGCAAATCAACCTTCTAGCAGTATTTGTACTACAATAATAACTTGGAAGAACTTGTTTAATATCAGAAGACTTATTGGAGCAGATGAATGGCTCTGACATGATATCCATGGGATAGAAATTCAATTAAAAACTGCAAGTGGCACAGAAGTGGTAGTTATTGTTCAACATGTACCATGGGACCTTTGCTGAAATACAGCTATTAGCTGTACTGGTTGAGAAATTCTGAGGGTTTTTTATGGCAATCTGTTAGCTTATAGAAAGTTAAATTAATAAAAACACAGAATCACTCTCATGTTACGAGAACAGAGCAAAGCTAAGGACTAGTTGCATATTTTATAATTATGGATTAAGTGCATTATGCCAAGGAAATTAGAGATGCCACAAATATAATAAAAATGAAAGATTGTCTGACTCTAGTGCTGATGAACATGCTGGTTTGACAAGGCAGTGCATGATGGTTTGCCCATCCTTACCTCCCCAGGATGTTAATAATTATTCCTAACCCTATAATCTACATTCATGGAGTGTTCAGCCCTCAGTGGAGATAGACTTGCATGAGAAAGTTACCCTCCTGCCTGTTAGCAGCATCCCAAACTCTTCTTCTGTCTTGTGGAGTTTGTTTTGCCCCCAAAAAACAAGAATAAAAAGGATGGAAGGATGTTCTTTGTTTGTTTTTTAAGTTAGATGGAGGGCAGACCTCAGTGAGAAATAACTCCCTAAGGCCATCCAACTTTTGCCAAGTCACAAAGTTGGGATAGGCAGGAATCCCAGGATTAAAGTTTGGTTTCCTGACATCATTTCTTACAGTGGGCACACGGTTAAATCCATGTTCTCAAATACGTATCTATCTTGCCTCTCCCAAGCAGAGAACATGAATCCTTAATCTCCCTTTTCACTCCTTTTGTAGGAATATTGTTGTTGCTTATGTGTGAGGAAGAACAATTATAGATTCCTTCCTGCAAATGGAATATCAATCTCTGTAAGAATAATCTTTCACAAATGGCAAAGTTTACTGTCACAATGCTATTTTTCCCGCCAGAAGCTAGATGCATCATGCCACTCAAAATTAACACCACCTTAACACTCATCTGTAATAACAGGTGACAGCTGCCATTTTTTTGAAACCCCAAATGGAACTAGGGAGCTCAAACTAGTCACTTGGATCTGTCTGGTTTGACAAAACTAGTTCAGGGTACACCTGTCTTGGACTGAACACATCCTGGTTACTGGTAGCAGACATGAGCAGAGAGCAAAGGGAAGCAGTAAATGGTGTGGGTACTCAGCAAGCAGCTCTTCTGCCTCCAGAGAATTAAGGGGTTATTCTGGTATACCAGACTGTTTTTTCATGCAGAGTTGAGGATTTTAGCAACCAGCCTTTGAACAGAGATTTCAGTTTCTCCCAAGAGCTGTGTTTATAGCCTGTGCTGTGTAAACACAATGGCCTTTGCTCGAGGGAACAACCTACCAGAGGATGCCATGTTTCCCTGGTACAAGAACTCTTCAAGTCTAGTGCCACATAAATGCTGCCCAGGTCAGAGGGCAGGGGGTTTGGGAGAATGAAAACTCTCTGCTCCCTGTCCTTCCACACAGCTCCACTGTGATTGTACTGAGTGGGGAAGAATAAGCAGGTTACCAGGCAGGCTTTCAAAGAGAGATCTCTGGAGGCACCAGATATATTTGAGACAATCAATGGCAAGGGGCTACACCATGCTGAGTTTGAGAGGATCTATTAAAACATCAGGGCAATACAAAGAGCTTCCACATCTGGTTTTGTCAGCAGCCATAAACACAGCCATGATAATTTCCTCCTTTTTTCTTTTTCCTCTGTATTAAGAGTTATTACCTCTGGCTGGAAACACACACTAGGATCATGAAAGCACCATGTCAACTCCTCTGCTTCAGTTTCCCACTGAAGAGAAATAAAGAGATGAGCATGGAGATACCCAATTCATCTTTGCAGAAGCATCATCTGAGCTTATTTGCGTTAAAAAAAATAGCCAGTGTGATCAACAAGACCAAATAAGCATAGAAAAAGAAAATAAAGCCAAAAAACAACCACTTCCCTAGGTTACATTCAGATTTGTCTAGTACAGTTACTTAGCTGAAGAATGATAACTTCCATTTCAAAAGCATAAAAAGAGCTATTTGACCACCTGCTGCCCAAGGTTGCCAGGACATTGGTCTATACATAAGCCACAGAGTGAAATCATCACACTTCCACTGCTGGTGACAGTGGTATCACCAGTGTGACCCTGCATCCCCAGAAAGAAGTGTCTCACACTTTCACTGCAGCTGCAGGACCAGCAATAGCAGGAGGGTCTGCAGAAGCTGCCTGGGCATCCTCAATGTGCAGAGTATCAGTGTGAGCACAAACAGGCCAGCAGCCTGTTTGTCATCATCAGTCACCACCAGCCACCCTCCACTTCCACCATGTCAGCTTGGCAGCATCCTAACAAAGAAAAAGAGAAATCCTTCCCTTGCTCCTGCCACATGCTCACCTCACTTTCAATCCCCAAACATTGATAGAAAAGATTAAAGTGAGTGCTGCTTAAAATAAAATGGATATAGGATTCAAAACCAATTACCAAAGCATAATCTTGCTCAGATGGGCATGCTAAGAATAATTACTATCCATAAGATGAATGCTTGTTGGAGACATATTACAGAAGACTGCATAATTAAATATAGCAACTGATCCTCATTTATCTACCAAACAATTCACATTTAAAAGCTCACCTGCATGCATTTGAGCAAAAACCACTTGGGAGTTTTCATGGCAGTTGGAAGTTCAGGGAAAAGCAAAAACAGGAAAATAAAGCAGCAGGAAAAGTAATCAGCTTGTCACCCGAAAAAAAAAATACAGAGGGAACAGTAAAATCCTGCTCTGGGAATTATTTGCCCTTTAAAATAATAACCTTTGAGAGAAGTGAAAACATCTTTGATGTCAGCTTACACTTGGTCCAAAAAAATTGCTTCTAGATGGAAAAGCAAAAGAGGGCACACTGCCAGGTAGGGCTTTCTCAAGATGCTCTCTGTGGACTAAAGAAAAGCAAAAAAGGCAACCAGTCACCTCATCCCAGCAGTTCCCACATGGCACCAACCTTCCCCTATCCACTCAGGCAAGGGACAACTGACAGGTGACCCCCATCACCTACCAGGCACCATAAAGCCCTGCCAGCCCCACTCCCAAAGCACAGCACCAAGGTCTTCCCTTGACATGTGTCACCCAAAGCTAGTTATGCCCCAGCTCTCCTCTCCATGGATACTCCTTGAAAACTTTATTTATACAAATACTATTAGTAGCTGAACAGGACAAATACCTACTTCATCCCACAAATAAAATATTCATCTAACTTCTCCCATAGTAAAAAACAAACAAACAAAAAAAAAACTTCACCATTTGGAGGCCAGATGAATTTCTGTGGGTAATACTGCCTGTGCAGAAAAAGAGGAATGTATAAAGGGAAAGATTTTCAAAGACACCTACCTAATACAGATGCCAAATTAAACTTAATGAGAGTTGATCTTCAGCTTAAGTATGCAGCATTGACAACCTAATCAAAACACACAAAATTTTTCTACATCTATCTTCTGAAACATCTTCCCTCTTAAAATCCATTTTACTTTGTCCCTGAGAGATTAATTTTCTCAGAAGCACCTCCCCTACAACCCTCTGATCTTGCATGTGAACCCCCAACCAACCAACCAATTTTAGCAATAAACACTGAACACCAAACATGCAAAAAGTTTTTACTGCTGACAACCAGTAAAAGAAGCAGAGGCTGTCCTTTGAAAACTGTCAGTCAGTGGAGTGTGACAGCATTGAATTCCTGCAGACAATATCTGAAAAAAGGGCTTTCATGCACCCAGCCTGAGTTTGGATACAGAGGTGAGGCTCTGGGGGCTGTATACAGCAAATGCTTTTGGTAAGTCCATGTTTAACTTCATATAGGAAAAAATACAGCTACAGATAAGCTTGGTCCGTAAGATTCCTGTGATGGAATTATACTAATATGCAAGTTTCTATTTCCACAGTAATCTGATTGCAATGACTTACACATTCCTCGAGTGAATGAGCACAACCATCTCCATACTGCCAATGTGAAAAATACAGAAACCTCAGTTTCATTCCTGAACTTTGCTCCCACCTGAAGAGTTTCATCATTCTACACCAGCTTCAAGAGTCCTGAGATGAGGCACTCAGACACCATTTCCAGTGAACTTGCTTTAAACTTGAAAAACCAGTGCAAATAGATGTGCATTGAAACGTAAAGCTTTCCATGCTAAAGGCTGATCTTCAGCTTGTGGGAAAGCCTCCAAATCTCCCTCATGGAGGACTGTGAAAGCACCTGTAAAGACTTCTGAGCTGCTGTACCCCAAAGAAGCTGACTTTTCAATTCAACCACAAGGCAGAAGAACAGTCACAAAGTCTTAAAAATTCAAACATGGCTCAAGTCTGTTACAAAAGATTGGTGCCGCAAAAGAAGCAGAAAAAAAAGCAAATTTGCAATATTAGTTTTTGACAGAAAGAAAAACATCAGCACAATTTAATGAACATTCCATTTGACTCACTTTCTTTCCTACATGAGCTCTGGTTAAATGACATCGTGTGAAGAACACTGTCTACATTTTGTCTGCAAAATCCATTTGAAACCATCTCTACCCTATGACACATTTTTTCTTCTTCTAGATTACTTCAATGCAAAGAAATCCAAAACCATTGAAAGTAAGCTTCTGTTTAATAAAAACCACCATCACCCTGACTGTTGTATAACCAATGGCTTTTAAGGAAGAAACTATTAAAATATTTTCTTCCTAAAATCCATCTATATATAGCACTGGGAAAACTATACTTAGACAAATAAATCTGAGTCAGATCTTAGCTACGCTGTGTTAAGGATCTCCAATGAATCCAGCAGATTTATTCTCAATTAAAAATCAGTTTTTAATCATATTGTGAAATCAATAACAAGAATTTGGGCAAAATTCATAGAGTAAATAGAACTACGTGTTCCACAGTGAAGCCTACTCTTTGTGTGTGAGATTAAAATAATTAGACATGCAATTTGGTAAAGAAAGGAGGGGGAGCTATTAGTAATCATCAGAATGTGAAAGGAAGCTTGATCCAAAGCTTAATACAATTCCTGTTGGATTCAGCCAGAGAAAATAATCCTATTCACCTTTTCAAAATGGATGCAAAAATTGAAACTAAAAAAAACCCCCAAAATATTAGGCCAAATGTCACTAAAATCCTGTAACTTGCAGAATCATCAGTAGTGCCCGCTAGAGATACTTCATCAAAATGTCTAGATGAACTAAGAAATTGAAACATCTCTGTCTCGTCAGATAGAAAATTCAAGTTTGGGACAGCTCTGGCACATAAAATATGGAACTGGCTGCCAAAAAAAGTGACAGAAATGTCACTGCTAAAAGACAACAAAATGCAATTGGTCACATTAGACCTGTGCAGCAGAAAGAGAGCACAAACTTGCAGGGAAGAGATTGTTCTCTGCAGAGCAATTTGTCAAGCTGGCCTCTCATCCAGGCCCTGCCTCAGCATGCAGTACCAGAGACACCAGTCCCAGAATTCTCTTCCATGCCACAGCAATCAGCCGCAAACACCCCAGCCCCATTGTGTTATTTCAGCACAGAGAATGGAAGTGAGGGACATCTCACAATTTCCTTCATAAAAAAAGGACTCTAATGGAAAAACATCATGTTTGCAGAATGTAAACAGAGATTTCATAGCACCAAGTCTTCATTTTTATCACATCAGATAGCTCTTTCGTTCTAAAGAGAACTCTGAGGAAAGATAACTAAAGGTTGTTAAGTCCTGCTGCAGCTTTGGTTTTATGATAGAAAACCATTTATTTTCCTAAACTACTAGCAACAAATGTTGCTAGGCAGAAAAAGCCAATAGAAACACTTGTAAATGCTCTATTGAGAGGCAGAAAAGTAGAAGGTGACAAATGCTGAAATGACCAGATGAGGTTTTAATTTTAAAACACTATAAACAACATAACAAGTATTTAGTGCCAGGGAATCAAAGACAGCTTTTTCTCCTTAATGCAGGGGGATCTGCAATCTAATACAAATAGAAACTGTGCTTTATTTTGAACTGTGACCATCTTTCCACTGCACCTGAAAATACATGAGAGAAGTAAATACTACAGTTGCAAGGCAAAAATAAAATAGCCCAGTCTAGAAAGATAATCTAAAACACATGTAAAAAGAAAAGAGCTATTTTCAGGTAACTAATAACATGAAGAAACACAAGGCAGTTATTCCAAAATTTGGAGCCTTTTTTTTGTGCCAGAACAGTCAGACTAGCCAAGACCATATCTTTAGAAAATACTGAATCAGTTCCTGCAGTAGAAAAGCTGCATGCTTTATCTGTGCTCTCCTGATCTTATAGCCACAGCAAATAAAATCCTCCAACATTATTCTGCTGTTCACCACCTTCTATTTCAGAAGAACAAAGCCATGGAATTATGATTTTTTTTTTCTTTTGAGCCAAGAGGAATTTTGCAGGGGAAAAATTCAAGAAGGAGCTGGCCACCTCACCCAATTTTCATGAGAGCACAGTGCCTTTAACCCTACAGCTGCCCTTATTCCAGCTAAGGCACACAGGACCTTTATCTGCAGGGGTCTTCTGACTGCACCTGTTATCCAAGGTACTGAGCACCTGCATTTCCAGCTGGTGATGAGGAGCTGCGGCCAGTGAGCACCATTTGCTGTTTGATAGCAGCTCCCAGGTGATGCAAAACCTGATGGAGGCTGCACCCAGGCTGCAGGGGCACCCACAGAGCACAGGAGCCAGCAGACACCACAGCAGCAATGGATCCAACAACGCATCCAACAAAGGGGTGCACCCATGCTGGTGGGTCAGCCTTGTCCCCTCTGTCCAGCCTTGGTGCTGGCTGAATCCAAGATGCCTCAAACGTGGAATCTTAATAATCTATCTTACAGCAGCACCAAGCTCAGTTAAAGATTCTCCTTTCCCTCAGGCACCAGCCATATCCAAGATCCACAGAGAACTTGAGTCTCTGTCTGCCCCCCTCCAGGGATACACTCATCAGCCATGAAGCCTTTGGCAGAGTTGAAAAGGAAGAAAACCTTCTCAATCCTCAGTCTCAAGTAGAAAGTTTCCCTCTTTCAAGGATCTTTTAAAGATTTAAAAAAAAAAAAAAATCTGAGGGGGAAAAAAGTGATCCACATGAATGAGCCAGTGCTTTATTTTATCCCACTGATTTTTTTTGCCCTCAGCTCTTTTTGAAAATAATTATAATGCCATGAAAGGGAAAGTGAGGAACAAAGAGCTCCAATGCTTGGTTTTCATCATCCAGGAATCATGGCTGCAATTTGAAATGTCACAGGTGCTGAGGCTCTCAGATATATAGCAAACCAGCCTGCCTTTCAGCATCACTGAATTTGGCCAACTCAGCCCAGAGTCCATTTGCTGCAGCACCAAAAATGAAATGCAGTTCTAGCAGCAATGCAAATCAGATCACATAATTGACAGACTATAAGTATTAGTAAAGACTGAGTACATTTCCAGCCAAGAAGCAATACTTCAAACTACACTGGGGACTCAATGTAGAAATTATTGAGTAAGATTCTCTGGACTGCACTATACAATTAGATTATTATCATTACTTCTTCTCTGTACTTTAAATCTATGAATCTGAGGATGTGCAGTGCTGCACTTCTACAAAGAGCACCTTTCCGAGAATTCTCTTCCCACATTATAAACTGGAACATTGAGGACATTGGATTTGTTGCCATTTGTCAAGAGAAACATTGCCCAAACAGCAATCATTAGAGTAGAAAAACCTGCTGCATTATGAAAAACAACTGGTCTTTAAACAGGATGTGAGTACCTGCTTGGGGAAGTAGAGGGCCTTTCCATTCGGTCCACAAAAGCACAAAGAGATAAAACCTGATAAACTCAGGCTAGAAAAGCATGGGTAGGAAGGTATTTTGTTCTATTTTGGGTGTTTTTTAAAAAAACAGGGAGGGAAACTGTTCCAGCAGACTGTACTAATGGATAAGGTAAATTCTTCATTACTGCTAATTTTACAATCAAGATAGGAGGTTGTCCCAAGAGTTTTGCTCTTGATCAAGCAGATGTTAGATGAGGAATTAATCTCTGCCTAATTTCTGGGACTGATTTTCTTCTCCTGCATGATCTTGCACAGTGTCTGAGTACAATGGCCCTTCTGCCTTTATAACCTAGGAATTTCTTTAATAGTTCCACATCCATGAGTCACCAGTGACACAGTTAATACTTCACAGCTTATCCCCATAGTTGATTCTAGACCATTTTTTCATTTTATTTAGGATTACACCAAGAGGGTAACCCAGTATTCCCAGAAGGTATCTGCTCCGAGGAAGACTTTAGTGTCAAGATTCCTTCTCTAAAATGTGTCTTCCTTTGACAAAATCCCATTCTGCATACAAGTAACTAATCACTTGGTAATTTTACTCCATGAAGAAGGGTGACTCTTGGAAAGCAAAGCAAGTCTGTTCCCATGAACAAGATCCTAAGACTCTCTTTATATTATGATCTCTCCTACCTGACCACCATGAGCTAAAAAAAAATCACTATCAAGGAGTCCTTGCTTAAATTCACCAATTTCCCTAGTACTGTATCTAAAAAATCATCCACTGCCTCACTTTACAAACACAACAGCATTTGCCACAGCTTCATGCCTGTTTAAGAAAAAGAAGTGAGATGCTGAGCTGCTCAAGATCCCTCACATTTCAAACACATCCTTCTGCTCTTCCACCAGCCATTCAGCCAGCACTGTTGGCTTGAACACAGCTGCTCTGACAGCACTCACATGTTTCCAGCATTGCTCCAACATCAGCCAGCTGATTTTTGCACTCTGTGGTCTCCACTGTGTAATCAGTTGGAGAGGGCATCAAAGAGGTGAGATGAGAATGTGTCATGTTCTTGGGCCATCAGACCCAAGCATCCTATAAACCACACATCTGCACTGCAATATTTTGTTCGTTGGTGGGATTGGAATCAGAACAGATGCACTGCAGAGAGCATGGCCTCGGTGTCAAGTTAACACTTTTTATTGCATATTGTCCAGTTTCCATGCTGCCTTCACTACCCCACTTGCATAATATTCAAGACAAGGTAGGATAAGTCACAAGAGGCTGACAGGTCAAAAGTGTGCTGAATGCACTCAAGGAGAAACTATTCAACCTCTCAGCTCCTTCCATAGCCAGCTTCTAATATGAAGCCTGTTGTGCTGCTCTTCCCAAGGGATATGGGTGAGAGGCTCTCTTGTCACTGGAATACAGACATAGGGTTAAGAAAAATCCTCCAAAGTCTGCCCTACCTCCCAAAGGCACAACTAGCCAGAAGCAGACACCTACCTTAAGTCCTTTAAAATGGACACTTCTCACCTTCCCAAGAAATCCATGCTCTGCTTTGAGGGTGTTTTTTCTAAAACCTGCCTCTGCACTGCTGCAAAATACTCAGTAACTGGAGAACAGGTATTGGGAGGCCAGGCGGGGGAGGGAATGATTATGCTGTATATATTTGCATACTTACAGGACTGCTGTAAGAACAACGTGTCCAACTGTTTTTCCGTAACTGAGCTACTCTAGCCTGGCACCTCTTTTCTAAAATTAGCTCCACTTACAGATGTTGCCATAGTATTTGTTGCCATACCAAGGCACACTTCATAGGTGATGTCATTTGTCATACAGCAGAATGCCAGAGCTGTTTACCAGTTCTGAGCCTTGCACATTTCTTAAAGCGCATCTGTCACCTCCAGAAGTACCTACGCAGGCTACGGATTATTGGAGGTTTTGAGGGGAAATCCTGCCTGAGCTCTGCAGCACAGCATCTGCACCCAGGAGCCAGAGCTCTGCCGTGACACCCAGCCCAGGCAGCAGCTCGTGCCAGCTTCTCCTGAGGCACACGATTCCCACGGGGCAGGCCCAGGGTTGGCTCAGGGAATTTCCTCAGGCTAAGTACTTGATATATGAAGACATGTTTCTCCTCATTACTTTTACAAGACCTGACCCAAAGTCTCTGGAAAAATGCCTGGAAACACTCTGACTTCCTTAGACTCATAGAATAGTTTGGGTTGGAAATGACCTTTAAAGGTCATCTAGTAAAACCTCCTCCAAATTTGGATACTACATTAGTGACCTATATCTAAAATAGGTTTCCTGTACATATTTCCTCTCTCCAGATTAAATAATCATTGTACAATCCATAGCCATGCTCAGATTTTTAACATTTCTTCAACCAAGTTTCCTTTAAACTTCTGAGAAGAATCTGTATCTCATATAGCAAGGAAGGAAATTCTGGGGGTCTGGGTTGTTTGCTCTTGCACTCACTTTCTACTGCTTCTGGAATCAGATGTATGATCTAGTACGTTTTAAACAATTCCCTTCACATTGGGCTAATTTTTTGCAAGAGCTGGAACCTGAGCTGAACTTCTGACATGTTTTCTCCTTGTCCCTACTCCCAAGACCCCTTGCAGATTTTTCCAAGAGCAAAGGCAAACATTCAGATGTAGAGAAAAATAATAAATGTTGTTCAGACTTCAATCAGCCCTGAAGTGTATTCTCAGATTTCTGCTGCACAAAATGGTTTTGAGGAAACATCCAGCCTGTAAGATTCCAACCAGATTTTTTTCTAGATCATTTGCCCACAATGAAAACTCTCAGATAATAAGCAGCAGGAGAGAGAGAGAGAGATTACAAACGCATTCCAAAATAATAACAACAATGCATTTTCCCTTCTGCTGAACAGGCAGAGGCCCTGGGCCAAACTCCAAAGGGCAGTCAAGTACAACTCATGTTTTTCCTGGCCCTTTCACCTACACAAGTTGCTTTACTTTCACAGTATCCTGGACTCCCCTTACATTCCAACATGTTGTTGACAACTTGCCCGTTCTATCCCTTGTGAATTTGTACACATTGCAGACCATATCTTAAACAGTCAAAACACAGAACTATAAAAAGGAAGCAAGAGCAGAAACCAGCACGTCAGCCCTCATCACTCCACACATTCATTTTCCATACAGAGATCTGGAAAATCTCCTTCACACACTGGACTGTAGCCACCATCCTTGCTTGCGTGGGCCACACATATCTGCACACCTTCCTGACCAGGCACAATAACAGATGGTTTTACAAGAGATGCATATTGAGACACTCGAGTTGGGAACAGCCAGACACTGGCTAGAAAACCATGGCCATTGTGTGCAGCACCAGCCCTGCTCCCTCTCTGCACTCTGAGCCAGCACAAGCAGCAAAGGTTCTGTGCCTCTGAGTGTCTGAGACAGCACAGAGCAATCATAACATTTAGATTCATAAGATTAAGGTCACTTTATGAAATATTTCTAAAGGGAAATCCTTTAGAATTTAGAATCCTTTGGTGCCTCCCCATCTTGTTTACAACTACCTTACCCTGAGAACTATAATTCACATGAAGAAAAATAAAACCAAGGAAAATAGTACCTTATGCTCCAGCTGTTCTTTGAAAAGCTTGTAAGTCATTACACGTTAACTGAAATTCATTGAAGTCATTAAATCCATTTTTCCCCAAAGCCAGCTCTCTCCCTGAACACCCTCTACTGTTTGAAATGGCAAAGAGAGACAGTGATACGACCTATTTATTCCTATTTGAAGGTGAGTCTATGCTATCTGATTTTTAATTCCAATCTATCCATCACAATCAAAGTACACCACGCTGGTCCCTCAAACCACATGTTCCCAGCAGCCTGACCACTGTGGCAGTGTCAAATTCCTTCTTTCCACTTACAAAGGCACCTTATGCTAACTTTAGAGCACCACTTTCCAAGATCAATGATAATTGACTGATTAAGTATGCCTAATGCTGCCAGAATGTGAGCTGATTGTGTAATGGTGCTAATTAGTAACTGCCAGAGCTCATTCCAATTATTAACCTTTATGAATGTCATTTTTGAAGATAACAGTTTGCAACACAGCTTACTGCAGCACTTGTAATGGTTTTTGTCACATGGGATGAGAAGGAGCACAGTGACCAATGAAGCTGAGATAAAACACAAGAAAGGAGTCCTAAGAACAAAGGATTCTGCCTTTGCTTTCTGCAAGTGATACAGTGACTTTAACAATAGAAAACTGGAATATCTGTGCTAAGGAATTCAAGAACCCACTTTTCCACAGAATCTGAGCTCCTCAACAATGCCACTGCCAAGGAGGCCTCAAAAGCTTCCTAGCAGTGCAAGTACCAAACCAATTCCAGATTTGCGAGAGGGACGTGGCAAAGTGCCATGTCCAGTGATGCTCTGGAACCAGACAGACACGAGAAGAACAAATTTGCTATTGCATACAGAGGAAAAGCACTGTTCCCATGTTTGCAGTGTCACAGCACTGATCCTTCTGATACGTTATGCGACAGAGGAAATTTCATGACAAACCATGTCATGCGCCCTGCTTGGATCAGATTTAGCCAAATAACTAAGTTAGACCACAGCCTCCTTAACTTCACCCTCATCAGTCCCCTAAACAAACCACGTGCACTGTCACTATTTAAAAGGAGCACTTTCAAAAAGGAAATATGGGCTCCTTGTAAGTCTCCCACCACTGTAACAGATGGGCCATGTTCTGTTAAAAAGCCGCAGGAGAACAAACATGTACAAACATTTCAGGTGGTGTGACTGAAATCCCTCAGCCCCTACAATTAGGCAGTGTTGGTGCAGACCACTCTTCAATCCTCAGAGAGGCAAATGGTCCACTACAGTCCCCCTACCACATACTCTTGCAGAAGAGAAACCCCAAAGCTCTTCTTCCTTGCCCTTGCCTTGTACAAAATAGAAAATGTACACTTAGGGGTGCAAAGCTAAATGTTCTGTGGTAACTCTGTATTCCTCATAGACCTCCCTTTTATCTTTATTGGTTACACATAATAGAACCAATGAGATTTTAATCTTCCAGGGGACATTTACTCTCTACTTTGCTAAAGGCATGCTGAATGATGTACCATGGTCTACTGCCTACTCTGTGGCTTAACTACTCCATGGCAATATAACATTATATCTGAAACCTTACATTTGAACAGATGATCTTACTGCCTTGGTTTTCCTCAGCCACACTTACAGCTGCAAGTAATCCAAAGAAAGGACAAGGTCTCCCACTGAATGGCTTTACAGAGACTTGTGTCTGGGGCACCTCATGGTCAAGCTTGTTTGTGATCCCTGAAGTAATTACACAAGACCACACAGGGATCATACTTTATAACTTCTCAAGGGAACTCATACACCCCTTTGTGCTGATGGATGTTGTGTGATCCTCCTGTTTCCACACCAAGACCTGGGACATATTACCTGTGTGTGAACTACTCTTTTCCAAGCTGTTCCTGACTTCTGCTCTGAACCTACTGCTTACTCTTTCCTTCCCAGGACCAATAATCAGCAACCAGGCTTCCTTCTTAAAACAGATGACTCCCACAATTTCTAACATTTCAGAGAAAGAGATGCAAGAGGACCAATGTGCATTTCTCTTTCCATGGGGCTGATTACTCTCTGTGAGCTCAGACTCCCACAAGGCCAGAACCCAGGTCCCAGTGATGGGTTGCTCTTTCTTTCTGCATATGTCTCCTGAGCATCTTTGGAACTTCCAGGACTTTCTGTACAAAAGAGTGCCCTGCACTCCTGGCAGTAGTCACAGATAGCTGGAGATTGTTGCATTTTAAATGCACCAGAACTCACTCAGGTCAATTCACAGTGCATCTCTCAACCCTGGACAAACTACCTGATTTTGGGGTAAGGCTTGGCAGTAACAGCTGTATTAACAGCCCAGCCATCTTCCTGTTACCTATTCCTGTCTCTTATTATCATCTTCCTCACAGATACCCTGAGCTAGACTACAAGATCCAGAAAATAACATGTAACAGTCCTGTTACAGATGCCAAAGGATATTCTTGGATTTATCATGGGAATAATATTCCTCAACTTTTCCAATACACCCCCAGATTTCTGCATGCCTGACTAGACCTGTGGGATGCTGAATGCCCAGCTGCTAGCCTGCTGCTAGATTCAGGCATCTGGACAGCAAGCTTCAGGGAAAACTGGATATAACTGACTACTAATATCTATGGAGTCAATTTTCTAAAGTAATGGCCTTCAAAGACCCAGAAACAAGGCCTAGCAAACTGGTTACAGAAAGGCCTCACTAATCTTCTACAGTTTTTATTCAGAGGCAGAAATCCTATATGTAAAAATGCAGTAGCTTCCCATGATCTAGTAGTTTACAAGAGCTTTCATTTTCACTTGGTCAGGCATATACTGTAAAAGAACTGGCTGACAGACTTCACAGATGAAGCACATGTGGTAAGTAAATAAATCAAAGGCTGCCTTCCAGGCTGGGGAAATGCAAATGTCCTTTGTAAATATTATTTGGAGAAGTGACCCCTTCATACAGGCACTTTTTACTTCATTAGAAGCCTAATGATTCTACCATGGAGATAATGATAGAGACAGACCAGACTAAAAGAAAGATGGAAGGATTTCTTGCACGTTTTTTAACAGCTTTTTTTATCATCCTTCTGATTATTTATAGCCATTATAAAATGGCAGTGCATTTGGAGGGAAAAAAAAAAGAAAAAAGAAAAAAAAAACACCACAACATAATAAAACATCAATATAAACAGACACAACCCATGTTAAAGTATTAAATTCTACAAGTCGCTGTACAAAGCATCCAAGATTTATGGCTTGATCTGAAGCCTAATTGGAAAGAACAGAAAAGCCAAGGGAGGAAGGAGATGGGAAGAGAAAGGAAAAGAACAGCTTGGTTCAAGAGAAATCTTGTAAGGCAATGCAAAGCCTACCTTCAGTGTGGACAGGGGCACTACAGCCCTGCAGCAAGCATGAGGTGGCACCAACACAGAAACTGTTCTGGGCAAGAACCTGGCTCCTTATGCAGGCCTGACTGCCTGGAGAGCACGTGGCAGTATCCATCTCTGTCTGACTGATCAGACGCCAGGGAACTTTCTGAGCCACAGATGAAGTCTTTGCATGTAGTACAATCCTTGAAATATTTTGTGTCTGATTCTGGGAACCCATTCAAAACACGGGTAAAAACAGGCTCCAGGGAGGAGATGCACAGATTAATTATATATTGTCATAAGGACCAAATTCTTCTACTGGCTCTGAACCTTCTGTCAATGCTTCTTTATACTTCTTGGAACCAAAGAATTGCTGAGGTTGGAAGGAATCTTTAGAGCTGATCTGATCCAACTCCTGCTCAAGCAGGGCCACCTGGAAGATATTTGCCCAGGATCAGTCCAGACAGCTTTTGAATATGTCCAAGGATGGACACACCACAACCTCCTTGGACAGCCTCAGCCACTGTTCAGTCACTTACACAATAAAAAATGTTTTTTGTCACATTCAGAGGGACCATCCCAAGTTTTGGTTTGTGCCCATGGATTGTCTCTTGTCCTGTGACACTTAAGAGAGTGTGGCTCCATCTTCTTTTCCCCCTGCTTTGAGGAATTTGTACACATTGATGCAATCCACCAGTCCCACGCCAGCCTTCCCTTCTCCAAACTAAAGAGCTCTCTCAGCCTTTCCTCATATGAGTGATGTTCTACCCACTTGCTTTAGAAAGACCCTGTCCATACCACATAACATTGTAAGATTTTCAACATACTCTTTTCAGGGCACCTCCTTTCCCAATCCTAGTAGACGAGACTTAGTATGGAAACTCTTATGTAATGTATTAAGAAAGTTTTATTTTTCACTTATCTATTTGCATATTTATAAGAGAATTTAATGTGTGGTTTTCATTACTACTGGCACAGATTCCCATTGAATGCATTCGCTACTAATCTGTGCCAACGAAACTCCTCTGCACAGCAAAGAGTGATCAGAAAAAGACATTAGTAAGGTCAAAACAAATTCATCTTTAAGTGTGGCTTCCTGCAAAAAGTTTTGCAGTCGACATCCAAATCTCATTAGAATGTAAGATTAGATAACTCAACAAAAGGAGCAGCTCTTCAATGAGAGCAATGGAATTGCTGCTCCAAATGATAAAAGAAGCGATGGAGTAGCCAATTCCTGTTAACAGGTGCGGCTCTGCTGATGCAGCAGCAGTCACAACACCCACAGGATCTGCAACAGCAGGTTCTTGGCTACAGACTCCCTCCTGAGAGCTGCCTTGCTGCTTCTAAACAAGCAGGCAAAGCACTACAAACACACTTTACCTGCCAGCCCTGACAACATGACTTCATAGGGACAGTGAGGCTTCAAAAACACATTTGCTCTTGGCAAAGCTTCCTCTGACCCGCTCCACCAAAGCCCCAAAACTAAATGCCTGGGAGCATTACCAGAGCTCAAAATTCATTGCTGATGAGATAGGATGTCTCCTTTCTTCAGGAGCCATAATCAAAGAAATTCACCAATAAGGACAGAAAATCTATAATAAATATAGCATATATTCACTGAGAACACAGGGACAAGTATATTCTTCCAGCTTCCTAGAACACTTCGTTTTTTTATACAACAATTTTCATTAATTCACACTGAGATCCTAATGCTTATAAATCAACACCAGAAATATCTTTTGGCATTAAATTCTCTAATTTTCCCATTTTATTATCTAGTTTTCTAGAATGGAATGACTAGAGATCTGAACAGGTCTAAGTTTCCATTGATGCAGATAAGTGCCTAATAGGACTAGCTTAAAAATTAAATTATGCCAAAGATATTTTTGGTTTTTTTGTTTTGGTTTGGGGTTGGGTTTTTGGGGGTTATTTCAAACTACAATTTCAAAGAGCACTTCCAGGTCAATGAAACACTTTTACTTTCAAAATGCGGTAGCATCCAAGAGACACCAACTGATGGAGTGCCCATACACAGTGATGCAGAAGACTCAAATCCCTTGTTTGAATAAGATGGCCACAGTAGACACACCAAATTACAAATATTTGTGTTACCTGTTAATCTGCCACAGAATGTTCTTGGGAAACTATATGAAAGAGATAAAAGACAGCATGATTTCTTCACAGGATCTGTCATCCAGTTCTCTGGACTTAAGAGATCTCCAAATCCCAAACCCACTAGAACACTGTGGAATATCACATCTCCAGCACAATCCCAGCTATTCCATTAGAATACTTAAAGCATGAGTAGCTCATTGCTGACAAATAGATAACACAAAAAAGATGTTTCTGCAACTCTGATCCAAAAGCTGTAGACTTGTCTGTTCCTTCAATGTTATAAAATAATTAATGTAAGCCATAGGCTACTGCCACACTATCACGTTATTCAGCCACCAGCAGAAATATCCTCCATTAATTCACTGAGCCCCCTTTTGAAATCCATTTATGCTTTTATTATTTCTGCCTCACAACATCCTGTAGCAATGAGTTACACAATGTAATTACTTGAGGAATAAAAAAGCACTTCCCTTTATACTTATTCAGAGCAAGGGCTTGAACTTGGATCTTCCACACATAAGATTAGAGTGAGTCTCTCCCTGGAGAGATTCTCAGTCTCTCCTGTTGCAGCTCTTTTGTAGAACATAAATAATTCAAGAGAGATGGCTGGGGCTCTTACCTGAATCGTGGAAAATTAAAACAAAACACAGCATGTTTTTTTCTCTCTGCATTCTGTTTGGAATTCCACTTTCATCCCGAGAACATTTCCTCAAAAAGTTAGGAATTTGATCAATTGGCTTTTCTTTTTGCTTCCCTGTATCCAGCCAGAAAAACAAGATGTATCCAAAAATTCCCAGGTGTACTTATTAAAAGGAGCATCCCAGTAGCCCAGTTTTATCTATGAGACCAACACCTAAGTACAAACACATAACCCCTCTAGGTATTTTCAACGAGCCCATTCCCCACCCAAACACATCTGCAGCATCCACTGTCAGTGACCAGCCCAATCCTCCCACAGCCACACATTTGAACATCAACAACTTCAGCAAAGAAGCCCTGCTCTCAAGGTGCAAAAGCTGTGTGAGTAGGGCACAGAGTGAGGATGTGTAGCACAGGCTGGACAGGAGTTACCTGCACATGAAAATGTGAACACCTGTGCTCCCACCATGCAACACCAAAACGAGGGTCTGGGGCAGAATGCAGCCAAAGCCAAGATTTACCTCTGTCTTCAGAGATTCACAGATATAAATAAAGCATGGGCTTTTATTTTTAAAAGAGCACACTATCTAAAACAACATTACAATCTGCAGTTCTGTTTTTATTAATTCTCTCCAATTCAGTAGGAATTTCACCAAGGAATAAGGATAAGCAGATGCAGGGGGAAGCACATTAATAAATCATAAGTGTCATTAAAATTTGTAAACTAGTATCTTCTGGGAAGTCTTGGAAATTAGTCTCAGAGCTTTCTTGGCAAACAAAAAATTAATAAATCCAAAAGGCCCCCTGTCTGATGACATCCCCGCCCCCACAGAAAGGTCACTAATGAAGCAATTAAGAGACACAACAAATGGACCAGTCAGCAGGCTGGCTCACAAAAGACAAATGAGCTTCATCAAACAAGAGGACTAAGACATCTTAATAAGCAAAGGTGGGACTTCAATCCACACACCACCCCAAGACATGTGCAAAGGCTTTTAGACTCACTGGCTGGGCTAATACTTTTCACATGATTTTGCGTGTCCCCCTTGGTCCCCACCATCTCTGAGGCAACATTAACACCACTAAAGCAAGGAACCACCAGAAAGCAAAGGTGTGAACATTACTAATCTATTTTTGGAAAATCTTGGTAAATATAACAGGGCTGGGGAAACACTGAAAAGGAGACAAATTAAACTTCTCTACACAAGTTAGCCTTATACTTAAAAAATTAAGTCTTATCTTTATTACCATTACTGATTTCGCCTAATCCTAAAGCATGGCCCTGAATTTAAGATAAGCCTATTAATTTTTATTATTGGTTCCCAAAACAGACATTTAAAACAGTTTTAACTCACACTATCCCTTTGTTGCAATGCCAGCATCTCCTTCTAGTTTGAACTGCAGAGAATTTATGCTCTGGACACTACTGGGGACTCTGGCACATTTGAGGAGGCCTAAACCTATGGTCCATTCTGTTCAACTCCTTGAACACTTTAATTTTTTTAATTTTAGTTTTAATTACCATGAATCGTCCCATTCAGCTGCACACAGCCCAAGCAAAGCTGAACAATCCCTTCAGTATATTTCCTGACATCCACAATGAAATATTTGTTTAGATCACACAGTTAAAGTAAGGGCCACCATCTTCATTTGGCAGCAGCTAGCTCAGGAGTGGGCCAATATGCAGCTACTGTGCATGTCCCAAAGGGTCCCAGTGTGGCTCCCATGCCAAGATGACACCTCTGGCATCTATGACTGCCAGCCAGGCTGAGCCAGACCAGGGTAAGCTGGACCACCCACTGTGGAGAAACAGCTAATAATCAAGAGTACTGAAGGAGTTAAGGACTGCATAATCCTGGGATGTTGCTGAAGGTGTGCACTGATTGCAACTCAGGGTGCTGGGAGCCTTGGGGAACAACTCTCATCTCACACTGTGGTCATCTGCTGTGGTTCCCAAGTCCCTTGGTTCTTCAGCAAACACAGTCTGCACCTAACAGCTCTCAACCACAAAGATTTTGGCTAGGCTCCTATAGCCTAAAAAAACTCACCATCATTAAGCTATTTATACATTCTAACCGAAAGAAACAGTAGAGATGGCAAACATTTGGTTGCCCTGGTTTTCAAATCCAAGAGAGATCAAGGTGCTTGCACACACAGCTGGCTCCTTCCCTCCATGCCCTGATGGATGACTGCAGATACAAGAAATCCTTCTCATCATCAGCACAGGATTTCTGCACTTCGCAGCATTATTAAAAAGTGCCAAAGAAGATGCAATAATGGGAAGCATTACTACTTTGAAAATCAGCTCCATTAATTTTACGCCTGAATACAATCATCCAGAAAATAGCACATATCCAAGATGCATGTCATCAGCATAAAAGTGGAAAATTATAAATGTAATCAAATTTGACAATACTGGGAGGAGATGTCAGCTGCTGGTCATGGAGACTGCATTTCAATACAGCAAACTCCAGGAAAACTACAGTGGCCCAGTGGAGACAAACCCATACTAAACAAGAGGTTGTGGCACAAACCAGCATTTGCCATTCACAATGCAGTCTAAATAATGTATTCACACTGGGATAGAAACACTCTTAAGAAAGGTCTGTCATGACCTAGTTCAGGTTCAGCTTGTTTCACAGAGGATGATATGGAAATTTGATCATGCTTTTTGGATCTGCTGATCCCTGACTTCTTTACTCACCAGTCTTAGAAGCTGCTACATTTGGAGGAACCAGCCTAAGCCTCAGCTCCCACAGGGCACTTCACACCACATTCACCCTTTCCCACCTAGAGCAGCCCTGTCTGAAGCCAGCTCTGTGTGCCACACACAAACCCAGGACACAGAAATCTGCATGAGCTGGGAAATTTTTGCAGTGCTAGAGGTAGAGTGACACACGCTGAGGGTCTCTGGGGACTGTGGGAGGCTTAAGAGGTGATTCCATGGGAGGAAACAGCATAAAGCCCTCTGGTAATTCAAACAGAACTGAAAGAAACAGCAATGCACGACATCAGGCAGCCTGCAACCAAGCTGAGGGCTTTTACTCCTCTCTGCTCCCAACTAGCTTTGCAGCTGCTGCATTTTGCAGCTGCCCCTATTAAAAAGCTGAAAGGGTTTTTTTCCTAACTCAACAAAGACACTAAGACAACAGACTAACCTCTTTAGGCACAGCAGTCACAAGAGTAAAAAAAAATGCTTGGGGATTTTTAACTGCTGCCATGGAGACATAATTTCTTGGTTAATAAACAAGAAAACAAGAAGGAATATATACGAAAATTTCTTCATCAGCATTTTAGCCTCTTAAACAGAAAGAGCTGGTCACAATTTTGGGTTAATGCATGGGCCAGCATAATGTTCAATCAGATAATTTTGCTGGGAAAGCAGACAGAGGAGGGGAACCCCAGGGGATCTATCTGAGGTGGGTAAAATGGTAGCAGGGACTCAGAGCTGACACATGCAAGTGTTTGCACTTTGGAAGAAAATATAAACTGCTCTCCACTGCCCAATTAGCTGATCTGTTGCAGTCATGGCTGTGGCATTGATCATAAACAGCTCCTTGCCCACTTGTGCCTCTCCTGTCTTCTGGATCACCCTGTTGTCTCTCTGTTTTCACCTGAGATTGAGATCTCCCTTGAGAGGGAAGCTATCTTTTTAGCTACTGCAATCCAAATAAATAAAATAAATGAATACCTTCCTGAGTACTAAAAACAACAACAATGGAAAACCTTTTATTCCAGTTATCTTAGCAGAAAGAAACTGCTCAATACGCACTGGTTGAAAGAGTTGAAAACAATTTAAATATTACAATATCAACTTTAAATACTTATCCAGAAAGGGTTGTAGGAACATGACAATCTCAATACTGTACAGCTTAAACAATTCCTGTGAAGAGCCTGGCACCTAGTCTTTAGAGAGTTCATATTTCATACTGATCACTCCTGTATGTTTACAGTTCCTGGACAATGAAGTTTGATGCAGGGATCCTGGCCTACAGAGAGTCTGGGAATTAGAGGTGCTCCAATAGCACTTTGAATCAAAACCACATAAGTTCACAGATTTAAAGGGAAAATTGTTTTTCTTTTGTTGATGGAGAAGAGGTGCTAGAGGGGGGAAAACATTCTACAGAAAGCATATGGCCATCCCTTAATCCATTTTTTATTTAAAGCAGGCAGGATTCTTAACTACACAATTAGATAATTCACTAGGCAATGAGAACTGATGAAGGGTTTGCATGTCTGAAAGCTTAGATAATTTTTACAGTTATATTTGTTGACCTATGAAAAAGACATCTCTCTAGAAATTCATAAACAACTCACACCATCACAAGTATAGCAAAGTATCTATAAAGTAGCTCCCTTTCATAGGAGGAAAATTATTGCCTTCACTCAACTCAGTGGGAAAAACAAAAATCTAAACCACAACTGACAGGTATCTCCTGTGACAAAGAAGAGATGTGGCATTCACAAGGAAGAGGGTGTGTGTGGGTGTGTGTTTTTTCCTTGAAGCTGGCTGCTTCAAGGCTGGCTGCTTCACTAGCAATAAAGACCTTTTTTGTGATTGTTTGAGGCCCAGAAGCATGAATTTGGATATTAGAGCAATGTCTGGGTTCCTGCATTCAAATGCTGACTAGCATTTCCCCTGTCTAAGCTCACATCAGCCTGATATAGCAGCAGGTTTCAAATGTAACTTCTAATTCTCCTCTCTTCCTCTGTTGCTCTCACTCCCTTTTTTAATTACATTCCGCATGTTTTCTTATTGATTTACTTGTTTTTGTATTTAGATGCAGGGATTAGAAATTCTTTTTATATGGCAATTCAGTTTTCCATTAAATGAAGCCTCTCATGCTATAAACCCGGGGTAACTGGAGGAGATTTTGATGCATGGAGCAGGTGGAGGCAAGATGGTACTTGGAGATTGCATTGCACTCTGCTCTACCTCAGCATCCTCTGCTGTGTTATTCACTGCTCTCTCTCACAAAAGCCACAGTCCTCTCTTGTGAAGGCAACTGTATTTGCCAAGTGGTTAGGATAGATATCTTACAGCACCACTGCTCAGATGGGCAGGAGTCCTGGCTAGCAGAAAGGATTAGTCGTATTTCCAGAACACAGGATAAAAATAAACCCCTTGGAAATGTACCGATCATCTTTTGATATTTAGTTGAAGTTGCACTCAGTTTGTAATCCATCTAGGGGCTCAAAGAGTCTACAAAAAGTAACTGAGGAAAGCAAACCTCTTGCCAGGAGGCTTAAATTCATTTTGCAAAGACAAATCCTTCTTTTAAAATTTTCAGGGTCTCAAAAACGAAAAGAAAATATTGAAAAACACCAATTTAAATAATGGAAAGATTCAGGAACCTGAATGTGCAAATAGAACAGGAAATCCCAAGAAAAGGAGTATTTCTCTGGTTTATTTCTTACACTTTCTATCTATTTGCATTTCTACAATGTCTTTTGCAGAGAAACTCATAGATGCTCTCCAAGATTCCACACTCCCCTGTCAAGTAAAACATGGCTTATTCCTGAATTTTCCAAGCAGAAAATATGGTTTAGAGCCCAGGAGATCTACCTACTAGCTCTTACCCTGAGCTTTCCTCACAGACCTACGAAAATAACCTGAGAAGTTCTCAACCTCTCTGAATCTCCAGGCCCCCCACTGGCCCCTATTTCACTGGAGACCAGATGCAGAAGTGTTCCAGAACACACTGAAACGCTCCCACAAAGCAGTGTGTTTTCCCACCTGACCAAGTGCTGGATGCTTGCAATGGTATTGATGATTAATTACATTTCTATCACTTTGGAAACCTCCAAAAGGGGTGCTGCTATTACCTTTCTGCAGAGCTCAGGTGATGCTGCAAGCTCAGGATTAAGACAAGGTTTGCCTGTTTGTTACATTATTTATGCAGAGCAGATTGTTTGGCAATTACGTTTAAAGTACAATCACAGTGCCATTTGTACTTGCTACATGAAGAGGCAAAAGTTTTTTAAGGCATTAATACCTTGAAAAGTACCAGGGTAAGTGGAAATGACTGTTCTCTCCTATTAGCTGCATGGTTATTTATACTTTTGCAGATTACCATGGTGCAGTGCAATTAGGCTTCTTAAGTACTGTTCAAATTGAGGAGTTTCAAGAGCTCTACTGAATAATTAACCCTTAAATACATTCACAGGAATAAACCTTCAGCAAATGGCCAAAGCCTGCTCCAAACAGGGCCTTTTAAATCACCTGTGAAGAAAGAAGTACAAGAGACCATCTGCCAGGAAGGGCTCACACCCAAGCAATGGCTGCAATGCACTGACTTCCACCAGCTACACCTCGAGCAGGTTTCACAACAGCTCTAATACACCAGGTAAATCTGAAATAAGGCACTTGGTCCCACCAGCCCCTGGCTGCCTTTTTTACCTAAGGTAAAAAACACCTGATAGCAATTCTGTTAAAGGCATACCTCTCCACAGGCAGGATGAAACAATTTGGTGATTTCAAACATCAAGGAGCTGACCTGTTTATAGGGCTGAGTTTGGGGTCTGAGGGGATTTTAAATTGCTTTTTTATTTTAAATGCAGACACACACTTCCAAACACACACTCTGTCCAGGAGCGTGTTTCCTCAGGGCAGGACAGTCCATCTCCCATGCCAGACTAGGAACGTGGCAGCTGTGTGACTCCATCCAAGTACATCCACAGCGGAGAAGACACTGTGGCATCTCTAGTCCTTCAGCAGCTGCTCTCCTTACAGCCCAACACACAGCCACTACCAAGATGACCATCTGAGCTCACAGGGGTGAGGAACAAGGCTAAGATCAGCTAAGATCATACACTGTGTTTTATTCCTTCTCAGACACAGTTCTAGCAAGCATGTACCCATCTGTAGAGCCTGTTCTCATTGCCAGCCTCACAGCAGAGAGAGGAAGGAAGGGACTTGTCTAAGGACACTCAAAGGTGAGAAGGAAACCAAGCTCCTCTGTGTGCCAAGGAAGTGCCATTATATGATGAAACTCTCTTGTTTGCAGACCCCACCTCATTAAAGGAATGTGTCCTAATCACGCATCCCTTTTCCAAAGAGCAACTCCAGCTGCCTCAGATTCTCTCCCAGCTCCTCCTCTGATGAACTCAGATACTCCCCCATGCCCACAGCCCGGGTCAGCCCCCAGTTTTACAGGACACACAGTGTAACCTTCCATGCCAGTAGCTGTGATTTCCACATTTCACATACCTCCACAGTGAACTCTCCGTAACACTCCCCAGGTTGAAGTCATAGAGCTTTGTCAGAATGAGAATCACCTAGAGAGGGGAAGGGAGGGAATGAGAAAGAGAGAAAGGGAAAAGAGGAGAAAAAAAAGGTTGATGTTAGATTTTGTAACAATACACAGGGCATCTGAAACCAACCAAAGGAGAGCTGAGCATTTATCCATTAAAGTTGTAGTATTATAGGATAAAGTAGGTTTAAAAAATAAAATGGGAAATCATTAGCTTAGTGCATTGTATAACCAGTAACACTTATTTTAATCCCAAAATGTTTTGCATTTGAAATAAAATATGCCACCAAGAATTAATCAGACTTTGTGAGCTGACCTCTGCAACTACGATTATTCAACGTCAGGGATGGACTCAAATGCACCCTTGTTAATTCAATAGCTCAATCTAAAATTACAGTCAATTTCTTTTGTCTCTCAACATTCTATCACTAATTATTCAGTCTCCATGGAAAGAACTGGCAAGTTTTTTATGTATATCCCCATCCACCAGAACAGTCCATCTAGCCTAGAATCAGCTTTGTTTTCTCCATCTGCTGTCACTGACTCCAGAGCATGGGAATTCCTCCATGCCATCACCTTTCCGCAGTGCTGAGAGGGACAGGAGCGTGACATTCTGCTTATGCACTGAGCAAGACAGACCTTCACCTGGATCTTTAATGCTCAAGGAGAGTCAGAGGCCCCGGGACTCACTGACTTTCTGGAGAAAACACTCCTGAGTCATGCCCCTGCAAAACTGAGGTTGAGGGAGAGGGGAGTTAAGCAGTACACAGGGGATCACAGAGGAATCCCTCTCATATACCTGGTGCTGTGACCTCAGATTTCACAGGTAAATGTAATCCTCCTAGCTACAAGCTACATGGCCCAATGCCCTTCTCTCCAGAAAGGCAGTTATGCATCCTGATAGCTTGGGAGCCTCTGTACAAGCTCCCAGGCTCACGTGGGATGGGAACCTGTGCAGAAAGAATAGATGCTTCTCAGTGGAAGGTAAGAGCATTTGAGAATCTGCTCCTTGCCTTTTTAGCATAACTAATGTCATACAGTTCGTTCCCTTGGATTCTACAGGACTAGCCTCAAGGAAGAGCTCCAGGGCACTTCTTCACTTTTGTTTTGCATCATTTTAACATCTCAGCATCATTTCCTCCTTGCAGGATTCAAGCATAGGCCAGTTTCCCTCACATCTGCTCCAGCTGTGAGAGAGAGCAAAGTTTAAAGCTTTGCAGAAAAATGCCAAAGGATTAATCAATATCACAGCTGCTGCAGCATTCATTTACTGTCAGTATAATACCAGGAAAAAACCTGTTCAAATTGTAAGGGACCTTGGTACGTGACTATGCAGTCAGTGCCTGTCTTAATGATTTTAGAATAGATGCTCTGAGCATTCCTCCCTCTCCTGGATTCACTTTTACCATCCCCTATTGCATTTTTCCCTTTATTTCCCCACGCAGAGACCTTTAGGAAGAAGATAATAGCCAAGCTGCTTCCACAGCAGGGTGTGAAAAGAAACCTGCTAGGCAGATTTGAGTCAGCATATGCAAGCCCATGTCAGCTGAAACCAGCGCTGTGCTATGGGGAAATTAGGCTAACATCCTTTTTAACACAGCTTAAGCCCTGCTCACACCTTCCCATACAAAGGGGGAAGAGCCAGCTGCAAGCTGCAGCCACCAAGGTTTGTATGGTTTGTGTGCCTCCACCCCTTACACCCAGCAGGGCAGCCTTCTCCCAGCTAAAACCTGATGGGAATGCCACTTTTAGGATGTTCCCTATAATCCCACGGGCACTCAGCCAACACTCCTCTCAAGACTCTCTAGGAAGCCATGCACTATAGCACAAGCCCTGCCCTGCCTGAAATTACTCCCCTCATATTGCTCACAACTGTGCTGAGGTTTCACAAAGTTTTCAAGTTCCAAAGTCTAAGCACATTGAAGACAGCTGAGTTCAGTGGATCCTGGATTCATTCCTAAACATGGTAAATAAAGTCTCGGTGTCTTGACCAAATTTCACAGATTCTACCTTATTTCTACCCTAAATTGCAATTACAGATAAAGGCAGCATCCATACTCTCCCAGCTCTTTGCATCTCTCCCCAGATCCCCTATGCCCTATGTTTTTGAAGACGTCACTTATCTATTACCACCCTGCAAATGCCAGGATAACAACAGCTTTACAGAAGTGGGCTGAATGCTACTCAGCTCCTGGGTATAAATTCATAGTAAAAGCACGTTGTTTAGTGCAACTTTTCGGGATTTGCACCCGGGATGACTGACTAACACCTATCTCTACTTGGTGATGCATGGAAAGCACAAGCGTGAGCATCCCTTTGCAGTATCTTACACAGGGTCCCAGGAAATAGCAGGAGCTGTCTGAGGCAGTGGTAACACCTAGAGCAACCTGTCCCTAAAATCACTCACCACATGAGCCCAGGACAGGCAACATTCCCACACCACTAACCCAGGCGGCTTCCACTCTGCTCCCGCTTGCTTTTGCGAAAAAACACCCCAGATTCAATAAAGGCAACTCTTGCAATGGTTTGGGAGTCTGAAAACCAGAGAGGATCTGAGAGTCTGAACACACAACCTTCCCAAGAAAAGCTGCAAAAGCACTTTCCCCCTACACGCTGCCTCGTGAGACCACAGAGCAAACTCAGCTGCTGAGGAACCATCACGGGGTTGAGACGCAGAAAGAGCCTGGAAGGCAGAGCTGGATCCCAAGCTGTTTCTGTGGGGTGTGTTTGACACAGCTCTGCAGAGGAAACCTCAAACCCTTTCAAGAGGATATTCTGAGGCTCCATCAGGCTGCCCCAGCCCTACTGAGAAGAAACATGAAGCAGGGGCAGATGTGGGAAAGTACCAGATTTTCTAAGACATCGTGTTGTTTGAATGCTTTAGTTGAACAAGGACGGAACAAAATAGAAGGAAAATTGGACACCTTTTCCAAAACTGAATTCTGACAGGAAAAAGAAAAATTAAAAAGAAAAAAAGCCTTCATTGACTCAGGCTGAGACATTTGATTCCAATTTCTGCTTTGTATTGAAGAAGCTCAGCTTGTTTCTGTCAACACTAACAAATTACTTTTTTTTTTTCCATGCCAGTGTAATTTTGCATGAAAATCTTGATGGTTTTAATTTTAAAAGCTGACTTCTACTGAAAATTGGAGATTTTAAAATTAAGGCACTATTTCAAAAGAAAAACATTTTCTTACCCTGAACTGAGAGAAATGTGGAACTACCACCCCATAGAAAATGCCCACTCTGCAACATAAATTAAAGCATTTTGTCCTGGGGAAAAGATATACAAATTTATTAAGTTCCAAGCAATTCAGAAACAGCAAAAACTTACACTTAGGCATTATTTAATCAAAATAAAGAAAACACCTTCATAGTGCCAAATTAAACTGTTTCTGTTCACCAAACCAATCTTTCCAAAATTAATTCCAAGTCGGCTCAAAGTTAAACTGCATTTTGCTATGGGATCATACTTGTCACTTCAGGAAATACAGCTCAGATATGAAATTTACTCATCTCCTGCAGGCTAGGCTCCACACACTACACTGTGCTTCCCAGGGCACGCCAGGGCAGGTGTCCCTCGGGACACCAAGCAGCTCAGCTGGTTGAGAATGAAAAAAAAAGGGAAAGAGTCTGCAGGACAGAGTGTGGAAATAGGGAGGCTGAATCACAGCTCCCTTAAGGCAATACAATCCCTCCAGAAAATGCAATTTCAAGCTGAGCTTACACAAAACTTAATGACCTGAATAATTTAACAAATTGTTTTGGTTTTGTAGACAGAAATGGGAATGGAGAAAGGATAATCAGAAAAAATATATTTTCTTTGGAAAGAAGTGATGTTCCAGTTCGACAAGAATTTTCTTATGTGCTTTGTTTTTCACACATGCATTGCCACATTGCATACAGGTTGGAGTTTTTTTCACTGTCTGCTAAATACCCTGCTTTAAGGCTTATATAAAAAGATGCCAACACCTGTCAATCATTTACCTTCAATGGTCTATACTTCAACACAGATTAAGAGCCTCTGGCACTGAGGAATCCTGACACAATGCTCTATAGCATACTAAACCACTAAATCCAGATTTAATATGATGGACCATTTCTCTAAAATAAGGCCACCAAGTGTCCAAAACTGTCCAGTTCAGCAGCCTTGAGTCTTGACACAACTTGGCTGTCATGAAAGCAGAAAAATTACAACCAGGAATATTAGCCCACATTTCATTCCATCTCAAAAACACATCCCTGAAGGGATCCCTATTGTTCAGGCAACTATTAGGATTCTCCAATCCCACAAATCACAAAAGTACTCAGAAGCTTTTCAGAATGTTTGGTGGCATAACAATCTTCCATACCAATAAAATTTTGCTGTGAAGGAAAATTACTTTAGTTCATTAAACCCAGCTCCAGATCTTGCCAATTTTAAACTGGCAAAGTGCTTTGCATACACCCCAGAGAGGAATATATAATGCCTGTTTCCTACAAATTAAGAGTGTAAAGGCACTGCAGTTCCTTCAGCAGGTTGACAGTGGACTTCAGAACGAGTGAAAAAGCACCACACCAAAGGCTGCCACGCTCCTGTGTGAGGGGACATTCATATTAGAGACACAAGAGGGAAGAGCACAGCAGCCAGAGGAGGCAGATGTCAGACAGACATCTCAGAGGCCAGCTCCGATTCACTTCACGAGACTTCTCTCCTCTGAGTGATCCTGCTGTACCAGCACAGAGATTAACACAGCTCATCAGTAGCCCTGTGCACATATTTGCCAAGTGTAATTAATAAAGAGTACAGGGATGAGCACTAGGCAGCACAGAGCACAGCAGAAAGAGGGCAGATAAATTTACATGTGAAAATGAGAGCTCTCCACTCACTTGCTCTGGGGTCTCTGCCTCCTGCCCACAGACACATTTCCATGATGCTTGCAACATTTTCTACCCTCCAAGCCAGCCACAGGAAGCTTGTCTGCAATTTCCATCTGCCATTCCCCAATCCATCTGAGAGCTACAGCACCCAAGAAGTAAATTTCAAAGGTGAGCAACCACCAGATACTGGGAACCAGGGTCAGTAAAATGCTCACAGCCAAAGAAAAATTGGCTTAAAATGCTCTGGGACTTAAACACCAGCAACACTGATTTATGTAGGTCCCTGATGTTTTCTTATTTGGGATTTTTGGGGGGTTTTGTTTGTTTGTTTTGGGTTTCCTTTTTGTGGTGGTGGTGGTGGGTGGTTTTCAAGGCACAAGATTATTAACTGAAGATGGACTGATTGGCAAGCATATGGACATGCACATTCATGATCATGAATTTGCTAAGGCACTCTTTAGTGCAATCTCTCAATTCAAAGCTAATTCTGTCAAAAGCCACCAATACCAGCCTAATTTTTCCCAAACGAACACTCAAAAGATGGGAAAGGACCATTTACATGCTCAATCTCTATTTGTGCTTAAGTTTGTGGTAGGCTAACCCCAACCAGCAACTAAGCACCAACCCAGACACTGACTCTGTCCCACCCCAGGTCAATGGAGGAGAAAACCAGAAAAGCAAAAGTGAAAAAAAAACCTTTTAATTCCTGACAAAGACATTGTCATTAGTCAAGGAAAGGGAAGGAACTATAAATAAGATCCACTCCCCAAACAAGTGGTATAAAGGCAGTCATTGACTGTCCTCCCCAGCAGACCAATGCAAAATCAGTCTTAGAACACAGTTACTATTGCTGAGGAAGAAGTTGTATGGAACACAACACCTTTCTGACCTCCTCCTTGGGTGGGCAGAGTGAGAAACAGAAAACCTGACACTGTGAAGTTCTGTTCAGCTACACCTAAAACACTGATGTGCTACCAGCACTGCTTTAACCAAGAATTCAAAACACAGCATGGCACAGGCTGCTATGAAGAAAATTATTCCAGAACAAGTGTTTTCCTAGGTCAAGGTAGAGTGATTCTCAAAACAATCACTACATAATCCTGGTCTCATCAAAATCTCTTCACACAAATACAGACTCAAAAATATATATGTGCATGTGAGTGATCACACTTTGCAACATCACCATCCTCAGTTCCACTGGAGGCCTGTGTGCAGTTGCTAATACCCAAGAGTGCTATGAGTTGTGAGAAGCATATAGAACTATTATGAAGCTCCCAGGAGAGGAATTTAAATTCCACAGGTGTTAACAGATTCTGCAAACATCACCACTATGAAAAAAGGCAAGTAATGGCATTTTTGTTTTACTGATGAGGAGGCAAAGAGAGGTTAAGTGAAATTTTAAATGTTTCTCTACATGGAAACACTCAGAAAGAAGAATGCAAATCACCTTTTAAGGGTTTGGTTCAATCCATTTTGCAAATACATAACAAAAAATCAAAGACCACTTTATTCTGAAAAAGAGCCTCCATTGAGGAATTCAGCATAGCTGAAAGAATCCAGTTCAGCACACTTTGATAATTTAAGATAAGAGCCATCATCTGGAAGATAAAACACCGATCTGAATTCACCCAGAGTAAGAGAATGATTAACTAAAAAGGAACATATACACCTTAAATACCAATCTCCCCTTTTTTCCCAGTCTAGTGAGCATAGCTGAAGAAAACTTGTCTCCAGATAATAGAAATTAATGAATAGCACATCCTAAGTCACAAGAAGAAAACAGAAGAGGTACTGAGAACAAACACAGGCCAAATCCTGCCCCTGGAAATCAGAGTAGCACTTGTGTAAGAGTAAAGCTTTGCCAACTTAACCTGCAGCAAAGGACTTTTCCTTACTTTTTTTTCCTTTTTTTTGTTTTTAATCTCTGGAGAGACAAAAATTATCTGTGGGTGGCTTCAGGCAGTGCAGGCAAAAGAGCCCTCTGAAATTGAAAGAGACAAGTCCCAAGATCACACACAGAATCAAAACATGTTCCAGTGAACTTGTGATCTCCAAACAGCTGAGACTGTCAAATTTGTCCTCAAAACAAGAACCAGTAACTACAAGGAGGATATTCGCCTTTAATCCTCCTTTGCCTGTGTTGCTTATCACTTTCCAGTGGGAAAACTGCCACAGCAGGCTCCTTCTGTCCCCTGCCCTCCTCCTTTTCAATATAAATCAGGCAGCACAATGGGCTGGAGCCAGAGCAGAAGTCTTCCCCCTGGCACTGCTGGAGACAGATCACATTATCTTCACAAAAGCACTTCCAGATGTAAGCAGCAGTTTGAAATTCCCATTTACAGGACTTGCACTGAATGAACAGAATCTGAGGGTGAAAAAAAAAACCAAACCCAGACCTAAAACCACTACAGTGCCTTGCAGAAAGAGCCAGATCTGGAAAGCCCAACTCTCTCCTTCTGTGCCTTCATGAGCAGAAGCAGGGCAGGAATTTTGTCTGCTGGTTCTCTTGGATGCCTTGGCAACTCAAGGGCAAGCCCAGTCTGTCAAAGAAACAGCACCCATCAGCATCAACACAGAGACACCTCTTCCAGAGTCATGCACTTACCTTACTGGCCTCCCACAAATCTGGAAAGTGTTTTAATTGAATCTGACAGGGTCTTTTATGCTTTTAGTTTTAGGCAGTTTTGTGCTGGGACTGAAATTTAGGATATGTTCACAGTGCCTTGCACATACCAATCCTTGCCATGGTAGTGAATGCAGCTGAATAACCCCACCAGCAAGGCAATGACTAGTGACTCCAGGACTCAGAAAAGGAATTGGACTGTAATGTTTTACAACAGTGTGGGAAAAGAAGTCTGATTTTCCTCCTCCCAAGGCAGACATTCCAATTATCAACCAATGGGAGGGTACTCATAGCCACGAGCTGTATAGTGGCTGCAAGTCAGCCACAAGGCTCTTTTTTCTCCACTACACGTTAAAAATTGGGCAATATCTCTCACGCAACATTTTTTTCCAAGAAAGTAAGAAATATAATTGGTAAATCCTGCCTCATTTTTAGCAAGTATATCTCCTGCATAGCCGCATGCTTACCTTTAGTGCACGCACACACACACAAAAATTGCAACACTAATTGCAATTGTGCAAAACCTCCTTAATAAAGAAATAAATGAGATGCCTACAGCAAAGCTATCAGTCCTTAAAGAACAGCTAGATTCTGTCCCAGATGCTGCAGGAGAGTGCACTTGTGTGCATATGTGTCTGTGTCATATAAAAGCAATTATCAGCCACACAGAATTAGGAGAGAGTGTCTGGAAAAGGTTTGGTAATTGGGAATAAACACATGGGAAGGGAGGGTGGACATACCAATACTATCAGCAGTTTGTGAGTAGCATTAGTAAGAGAAGTCAGAGATAGAAAATACTCCCCAGATTATCTGATCCACCCCCCTGACAAGGCACAGTTTTACTTCACAAAATTTTTCCCAGCTCTTCAGGATGGATTTTCTGCACATAAACACACATTCCCACCAGAAAAGACATCTAGATTCCTTAAAATAACAGGAGCCTGAGCTTTATCTCTGTGTAACTCAGTTTAACATAAATACAATCTCTCCTGTCAGGTAGTGATATGATTTAAGGGTCCCCTATCATACCTTTTAAGGGGTGATAGCAAAGAACTCATGATTTCTTTCTATTGATTCAGCAACCCACACTAGATCACATATCCTAGCTCTTCCCCCTTGCTAAGAAGCCCCCTCTAAAGCCTTGGAAACTTTAATTTCATCTTTTTTCCCTTCTCCGTCTTCATTTAAAGCTGCTGTGTGCACACCTCTAAGTTCAAGAAGAAAATGAAAACAGGCCCCAGATACTTTGCTGGCTCAGTTCTTATTCCAATTATCTCCTGATACCATCTGCGAACCAGCAGATTTTGTGCAGCAATTTATCTCTGTGGAGTCAGTCACATTTCTGCTGAAGGGCCATTTAAAGCTTCTGACACGGGGAGACCTGAAAAGAAGGAATGACTTAAACTCCAAGTATGGGTACACTACCTTCACAGGACAGTTCTCCATTTAATTTAAAAAAAAAAAAAAAAAAAAAAAAAAAAAAAAGGGGTACCCCTNCCTTTTTATTTAAAAAAAAAAAAAAAAAAAAAAAAAGTAAGAGAGTGTAGCCCTTTGACATCCTATAAACTGCCAGGACAGGAAAGGGTGTTCCTTGAAGGCAAGGTGTCTGGTTCTATAAAAGAAGCTAAATTATGTGGGAAATTTTGTGTCTGAGACATTTCTGAAAGGAAGAGGGAAAAAAACTTCCCATAGAGGTGCTTTTTCAAGAAAGTTCAGGCTGCTTATAGCTGTTCCATTTTGAACTCCAGGTTCTACTCAGGAACTCTCACTCCTCTCACACACATGCCCTCTCACCTCTCCCCTGCATATGTATATATACATATATAAATATTAGTGATCTTCAGACTCCAATTAGCAACTCAAGCTACTGTTATTGATCAGTGCATGGGCAAGAGATTCTTTCTCTCCCCAGGGAGAGAAGATGGACTAGATATCCTGTTAAAGTCTGTTCCAGCCTCATGTCTACAAAGGCTTACCTCACGTGAAAATGCCTCACTGCTAGCACAGGAGAACCAGTCCAAAAGCTGGAGTTTTACAGGTGTTACCATGGAAGAAAACAACGTACCTGTTGGGAGACAAACCCTTGCATCTGTTTTTAATGGTCAGTTAAAGACCTTCCACTCCTGGATCCTTATTAACTGCAAATCCAAGCGCCTTAGACTTTGGCTTATTCCCTTCCTCACTACAGCCCAGGGAAATAAGGATTGTTGCAGTTTGCCAAGTGGCAAGTGTAGCACAGAGGGAAAAAGGGCAAAATGCACAAATTGTTCAAGTCATGGCTACACAACTATCAGCATCCAATAATGGGAGTTTCTACCACATATGAGAACCCACTGGAAACAACTGTAACATCATTGTACAAATCCATTATGTAATCACAATGTCTTAAATATGCATACCATATAATTAAATGGTAGGGAGGGTGAAATATGGGAATCATCACAGGAAGAACAAGATAAAAATAAAAGTGATCATTTAGATTATATAAGTAAGTATCACAGGCAACTTGGGTCAGCCAGGCTGAGTGTGACACATAGAAGAGGAAAGTGCCCGAGGTAAGAGACAAGCACAAGTTAGGGCTCTTGACAGACAAAAGGTCAGAAGCAAGAGTTTGAGTGCTAAATAGACAATTAACATATTTTTACATTATTATAGATTAAAAAAAAATGTAAATGATCTGATTATCCTATATATTAAGGTAATAAAAACGTGGTCTGTCCAACTAACTGCACTCTCCTGACCTTGAACTTCTGTTTATGCAGTTCTCATCTGCAGGTGACAAACCGACTTTAAAACTTAGTGGTTCAACTATGGTAAGGTCAGACTCTGTCCTAGCAACTCCTTTTCCTACTCATATTCTTTTGAAATAATCTTTACTCGTGACTTTAATCACCTTTATTATTTTTATTCTGTATTTGTCATGTGCACACATTTCATCATCATTACAATGGCTGAACTACTTGTACCATAAGTAGCTTTTTATTATTATTATTTGTCTTGTATCATTAAATAGTAAAGCAAAATTATTTTCATCTGTGAATTTTTCATATATTGCTGTAAAAAAACACTCTATCTGGGAAATTTCCTTTCTTTGCTCCTGTGCAGAGGAGCTCTTGCTCATGCCAAGCACCCCTGGAGCCAGGATGTTATCTCCTTTGAAGGGCCTAACCAAGCAGACTTACATGAAATCTCTCTCACTAGGTATTTCCAGAATGTGAGCTGGGAATGATTCCTCTTTGCATATCCACCACATTGAGCCAGCCAGATATAACATCCTCCTCTGTCTCAGCACTAAAACTTTAAATATATTCCCCCCCACCACGCTCTCAAAAAATTGTCCTGTGAAAGACTGATACCAGCTCGTGGTGGGGTGGGAGAAAATGAAGGAATCTTTGAGGATCCACAATACAGCTGTAATTTTTAGTGTCAGTCCAATAGCCTAAGAGGGGTGGGGAGGGAATGTGTTTAAGAAAAAAATCCATTCATCTGGTTTCGACCTTGGTAAGAAAGGAAATGGGGTTTTTCCACTTTAGAAATACCTTGTGCTAATGCCTACATGGGGAGATGTGGAACAGCACAGTTGAAGCTGTCAAGGGCAATTTTTCTTACAGACTTAGGTGTTCTGTTACTTATAAAAAAAAAAAAAGAAGCTGAGAAAAATAGAGGAACTTGAATTCCAATCTCCTTTAATGCTACATTATGGTTCAGAATTTCAAGCTGTAAAAGTGGGAAACTCAGAAGTTCAGACTCTACATTATGTACATGGATTGTATCAGAGAAAAAAGGCAAATAACCTTTGCAGAAATCTAAAGCTCTTTCAACTTTTGGCATCCTTTTACAGTCTGTTGGAGCCCAGGGATGGTTGGTCAGACACCTAGAGGCTCCATTCTGCAACCCTCACTTCAACAGAAAACTTTCAGAAGGTTTGACATTGTGAGCTCTCTCTCCTTTCCTTACTTAGCGTTCTAAAAATCTATTTCTATGGACTTGAGGGATTCTTGCCCTCCAAGAGACAGAGAAATTGAAGCACACTCTTCGTATCGAGCCACTATCTTATAAGAATCTCTTACAAGAATCATGGTTGTGAGAACTGAGACTGCTGACTGACATTGAAACTGGGACTGCTTTTAAGATCAAGATTTACGATGCTAAACTCTAAGAGATAGATCCTTTTTACTCATGCATGGCAAAGGAAGGTTCAGTGCTTTCCTCTTTTAGCACCTGCATCACCATCACAAGAACATCTAGGACCCAAAATCTGGAGGTAGAAAAAGGGGAAGAGACAGAGTCTCATGTTCTCTGAAAATCCTTTGGAGCTTTGCAGGGTCTCCAGATGACCTTCAGGGAATTTCACATGGACTATAGGGTAATCTTGCACCTTGCATTGAGACATTAAAACCACCCATCACTGCAGAAGGGCTCTAAAGAGCATTAATAGTCCCACTGACTGTTCCTGCATTGGAATGTTTTAAGTGGTGCACCAGAAATTTCTCAAAGCTTCCAAAAATCATTCTGCCCCTTGAGAAACATAAGAGGGAATGGCTGTGCAGTACAACAAAGTAGGAATGCAAATTGACTAAGTAAGATCTGTAATGACCACTCTACAAGGTCTGAGAGAGCTTTCTTCTCCTCTTTACTGTCTCAAGAGTCCTGGTTTACCATCAGAATGATCTCTTCTCCTCTCCCTCACCAGTCACACCACAAGGTCTTGTCTTTATCAGCACCATGAAGTCATGAGAGCAATATACTTTCATGAGAAACTGTTGAGCTGGCAAAAGCTGAGAGCTCTGAATATCACCACAGGCTGAAGCATGGTGGGGACCAGAGGGTTCAATGTGTCAGTGTAACTCTGTACAGATTCTTTGTCTTACCTTGCAGGATGCACACGTAGGAAAAGGTGAGCACATCTTTTAAGTACCTGTGACAGGCTAAAGAAAAATCCAAAGGCCCATTTTTGCCTCTGATGTTTTATGACTGTCCTTTCACTAAGGTGATCATCTGCAAACTACTTCTTATAAAATACTTCCCAAAAGAGAAATATTTCTCTGGGCCCTCTTTACAGCAGGACTGACAGCAAGAGCTCTAAAGATAATCTTCAGTAAACCTAGCTATTGGAACAGTGTAACCTGTTGTAAATTCACATGTACAACACAGAAGAATGAAGATACTACCCAGTCCAGCCTTTCAAATGGCAATTGATACAGATCTCTTTAGTAACTACACCAGCACAAGACTGATGCCAACAGCTCCTCACAACACTCCTGCAGCCAGAGTGGCTCTCGTTACAAAATTGTTGCACTCAACAGGCACCAGGGGCTCAGCTTTAAACCAAGCTGTCAGAGCACCAGCGCCCTCCACTGCATCACAGAGCTCAAGTTCTCTCTCATGGACAGTTGCACTTTGGTTTTCTACAAGCCTTAGCTCTTGGAGGCCAGCAATGCCTTAAAACAAAACAACAAAATTTCATATTCTCTTATTTTTACTTTCCTTTACACACATGCATATATGCATACATTATATATACATATATGTATATATAATATAATGTATAGATATACATAATGATTTTGAATGATTTCCATTGCATTCTTTTCCCTCCTCTCCCTGCCAAGAAAGAAGACAATAAATTATCTCAGGCTATTTTAGGTACCCCAGATTAGCAATGCCACAGTCAGAACAGCACAGAGCACTCTTGAACAGCTATTGCAAGTACTTGCAGATGCCATGAGCCCTTTTCATTCAAGAACACTGTATCTACATTCAAACATAAAGGAAAATAAAACCAATTTGATTCACACACTTCTCGAAAACAGCTTTGCATTCTCAGCACGTGTGACATTCTTGATTAAACAAGAGATCTGCACGAACATAATAAACCTGTAATTTTATTGGTCAAGCTCTATGAAAACAATTTAGAATACACGGATTGCAATGTTAAGCAAACTGCAGCCTGTGCACAACACCCATGAATTACAGCAGTTTGGCAATGAGCTGACCAGTTGCTTCTCACAGCCTTTAATAACAATCATCCACATCTTCACAGCACAATAGAAATTAGAGATGCAAGAAGCCTATTAGCTCATCCAGAAAAAAACAGGATTGTTCCCTATGGGATAATTGCTAATATTCTGTCCAAAGCAGATTTAAAGCTGTAAAACAAGGTAGCCTCTTTAGCAAGATTACTCAGCATGGCTGAAAAGTCAGTTTCATAAAGCTTCTTCAAGAAATTAAATTTAAATGTTTCCTCTTTAAAAAAGCTTAAAGCTAGTCCAAGGAACTTGGTGTCCTTTGGATTCCCTTCTAGTCAATAAAGAGAGGGAAGAGTAGGGAGACTGACATTCCTTGGCCAACAGCCTTCACAAACAGCTCTCCTTCTACCCAGCTTCTCTGTGTCAGCTCTCAGCTGGGACATGTGGCAGTTCTAGTGCAAAATGCAGAACCTCACTGTGTCCTGTACTAGAGCAGGGGCTCTGACACAGGGCTGGGTCTAGGTAAATGTCCTTGCTGCAAGCACTGTCAGCCCTTGCTCTAAATATCAGGCTGAATTTCCACTGCTCAATAAGTTTCCATGCACTACTTCAGTCCCACGGAAAGTGCAGAATTAACAGAGAATTAATATGTGCATCAGAAGAGCTCAGATGTACCTAGTAGGGAGGGAAGAAGGGAATTACAAGATTTGCAGACATAGGAATCATAGCAAGTCTACCACAGTCCAGACTAAATCCAAAGCATTGCAGCAACAAACACAACACCATCTTGCTTTGGGCCCAGGAGATTCAGTAATGTCATCAAGAGGAATTAGTGTGAAAAGGTGGAAACAACAGCATTTAGCACTAATTAAAACATCAATGGGTCCAGAGTGATGAAACCAAAACTCTTCAGCCTGTACATGTTAGGTCATCTGATTATTATTAACAACTGATGTTTTAAAAAGAAGCAGTAAGAAGGTGAAATTTTCCACATGACAAAACAGAGCTGGAACTCAGGAGAAGGTGCCTCTTAACACCCAAACATTCCAAGAAAAGCCTTTGCAAAGTGTAAATAACAGTTACAAGTGAATGGGTAATGACCCCAATAAATGACCCCAATAAACATGCACAAATCAAACCTCTTGGACTTTGCATCTCTAACTTTATTTCCCTGAGAGGTTTCTTCTGAACTTCCTTCTAACACTCTTCCAAAACCTCTAGTAAAAAATAACATGTCCATGACTGAGACCCACTCTTACTCACTTCAAATTCCCTGCTGTTAGCAGAGGCATTGCTAATGCAGTCACATTCTTCTGGCTTAGTATAAGCATGTAATGAGTGCCCTAACCTTTTTCCTAAAACAAGCCCTAACTCCTACTATCTTTCATATATAAAGACATTTACAAGCAGGATTTCAACCAGTCACCTGCATACACTCACTCCCTGAGAAGGTGGAACTATAAGGGACATTGCATCTGGAGCAATCCACAGCACCTTATGTGTCCCCAAATCATGCAAATCCCAAGACACTTCTCAACTCCTGTGAAAAAACTTCAGACCTTAACCACAAAAGTCAAAACCAAGCAATATCCCACCAAAGAAAATTCTTTTAATATACAATAGGAAGACAGGAAAAGAAAAGTCAAGGGCACTGCCACTGTCCTCCAGCCTTGCAATAATGAGGGATCTGAGAAATGCCAAGGTGATTGTCTGAAGTGGAACACTGAGAGCATGTCAGACACACAACATCTCTCTCCTCCACAGCTGAATGAGGAGACACTTTTTAAACATATTCCCTATTCCACTCAGAAAAGTGACCATGTTACAGTGAAGCATGATGCTTATGTATCTGACATGGTTCTATAGAATCCTTCAGGATGAAAATTGCAAAGAAGCAGCAATTTATTATTTCAGCCACAAGAAAAATAATATAGTTTGAGGATGCAAGATAAAGTTCTTTTTCACCCAAAGAATTACCTTGCTTTTTAAGAAAGGCAAAGCACCCATAACGATAGAGGAAAATCTTTGGAAGTAGTACCAGAAAAAGATATTAGAAGTGGCAATCACCATGTCAGACACACTACACTGCAGGGGAAGGGAAGAATGACCAGATAATGAAATTACAGGGCATTGAAAATGTCAAAGAGCGACCATGCTCTACCATCATTCACAGGTTATATGAGGCATTAACATGCTGATATCCCATTCCAATGACAAAGATGGCAACAAGAACAGAAAATAGTCCAAAATGAATCTGTTGCTGAGACCAGGAATTTAATGAAACAGGGAGATGAGCAGAAAATTAATCTTACTTTCACTGTGCAGCCTTCAAACTGAAAGCTGCTGGCCCTGTTCAGGAACAGTAATAGCTCATGCATTATTTTACTTTCCTTATCTATGATCTCCCAGACTTCTGAGTCATCATCACAAAAAAAAGGGTATCAAGTTTTTCAAACAAGGACCAGCCTTCTTGGCAAGAAATGGCACCAAGGAATTTCCAGCAAGGTATAAAGGAGAAGAAAAACTCCTTCACAATTAAGCTGATTCACCACTAAATCAAGAGCCCAGGGAGGCTGGGGTATCACGTACTTGGAGGAATTCAGAACTTGACTGGATGAGGCTCTGAGCAGCTTTATCTAACATCACTGCTTCAACCTTTGAAGCTGATCTGAGCTGGAGCTGGACCAAAAGATCTGCAGAGCCTCCCCCTACAAACCCAATCTAAATCACTCTACAGCTGAGTTCTGGTGCCTTCAGATAGAAACACCATTGATCAATATGAGAAGCACACACAACAGTAAAGCCAGAGGACCCTGTGTCTATCCCATAACACACCTTCCTACCTTGCTTGAGATAGTTCATCACTATTAGAAAAATCTTCTGCCCCTATTCCTTGCATAAAAAGAATAAAAAAGAGAAGTCGTGGTAAATCAAAACGTACAGTCTGTTTATGGAAACCCCCTTCTGGACAGAGTCTAATGGGTCATAACACAGCTTGGGGCAGATGCAAATGAACTGTCAGAATCCAGAGAGCTCCATGCTGAGCCACCTCTACACATCCTCTCCACATAAGGCAACCCCACAGGGCAGAGCAGCACTGTCCCAGCAGTACCACCCAAAGCAGCCAAGGTCATGCTGGGAGCTCTTCCTCTGCAAAGTAAGAAGCAGCAGAAATTCTGCACTGTACCCCAAACCCCCAGATTCTGATGTTTTTCCTAGGTCTGGTACAGAAATGCTCCTTTTTTCAGCCCAATCTAAACTCTCCTATTGGAGAGACTGAGAGCAAGACTGCTTCAAAAGGTTTGATAAGGTCAGCACTAAGGAGTAGCTGATAAGGCTATCTGGCCTCCACAATGGTTTCTTATGGAGCTTGAGCTTTCTATTTCAGAATTTTATTTCAGAACCAAGTTCACCCAAATTTAAACAGGAACATGTCTTTGAAAAATAAAAGCAAAGTGAACAAAAAAAAAAATGTTCACTTAATCTGGAAAACATAAATAAAGCAGTTTCCTCATTCATCAAGCAGATGCAAATTTAATTTCAGATCACTCAATTTGTTTTTCTGTAAACAAACAAATTGTTAAAAAGCAGGGGAAAATAAACCCTATCTCTTATCACATATAGTGTGTGCCTCTCTCTCCCTGCTGGCCCATATCACATTCAATCCTACAGTTTTCAAAGACTGCTGGAATTCAATCTGTTAAAGGTGTGTAATAAATGAGGCTTTGCAGAGTGCATTTGTTGAGTAAGCGGGAGTATCTGGACATCTGTGCACAGGGATGATTCACTGAGAGATGTGTGTAAGACAAAAGGCTCATCCTTACCTATTTCAAGGCCACATTTTCACCAGCTTATTGGCAGCCAATCTGCCAGACAACAAACTTAGCCAGACTGTGAATCAGAAACCTTTCCACCCACAAGTCCATCATTCTTTTACTGCTACACAAGTGGTTTTTGCATCATGCCTAGAAAGTAAAGATCACCTGCTGCTCGATTAAGGTGTGGAAAAGATCTATCACCTCAGGGCATTCTTAAATACAACCATCTTGTTCATTACAAGGGCATAATATTCCTCTCTATCGACTGAGCAATAGTCATGGATCATGTGGCAAGAACCAGCCTTGGAGGTAGCTAGATGGATGTCCAACTATTGCAAGCTTCATGGTCATACAAGCAATGTCTTAAGGAGATCTATGGACAGACAGTACAGACCTTGGCAATGTCTTTGTGACTCAAAGCCCATCTGCCACAGCAGCAGAACAAATGAACAATAGCCAGCTTTGAACTGCAGCCTACACCCCTAATTATACCTGAAATGTCTCCTGGCAACATCCAGGACTGGCTGTGATAGCAGTTACCTGTCAAAACACATTGGATTCAACAAACTGCCTCTTTAGAACATAAAAGTGGTTTCACATTCCCTCTATTGCAACTCTGCCTCCTCTATGGAAGTCCTGCAATCTGGAGAACACACAGATTTGTCTGTGTGCCTTGCATTTACAGAGCTCAAGAAGTGACTGCCTGAGGTAGGCACCATGTCAGGAGAGAGTTCTGTGCTCAGATTTAAAAAGATGAGTTTGCTTTAAAGTCAGATCAGGCCTTCTTTGCCACTATGCACTTAAAAGTCATCAAGATGTACACAATTTAAGATTATTCTGGGGTTGCCCCTAAGGAATGCAGCACCTAAAGATGCAGAACCTGACACTTCAAACATAAGTATAAAGAAAATACGGTGCATTGACAATTTAATGCAGTTTATAAAAGCTGTTACTAGAAGGAGAATGTGAAGTCCCCTCTGTCTTGCCCATATCTGATTTCTTACAGTTGTTTCCAGTCATCTTTTCAATGAACACTGAGGTGCAGCCCCAGTCTGCTGCCAGCTAGCACTGCCATCCTGCACAAAGCTGTAGGGTGCCCAGCCCATTGGGGCTGCAGGGACTGGCTGACTTCACAGGAACATCAGAGAGCAATAACACAACCTGGACATTGTGGAACTACAGCTTTAGATGGAGGAGAGATGACAGAGTATGCCAGAAACAAGCAGAACTGACAAAGAAGGGAGAATTTCACAGTGCACTGTCACTGTTCCAGCTTCATTACATTACAGTAAGCTTTGGCAACAGACACCTGAGCAGAACTGAGTTAAGCAGCTTAGAAAGTTACCTGCAACAGCCAAAAGCTGTCACAGGTCAGACAAGTGAACTATCTTTAACTCAACCCAGCTACAAGGTGGTAAGATGAGTTGACCTTCAAGCCTGGACTAGGACTCTACTCTCCCAACAAAGTGGAAATACCAGGAGATACAGTGGACATCTAGGAACTATCCTATGCTACAGAAAAGAAAGCACCACTGGGAAGACAGAAATCAGAGCTCCGTCCTACTCCATCTCCAGTCAGGCTGAAGTCCCTCACTGCTCTTCCACCCCTTTCTGTGCTGACACAGCTCAGTTCTCCCACCCAGCTGGAAATTCAGTCTTGCCTCTGCCCCCCACACAGGCCTTGTTGCCTCTTACCACCCCACAGAGCAGTCTCCATTTCTCCCCTGCCATACAGAGCTTAGTCCAATCCTCACTGCAGCTTTTCCTGCACAGCTACTTACACTTGTTTATCTTATCATTCTTCCCACAATCTGAAGTAAAGATGTAATCACCACAGCTGCAGTGTTATCCCACAGAAATTACTTTTTCACAGGGAAAAGTGCAAAAATACAATTACTTGCTTAGTGGCTTAGAGGGACCCAGTTTTGAAGTACTTCCTATTTTCCAAGAAAAGACTGAAAACTCGTACCTATATGTATAGCAATCAGACAGTACTCGTACCTCTCCCTAAAGAAAACCCATGAAAATGATACCAGGCCTTATCTGACAGAATTATATGGTATTTCTGTCTCAAAAGCCTGCATGCAGTTGTATCACAGTTCTTGCTATTTAACAGGACTGAAGGAGAGGTCAAGCTGCACAATGATTCTTCAAATCGAGATTTTATTGACACTCACAGAGAGATGCAACTAGAACCAAAACCTGCTGCCACTGCTGCAACAAATGACAAACCTGGAGGATCATTCAGTTTTGGAAGAGTAGAACAACTAAATTAGTGAGCTCTGGAGATGTTGTCTAATCAACCTCCGTTCCCCAGGCAGGATGAAGTTCCTCTAAATCTCTCCCAAGAGATATTTGCCTGGTCTGTTTTTAATGGTCTCTGATACAAAAAAGGACACCTCCCAAGGAGCTATATCCGACTTTACTCACTATAAACTTTTTCATATGAACTAACTTTCTCTGTTTTGCTGTATTTTAAGCATATGATTACTCATCCAATGCTTCACAGACAAAAGTAAAAAAAAACCCTACTCACCTTAAACAACTGTGTTTTACATTCATTTTATCATCCCTCTTCACTTTCCTCTTCTTGAGCAGAACAATTCCCATCCAGTCAAGTTTTCCTTGTAAGCCAGGTTAGCCTGTGTTTGAGTATCTTCATTTTTCTCTTAAGGGGTCTCATAAAATGATCTTTATCTTTCTTTAAGTGAACTTAGACTGGCCACAGAGCTACTGCTGAGGCCTTACTTGCACTGAGTGCACTGCAAGGATTACTTTGTGTATCTTGCAGGCTACATATAATCCTGCTCATTGAAGTAGCAGAGGATTTTCTTCCTGGAAACACTCTGCGAGACCTATCCTCAGTGCACTGTGGAGTTGAGTTTCTGAAGGAGAGATTGACAAGAGTGAGAACAAGTTAGGGCAGGGAGAAAGTTAGAGTAAGTGTTTGTGTATTTTCGGCCAGGCCAGAGAAGGTAACGTTGTCAGGATTGCTGTGCAGAAGGAAAGTGATTTTTAGGAGATAATGGCTTCCCTTAGAAGAAAAGATGAACACACCTCTGGGATGGGACAAAGAGCAGAACCAGCTCAATAAAAGCTGAGAACGTGAAGCAAGACAATAGCAGTCAGATAGCATGAGTGAGAATCAAATCCAGTCTGGGTTTGTGCCCTAAGAACATGGCAGGAACAAGTATTTCAATATTATCTATCATGAGACAATGCCCTAAGGAAAACCAGAGTCAAGTACACTGCACACACAGTGCACAAGGGCCTGACCCACAAGCCTCAAAGCAGGAAGCCCACTTTCTAGCATTCAGGGTATTAAATTGGGTTCTGATACCCCTTTCAAGTACAGTGAGGCTGGATTAGCGTCTGACCTTTGTTTCAGAAGAAAAAGATGACACAATAAAGTCTGCTGGTCTAAGCAACCCAAAAGAAAATGCAAAGGACACAGCAGAGAAGTTTACAGGTTCACATGCAAGCAAATGAGAGCCCAGTATAGTCTTACCTTCCTCTTCTCCCTCCTCCAGACAAACCTGACTCCCTTTCAGTCCTCAAGAAATATTTTAGTGAACAAATTCAGTGCTACATAGTTGTACAGATATTTCAGCAATGGGATTAAAAGAACCCCTGTCAAATATGCCACGCATCAAGACTCACTGTTGCTCTGTCCTCACTTAGAAAGGAAGCAAGAAGACAGGATGCAAGAGACAAACACAGTCACTGGGCAAACAAAATAATCAAGGACAAGATGACAATGCTGGAGAAAGAAAAAAGAAATAGGTGGGTTATGCTTCGATATGTCAAGTTTTGGAAAGACCAAAGCAACTCTGTCATTAGCAGAGAAGACAGTTCCTCCTGATATACAGCCCTTACATATCTGTGTGGTATAAACACAATTAATGCAGATAATTTATTCCCATAAAGGAAGGAGACAGTGTAACTTGCTAGACAGGTTCTGGTTCTTACCATCACTTGGGGTGATAAATTTAGCCCAAGCTTCTGTACCTGACTTTTCATTTCTAGGTAGCTTAAGCTACTCAGACACTAACCTTATTGTGACAAAGACACATATCTGGCCACATTTTTTTTAATTGTGGTTCTCCTTTTTTCGCCCCCTTCTCTCTGGTGCCTACGGAAAGCATTAGCCTGACAAGAATAGAGAACAAGTCATTTATTTTCTGTCACAACAGATATGGAGCACAGAACAAGTTGCCTATGCATCACTCCCTGAGAGTGTGCATCAGCCTTGGCTCAGGGGGACCCATCTCCAAGAGTAAGAGCACAAATCAATTTTGCATGACCATTCAGGGTCAGCCTCTCTGCTGACACCATGCTTTTTTACCAGCTGTGCTGGTGTGGTGCAGGTTCTGCCACTGGGAAACCCAAACTATGCACATCAGCTGATCTGAGACACTCCCCTCCATTTCCCTAGAAAATTTGTTTTCATCAGCAAACATCTGAAGCTGGTTTGTTTTCTTTCCTTTCCACATGGGTGCTCTGTCCACTCTGTCAGCCCCCAGGCTGCAGTTACCTGGGGCACACAAGAGGGACACACAAGATAGGCACACAGAGAGAATATGAAATATTTCAACAGGAGAGGTAGACAAGAACTCTGAGCTTATGCTTTGATTTCCATGTCCATATTGGGGCTTTTCAAAGTATAGGATTATACAAGAATATTTCTGTTATTGTTTTACAAATATACACCCATCTGGTGGAAGATCCTAGAGCATATACAACTGCATAACAGTATTAATTGTTGTTATGAATACTTATTCACTTATGTATCTGCCAAATAAGGCTGCTCAGAAGAAAACAAAAAAGCCATATTAGTAGGCTTAAAAAGGATGAAAAAGGAAAGCAATATAAGAGAGGAATCCAAAGGAATAGTTCGTAGCTATGTTTTTCCAGTTTTTATGAAATTAAAGTTCCAATGCAGGTTTTGGTGGTGTGTGGGTTGGTTTGATGGGTTTTTGGGGAGGAAGCCTGTTTTGGGCTTGTTGGTTGGGTTTTTTCTTCTGACAAAATATATAATGAAACTAGAAGATGGCATCACATAAATCTGTAATGGTAACAAGCCTGGAAAATGGTATTGTTGTAACTGATTCTTAATACATATTTAAGGGCATAATTCCATAGGATACTTCTTGCACTCTCCTCTTTTGCCCTGCTCTCCAACTTTCCCAAAGGCATGTAATAGCATAGCTGATGGTTTAGCAAAAGCCCCTGCTTTACCAGCTGGCTGAATTTTAACCTACAAAGAAGGCAGTCACATCTGAAAGCAATGGGGACAAACTCCAATTTTCACTGTATGTAGCTTCAAGCAAAAGGAAATTGCAATCTCTGAGCCGCAAAAGGCCACAGTAGATAGAGGACACAAAACAGTTACTGAAGTTCTCATTTTTAACATCTGACTCTGCATGGAGCATGCAGAACAGATTTACTGATAGATCAGGCTGCTCAAAACCCTGATGTTGGTGATTGCACGTGTGCATTAAATTCAGTGTATACGCAGCATTTATTTGGGGTCCTGGCTGTTAAGAAATGGCTTATAATAGAGGGAGTTCATCGAAACCTTCCTGCATCTTTTTTTTTGCTTCATATTATGGAAAGGGATAAATCATACCACGTTTAGCTGAGTTCCCCCAAAAGCTGCTGAGAGCAAGAGCATGTTTTCAGAATGGCAACGGGCTGGTGGGCAACAGGCAGCAAGACAACAGGTACTTCACAGCAGCCGTGCCAGCCTGTGGGAGGTCCTGCAGATTCCCTGTGGGCACTCTAAGCTGTTTTGCCCTCCTTTACTTGGCCATAGTGCCTGTTTTGCCTTGTTCTCTACATCTGCTGCTTCCACACGCGTGCTGTCTTTGGGCTTCCCTACCCTGGGGTCCCACCTGTCTTTTCACAACTCCTTTCTAGTTACTCTTCACTTCCTTCAATTTCTCCCTATTTCTTCCCAACTTACACAACCAACCACAAGATTTGCTTTTTTCTTCCTTCTTGTCTTCTCTGTCACTTGTCCTTGACCACCTGCTACCTCTTCTCACACATGAGGTGCAGGAACCCTTGGCCTTGGTACCATTCCTTTACTTTAAATAAACCCCCATGAGCTCCTACAAAATATATTATTTTAATAATGTTTCTTTTTCAATATAAGTTTCTTCTACACCTGTCCTTTACCATGATGTCCCTGAAATACCTTACAACAGAAAGGGTGGCATGTACAAATAAACCCCTGGATTTGACCTAATTATTAGCTGCAACATTATTTTCCCTGTATTTTCCCAGCTGGTACTGTTTCTTTTAAACCTAGGCTGCAAAACTCTTCAGATAACAACCACCCTCTCAGTCTCCCTTTTTACCATCTCCTGAGCAAAAATTAATATCCCATATATGACTTCCAAACTGAATGAGAAGACAGAAAGAGAAAAGCTAGGAGGAACATTGTGCTGCCATAAACTATCTAGAAACATATCAGATATCTTTGTGTTGATATTGTTTGCTAAGGACAGGTGACAGGTAATGGAAGCTGCTGCTGTTGCTTTATAACTAATTTCTTCTCAGGCCCTGGCACTGTGAGTGGTGTGGCTGTGCAATTATAGCTGAAAAGAAAGTGCAGGTGTTGTAAGCAAGGGAGTAAGGGAAAAGTCCATCTCCTGCACCACAGCAGTGTCAGGTGTTACATGAACCTATTTCACACACACATTCTCAACCTGTGCCTTCCAACAAGCCAAAGAAAGCATGAGTTGCTGAACTAATTGTTCTGACTGCTTTCAGATAATTTAATTTTACCTTGATTGTAATTAATTAATTTCAGCAGAAAATGGCTCCTCCTTGACCAAAGCTGAGTCTGTCCTGTGATACATTTAATACATCAGCTTCACCAGTCAGGTTTCTATTAGCAATTAGAGAATGAGTATTGCTTTGTTGCCTACTGTGGGGGTGAAAACAAGTTCCCTCAGCCCTCCACACCAAGACTTGGTGTCATCCTGTCCTACTGACAATGAGGACAAACTTCTGACTACCAGGGACAGTGTCTTTGGCCACCCTTGCTCAACTTTGTTTTGTTTTCAATAGAAGAGATAAACTGGATCTTTCCAGGCTTCTGATTCTTTTTACTTTTTATCTCTGTTCAAAGCTTTGACATTAAGCCTAGATTCAGCATTTTCTCCTGGACTTCTTTGTCCTACCTTTTTGATATAATGGACTACCAGCTCTTGGCTAATGGGTTGTCAACCTTCATTTAAATGTGCTGTTCCCCTTTGCATCCTAACAGAGAGGAAAAAGAAAACTCCTCTTTCAAATTGCTACTTACAGCACTCCACCAGAGTAAATCCTCTCCATCCCTGTACAAAAGGATAAACACATTCCATCATAACAGAGATAGGGTGTTGCTTCCTTGGCTAAAATGATCAGCTGTGTCCAGGATACCTGATGTCTTAGGTCAGTTGTTTAAAAGCTTGCCTAGAAAAAGGAGGAGATTACCAGTAAATTTGACTCACAGCCACACAAGTTCACAGTTGTTTTTGTCCTCCCTAACTCACATGATCTGCACCAGACTTTCAGTTTTATTACAAGTTCAGAGCTATACTCTCAGTTTTATTACAGATTCAGAGCCATACTTTCTTCCTGGCAGTTAAAACAATCTTGCTGCCTCTTCCATCTCAGTGTTTGGTTACACTTTCCAGCCCCACAAAAGAGGAATTTGCCAGCTCTTGCCTCAGTGTGGGCATGGGGGACATCAGGAAGGTATCTCTGACGGGCCTTGAATGGTTCTATGAGGTTATCATACATCAGGCAAGAGTTTAGCCCCACCATATGAGGGTGTACTCACCCACTAACATTTTGCTTTTGTATGAAGCCACAAAACCTTCAATCAACAGACCACATGACAGCAAAGCCTTCTAGTGCAGGGCTTGAGTTAGACCTTTATTGTACTGGTCCAGTCGTAATTACAACACAGGTGGGGTAGAGGGACTGGGACAAGGCTTATTTACCCTCAAACAACTGCACACATGTAATCAAGGCAAGTCTATCCACAGATGGACAATTCAGAGCAAAGGTTTCCATGCAATACATTATTTCACATCCTAGAGTAAGATAGACCAACACTGTGAAAAAAATCCTGGATTCTGTCACATATTATCCAGTTAATCCATATCCCATCTAACTAGCCAAATTGAGACCATGAATGATGATCATCATTTGTATTCAGAGAATGTTCTGCATGGGTTTTATTTTTCCCTAAATGTTCTGCATTTGGTGTACTAAAGCTACATATATAGATGAGCAAGAAGTACCCAAATATTTCTATCCTGTGCTACACGGGGCTTCCAACAGGATGAGTTCATGACTCAACAAATTATCTGGGTGTTTTTGCTAAAACTGTCACCTGTGAGTCATTATGGGTGCTTAATTGGTCATCTGCAAATTTCAGGGTTAACACCTCCCTTAATGAACAAGCTTGTTCAAACCTCTGAAAATTATTCATTCTGGCTGCCTGAACTCCTGGGGAGACAGCTAATGCTTCAGTTCCCATTCTGACATTTTCTGTATAATTATAAAGGCTAGAAGATGTATATTTGTGTATGTGGGCAAGTGAATGAAAATGCACATAAAATGAGAAAGATCTCAAGCACATACTCAAATTCAGGAGCAGGAGCTTTGTGTCAAATGATGGATGTAGAGGACCTTGACTATTAAGTGAACGTTGCATCTAAGGTAATTCATTTATTGTAAGGTTTTGTCCCCCAGAAGTATTAGTCAGGCATGAACTTCTAGAAGTGTCTGCCACAGGCACAATTACCTGAATTCCAGCCACTGCAATATTAGATTAATAACAAGGGTAGCTCTCTTGCCAGTTTAACTAATATAATAGCCTTAGTATTTGCCTTCTGTAAACACAATATGGGCTGTTTTCTCACTTAATCCAGGCTTGCAGCACTGCTTCCTGACATCTTCCACTACCATGATCAAAAATGGATTTCCGCCCTTCCTCCCCCCGCTTTCTTTCTTTCTCTCCCTTCCTTCCTTAATGTATTTTACTTCTCTTTGTACAACTCACTTCTTAGGAAAGCCAGCTCTCTTCCTACACTCTTCTTTTAGAAAAGGTCAACATTTGGAGAATAGAAAGCTACAAACAATGAATAAGGAGCTGACAGGTAGATTGAAAACCCAAAAGGAATGAAAAGACCAGGCACTGGAAATAGCATTCAACACAAAGCTCACCAGCAAATTCCTAACCTGCTCTAATGACAGCATTTCACACCCCCTATGCCAAAAGAGGATTGCTCCAGCTATTAACACACTAAGGGCCATGGGAGTTGGTGAAAAAATAGAAAAGTCAAATTTCCAGCTGTTCCTCAACCACACTGCCAAGGATGGCTTTAAAGATGTATCTCAGATCCTGCAGAATATCCCAAAGAGACTTGGATCTACCTGCAGCACTGGATGTTGCTCCCCCTTCCTTTTTCTAGTACTTCAACCTGTGAAAGGCAGGTGAAATGCCATCCTGTGTGTCAAGGAACCCAAAACACCAGGGTACAATGGTCAGAAAAGAGCTCTAAGCAGTTCTAAAGCAGGAGGACACCATGGTTAGTTGTAGGTGTTCCTGACACCACAAATAGGATGCAACCATTATGGAAAGACTGCTGGTTCCTAATCCTTCTGCACAACAGCAAGGAGAGATGCTACCCTGAACCAGAGCACATAAAGTCTCTTTGTGCATGGAAGAGTCCACACTACATCTGTTAGATGCCCTCCGTTGTTGCCAGCTGGAACTGTGGACACTCACCACCCTGAAAACCCAATCTTTTAGCACACATTTAACTGTCTCACAAACAAAATCATAGGTACATACAAAGTAATACAGCTAAATCACTCTGCAGACCTGCCTGGTGCTATAACCATTTGGCACAAGAAGAATGTAACCTTGGTTGTAGATAATGGCAAAGAAGATAAAAAGAGTTGTTCTCTTGATCATATTCTTTTCTTTCTTCCTCTAGATCTCAGAGTGACCTTTGCAATTCAAGCCATGCCATGGTCATTAAAATAATAAAAGTATATTTTATTACTTCTACTTGTAAGAAAACGCAGCCTGAACTCTACCTTAATGTCCAATTCTCCTTAATGTTTCATATCTTACTGAGTTTCTGAGGCCTTTCATCCTGCCATATGAGGCTGGCCAACCCCCATCTGTTCTCCTACAAGCAAACAGAATGAAGTTAATACTCCTGTCAAACTCTGCTGTGGTCAATGATATGTTAATGATGTGCATGGAGTTAAATAATTCAGTATCTTAACAATAAGGTGACTCACTTATTGCACTATTCATTTTTCTTTTTCATGGAAGGAACTTGCTGTTCCTGAACATTCTCTTGTCTAGGTCAAGTGTGGGTGGGTGTGTGCCCAGGGACAAGGTAGAAGAATGTAGCATTTCCCAGTAAACATTTCAGTGCAAGAAGAGCTGTGTAAGTGCAAGACCCACTCATGAGGCAGTAAGGTTAGGACTGTCAACCATTTTACTCCTCAAGGATGGCAATACTGGGGTTTCACGCTCACATGTAAACACAACAGCTGCTCCAGCAAACCTTTCACCCTATATACAGCCACCTGTCAACTCATGTAAGCCAGTGCTACTTCAGCAAAACAAAACCAAAGAGACTTACATGTGGTTACCAAAGATCTGTGCCAGCCAACCTTCTAAAGTTTGCTGATCTGAAGGATCAAGCAATTGGTAATCCCACATTACCAACAGAATTGCAAGCCCAAACTGACTGTGACCATGGAAGTGACACATCTCTCTGCAAACCAAAAGTAGGGCCTGGGGCAGCAGACTGCTCAATTTGCCTTTACTACAAAATTCATAAAAATGTATAAAATGCACAGGCAGAATGGAGGGTGCTCTCTCCTGACTTCACAGCCCTCACTGCTGGCAACCAGAAGAGGGGCTAATATTAAGCAAAACAGAGGCTTATTCTCCCTGAAAGTCTCAGTGAACAAAACACTAAGAAAGGCTCTAAGCTCTGGACAAGCATCCTCTTATCAATGCTGTGCCAAACCACACTTCAACATCCTAAATTTGGTGCTCTTATATAGACCCAGATCCTTTTTTGCACAGTGGGCAGGAGGCACTGCCACAGCCATTTTTTTCTGCCCACATATTTCTGGTAAAATCATCTGTGCACCCAGTCCCAGAGGAAAGACTGCTGTGGAAGATCTGTGCCATAGGAGTCACTTGTCCAAAACTGACTTCCAAAACTCAACGAGTTTCCATGCTGGATCCTGCTTGGTGTCTTCAGTAAGAAGAGTAGAAGGGGTTTACTTACTTCATGCTCTTAAAAGAATAAGGTAGCATCTTTCACACCTAGACATAATCAAGGCATGTGTTCTCATTCCATTTCCACTCGGGAAAAAACAAATGGGGCTCATTAATATCAGAAAGCCAGCCCAAGAAGAAGTCCAGCTCTGCATTATTCGCTAGTGTCAGGAGACATGAACAATTTGCATCCCTTGAAACTGGGTCACGCACTGCTCTGCCACAACAAAAATTAGCTCATCTGTCCAAAGGACATTTAATGCTCATGAGACCTAAAGTTGTTTACTTCTGCTCCAAGGGAGAATTTGGGGCCTTGATTCTGCTGTGATGAAAACTATAAAGTGGTCTTCAGCACAGTTTTAATACATGGGTTATAACAGCACAGGGCTTATGATTGTTTACATTTTTGCCTTCCAGTGACCACCATAAAGCAGAGTGTCGTGCCCACGGAACAGCAGCACTGATTCAATGTGGCAGCAGGTCAGCAGGGGTGAGACAGAACACCTCTGGAAACTACACTCTTTGTATGACCCCTTGCAAAAAATCCCGGACAGCCACAGCCTGCAGTAAACATGCTTTTGTTGGTCTACAGCACCAGCTTCATCCCGTTTACTGCAACAATAAATCCTGTCAGAAGAATATACCAGCTGTTCTCAAGAGAGCCTCAGCACAGTCTTTAGATACCTTTGCCCTTCTAGTTAATGGAGAACTGAGTCACAAAGTCCCCAGAAAGTCTGTAGTCAAAGACAGTAAATGAGGCTGTTTGACTCTGTAGATAGGGTTCCCATCCTCAAAATGGGAAGTATGATTAGATCTAATCAAAATGCAAACAGCTAAAACTTTTCCTGGGCTCTCCAGACCCTATGGATGGCTGTTCAGTGGTGGGGGTACATAACACTCACTGTTTTCCAACGCAGACACAGCTGTTTATGCAGCTGGATGGAATACATTCTTTCTTCTTACAACACGGAAGAAACACTACCTGGAAGAGATGGGCTACACAAAGACCAAAGTAAATTACTTTATAATAATAACTACTTCATCAAAAATTAAAAATTATAATAATCAGATCTGGCATGAGCCAAAGGAATACTTTAAACACCATAGGGCACAAGGAGAGGGAATTATACAAGCAGACAAAATTCACACCTAAATCTATTATCCCAGATTAAATTTGTCTTTGGGTTCAGTGGAAAGATAACAGAAGAAATATCTGTCTTTTTTTTGTGCTTGTTGTGATAGGAGCTCTTCTCTAAGTCACCAGCTCTCCAATAGAGACTCTAATATCTGCAGCCTTCAAGTATAATAGATCTTCAGGATATTATTTCTGTACCACCAAGGTGAACAATAACTTTCTCAAATGTGGAGCCACCAATAAATTATACAGGTCATATTGCAGGAGTGGGTTTGGGGTTTGGACTGGTTCGGGGTGTTCTAGAATGCTCTAATACATCATTTTCAGAGCTGACCTTAAGAGCTCTTCCAGCCCAGAGTCATCAGGCCATGGAGCCATCCACATAATGTACTTCATGCCATGTTCCAACACAGATGATTCTACACAGGTTTGTCAACAGAGAGGCAGTGGTGGGGTGCTGGTAGGCAAAATCTAAGACAAAGCACAGAGCTGAAAAAAGGAAAACATTTTCAAAGGGTTTTTTATTATTAAGTGGTTTCAAACCATTGAAATGAAAGAGATGACAACATGAAAAGCACCAAATGCTAACAGAATGTCCTACAAACCTGATTCATTCCAGATGATGTAACAAACATTTAAAGCCCAGAAGAATGATAACTGGAAGTTGCCTTCTTTAGTTGCCTTCTTTAGAGTTTATTAGTGCAAAATTAGACCTACTTGCACAGAAAAGTAACTGCTTAAGCTTGGTCTGTTTGCACATGTGTATGCACATCTGTTTTACATCTGCCTTCTGCAAAGTTGGTAGCCAATACCTGTTGGATACCTGGTATCCAATACCTGAAACACCAATAATTCCTACTCTGACTGAAGGAGGAATGCCTGATCTGTCTGAGAACACTGATTTGGGCATTTCATGACTTATCATCATCATTGTATCTGTATTCCTCCTGTATATAAATACACTTGTTCTCAACTTTTCCCTGTATCCCAAAAATTATGTTCATTCTTGGTTTAGAGTGAGGAGGTGAAGTAGTCACAAGCCAACAAGACTGAGCCTGAGAGGACTGAAATTGCTTCCTGCTACTTTTCTGTAAACGCCAAGTCCCTTTAGAATTCCTGTCCTGAAATCACATGGGAAGTCAGCAGCCAAGCCAGGACCTGAACTCACATCTCTTGCATCCCACTGGATAAGAGAGCTTCTGAATTCTTCTCCAATGCAGTTGCCAGGTTTTTGGACTCAGTGGGTGTCACCCCACATCCCTCAGTACCTCATCAACACACATCTTCAAATCATCAAGCCATTCAGCTTCCCAGATGCATCCATTGTAGTTAATTCTACCAACACTTGCTGGTGCCAGCCACCAGCACAGGCTGTGCCAAGCCTCCTGATTAAGGTAGAAGATATATTTCTGTGCTATGAATTGTCAAATCATCTTTTTTGTTTATTAACAGGGAGAATATTTTCTGAGCAGAGCATCCTCTGAATCCAGGATCCAACTCTGCAAGCTGCCAAGAAGGTGCTGAGTGTTTCCTGGTTCTCTGCAGAAGGCATTTGTTCACTCCTGTCCCCAGAAGCTTTGTCCATTAATAATGCTCACAGACTTTTGTCGCAATGCCACAAACATGGCCTCAAGCACTCTGTTAGCAGAACAAGCATCTACTAACAGCCAGTACATCAGCTGCAGCTCGGAATTGTCCAGCAGCATTACATCTTCACTATGCATTTTAATGTTCTATACCTTAAACAATAATGCTACCTCAGAAGACAGAAGACAGTTCAGAATCCAAGACTTGCAAACCTCAGCTGCTCTCGAGTCTCCAGTGCCAGTTTTAATAGAGTCCAGCAAGCCATTCTCCCCAGAGAAGCTAATGCAAGGAAAAATACTTGCTGGTCTTGGCAGTTCAATGTGCAGCATTTTTGCTAAGGAGCAGAAGATCTAGAAAGTTAGCTACAAAGGGTTTTCAGAGACTTTGACTTTCAACTCCCTTTTGGATATTAAGTTTACAGACTCTCACAGTATCTAGGCCATTTCATTTATTTCTTCTGAGTGCTGGATTTGCCTACACCAAGCATACAGCCTGATGTTCCAGAACACAGCAAGAGGGAGTGGAGCAAAGTGCTTTGCAGCAATTGGCCCCCCTTGTGTGATCAAAGTTAAGTAACTCAGCACAAGAGCACGGATTCTGGGCTGTATTTTGGTGAGCAATTACTCACACAAAAATAGCACTTCAAGACCCAGATAAGATAAAACTTCTAGATTGTCAGGTCTTTTGTTCAGAACATTGCCAAATACTGCCCCCAGAAGATCCTACAACCTGAAAAAAATGATGGACAATGTCTATTTTGTAAGTTGAGAACTAAGCTTATGAGAGACCCCAGACTCTGCAGGGGAAAGCCAGTGCATGAAATTCAATCTTAAATAAGTGTGGCAACACCCCTAAGGACAAAAACTTATTCTGGAATCACTGTGTTCAACAAAAGTGTTTTCACAAATAATTGCAGCTTCTTTGCAAGCCACCTCTGCTTTACACTAAGCAACTTTGCTGGGGCCTGAGACACCAGGTTCACACATTCCAACTTCTATTCAAGCACTTGGCAGCCACTGAAATTAGGCTGGCATCAGGCACCTAAATCTTCCCCTTGAAGGTGTGAGCCTAGTGTCTTGCTCTGTGACACAGAGGAAGTCTTGGTAAAACCAGGTTTTAGAGGAAAATCTTCTTTATCTCTCCTTAATGAAACCAGTCCTGAAACCCAATAAAAAGTTGATCCCTCCTCTTTATCACTTATATTGCAGTTCCTCTACAAATAATTCACTCAGACTGAGCAGCCCTTACCATTTATAACAATTCTGAGCAGACAAGCAGGTTATTCTGATACCTGGTACTAGTGTTACACTCCAAAAGCATCTCAAGAGGACAGAATCAACAGTCCTCAGAATACTTCATAGACTTGAGCAAACTCAAACTGACCCACTCTGTAGATAATTTGACACTATCTTTAACCTTATCCACCCACTATAAGATCAGGAATCTCTTTGTCTCCTGTTCCTCCTTCTCTTGAGGTAGAATGATGAAGTTTTACAAATCTTTGCAATCTAAAAGCTTGACAGAGCAAAGATGACCATGCCATGCAACTGAGGCTTTCTTTTTTTGGATTGATATGGCTCAAACAATTGTCCATGTTGAAGCCTGACTAGTACCAAGAACCCTCTGCTAACAACCGTGGCACATTTCGTGTCTGCTGGCATGATATTAAGGCCAGCCAAGTAACACATAGTCCTTCTATTTGGAATTTAAAAGAGTCACAAATGGGACATAAGTGCCACAAGATACACACAGTAAGCACAGGGTTCATCATAATACACAGGATTTCAGGTAGATATTTGTGCGTTAAGACCACAGCAAAGACTCATGCTCTAAACTACAGCCTAGATAATGGATCCAAAAGAGGAAATCTTCAGCATTCAAAGTCTCCTGTTGACTTCAAAACTGAAGTCTCCCTCTCCTAATTGCCACTACTTTCTCCTGTTTTAATCTAGCAGTTCTTCTGCACCATCTTAGAAAATAATTAGCCTTAACCCAGTTTAACACACAAAATCAAAGCAGGAACTTCTCAACTTTGATATCCATACTTCTGTGCTAAATCGGGAGGGCTTGATTTTACAAAGCAACTTTACCACCCGTAGGCAAGTCAGTATCACAGCACACACCACGTCAAGTGCACAAGCAAATGGTTTTGAGCAAATGTTTTCATCTGATGGTCTTCTGTCATATGCAATCAGCCAGTTCTGTGCATGTAACTGCAGCAAACATACCTCACACAGTGAAACCTGACCTCATTAAACGGTCAGGATATTCAGAACAAGTCTAGGCTTTAAAAAGAGCTGGTTAATTTTGCTGTCAATAATTGCAGCAGCTAAGATAACAGTAATCAAATCCCATGCCTCAGAATGCGAGTTAACTGCCTTCAGGGTCAGAAAGATATCTGCTTCTTTGCCTCTGGATATCACTGAAGAACTACCATAGAGGATTATATGACTCAAACATAACACCCATTTATTGCTCAGTGCCATAAGCAGGAGAGTGCATTTAACAGGTAAAATGATCCAGTACATCCAAATCTCTGCCACAACTTATTAACATCAACTTTTACTTGCTACTCTCCCACTGCCTTCATCCTTCTCTGTAGCATGATTTTGTTCTGCAGAAGGTCAAATTTTGTTTTCCTAGCTTCTCTCCAACAAACGCATGCAGAATTACCTAAGGGCACTTCAAACACGCTTTGATAATTTTTTGTTTTAATTGGGCCAACTATCTATTATCAACATTAACACTGAGAGAATATTGAGAACTACAGCTAAAACACTGATTAGCTGCTGTTCAGGTCCTTAATTCCCCAGGAATAGCCAATAGACAGGCATTTCCAGCTTCCCTGCTGTGCCCCAATGCAACAGAAGAGCTAGGCAAAGGGAAATTAAGCAATTAATTTGTTCTCAAAAAAAAAAAAAAAAAAGGAAAAAAAGGTAGTTGAGTAAATCATTTAGTACATTGGAAAACCAATAACAGTAGCCAAAAGGCAGGCACAGCAAAAGAAGCATCCCCTCCCTCCTGAAGCTGTGTGTTGCCCTCTGCTGTTCTCTGGGTCGGCTCCTGACAGCTCAGTCAGTGCCCCTCTCTCAGGACCTTCTCTCCTCACTCATTGCCAGCCTTGAGCTGCAGCACAGTTCAGCCAAGACTGAACACACCCCTCTCTCATGTACCTGTAAAAGAGATACAAGCTGGCAGAGTTTTCCTAGTTTAATTTGCAAGATATTGGTAAACTTTGAAACACTTGCCCTGCCTTGCAAGGCTCCTAAGGATTGCTCGTTTGTGCTTGCACTCTGCAGCAAGGGAGTCAAACAGCTCTTGCTAACAAACACCTTCTCCATGGGCACACAATCAGCTCAGGCTACATTAGATAGCTGTTATACATAATCAACTGGTTTTCCTCAATGACGGGACCCTGTGCTGTCCTGGTGTCATGTTAATTAGTGACAGACTGGGGAAAGTCTGCTTCCAGCTGCAGAAAAAGCAGAGGACAGGTTGCAACACAGCTAAGAGGACAAGCCCAAGGATGCACTTTGTTGTTTCCTCAAGCTTAAAGCAGTGACTGAGGTAAGATGGTCAATGCCAAACCCCTTAAGCCAGATGTCATGGAAACGTCCTCATGCAAAGAACTGTTGTATTACTGACACAATTCTCCCTGCAACAAAACACACGCCTTTAGAAGAACCTAAGAGAATGCTAGAGGCGTTTACCTGGGGGAGTTTCAAGAAAATTTGCCCTACCTCAGCTCCCTAGATGCTCTTTTCCATAGCTTTAAAATCAGGAAACCTGGCAGCTTATCCCACTTCTGATTTTTCACTGATCTGTGAAAATACCAGTATGACACAAAATATTTTTGTCACTGAGTCTCCTCATTCATAACCCAGTGATCATGACACAAAGCAGCTGGTTTTGGACCCCTGCAGAGGGATAGGAGGCTTAAGGTAGGAGTCAGGCTACAATATTTTAGTGCTGCTAGGGAAATAGAGACATTGAAAGGCATTTTCAAGCAAGTTTAGACATGAATATGAGGAAAATAATGAATGACTCTCAGCCCACTCTTTTTGAGAGGCCAGTTTTCAGTTCCAGACCAAACACTCTGTCTGACCCCAAACAGCCACTAAACATGACCTGGTTCCTGGTAAAACTGAGATATCCATTCTCGACCCACTGGTACAGCAGAAGGGTGAAAGCCCACTGTGAGATGACCAAAGGACTGTGCAACCACAAATCCAGAACAACACTTTGGGTAACACATTGCAGCCAGGATACAAGCAAAAGCACGCCCCAGTCTAGGCCAGCCTTAGCACATGGACAGGTCTAGATTTGTGTAGTGCTCACAAGGGGAATAAACTGTCACCCTTTTGCTATGGCTGCTGGGGCACATGGGGGCTTGTGCTGCTCATTTCTCATTTCCCTGGCTAACAATGTGAGAAAATGAAGCTTGAAAAGGTGGAGAGGAGAAAAGAATGCTGCAGTTAATCAGCTGACTTGACAGACTACGAAAATGGCAGTGTGAGGTTGCTCTCACCTTAATAAACACAATCTGATTCTATTTGCTCACTGCCATCAAGACAACCAGACTCACTCATTGCACAACCTCCTCCATCCTCCAGTCTTCACCACGCACAGCCTGCTAATATCCACAGAGAAACAGCCATGCACTCATAGCCCAGAGAACTTCCAATTATGCAAAGAAAACACCTCAGGGCATGAGTCTGAATTAAGATTATAGCCATTGCTTAATAGCAATGACAAATTCATTCTTCCCCCAGAAAAATACTTAGATGCAAACAAAAAGGGATGGAAGGAGGGAATGATGGATCTTGAATATCAGCTCAGCAGACACAGATTCAGCAGTCACAGGGCTTTCTTGGAGCATTTGCCTTTGGTAGTAAGAAAACATAGATAGTAATCAGCAAGTGGAAAAACTCTCAATACCACCAGCAGGTTCTAGCTGGCCCTTTATACACAGACCAAAAGTGAATCAACCAGGAGGATTAGACACAAAAGAGATTTCTTTTCCTGGAAGGACCAGCTGTTCTCATAGCAGAAATCTGTGCAAGTAGCACCTCTTCTCATGAAAGGCCAGACTGTCCTGATCTTAGAGTCCAGTTCTCCTAATGTCTTCCTGTGATGAATGCTCTGAACAGCAAGGCATTGAACTACACCTGCAAATATAAATTCTCAGCTTACAAAAGCCCTAAAATTCAGCAGTGCTCATTGAAAGGACTCCTTGTGCTTCCTGATGCACAGACACCTTTCAGATGCTGGGCAGCTCCCTCATCCACCAGTGTGCCACTGCCCCACCTCAGCCTGTGACACAAATACAGTAAAAGCTGTAGACCACAAGGGATGAAGGGAGCAGGTCACTCGTCTCCATCCACTGCCCAGTGGTACAGCAGGAGGGCAGGAAGCAAATCCCTCTGTGATTTTCCATGAAAATTCAAGAAGGGGTGGCAGGAAGGCAGGACATCAAGGTACAGCCATAGGAGCCAGCTCACTCACCCTCCACTACTCACAAGTCTGGGACAAGCTGGAGTTCAAGGGTCCTTCTGTGGTCTGTTAGAGCACAGCTTGGAGCACTTCCTCCTACAGCTCCTTATCTCCCTTTCAATGAGTCTCTTAAGATCATTCAAAGTAAAAAAAAACTGGAAAAACTCAGTCCAGCAGCTTTGGATGCGAAAAGTTCAGCTCATTCTCATGCTTCATAGCTAGAGCTACCACCCCTCTGGTTACTGCTGTGCTCCCTCTTGTACCGTGCACTGCAGCTTGCTAGATGTCCCTCAGCAGCCCTTCCTCCTGCTGCCTGTCACCACGGAGAATGGCAGCTAGCATTTGGCACAACACTTCCTCATCCTTCAGCACACTCAAGTATTCCAATGCATTGAGCCTGATGTTGTTCACATCAAACGCTTATGAAGGAGCGCAGGAAAAACACAAGCCACTCAAAGCAAAGTTGCACAGATACAGAGTGGTTTTGTGTCATAGCTTCTCTCCTGACACTTCCCTCCTATACTGCACTGACTGAATGTACTTACTCTCTGACCACCTCCTCTTCATTCTGTTCTGGCTAACCCTTACGTGCACCTCCAAATGTTACATTTTCACAATTATCTCCTTTAACCCACCACAGCATGGTGGTAGGTGAGAGGTTGAATCCCCTAGAGAGCATTACCAGTGCCAAGAGATGAGGGTACCAAGAACTGGACAGGCAGCTTTATCTCTGTGAATAAGGCACGACCAGACCTGGGTATATTATTACGTGGATAAGACATGATTCAAAAAACAAAGCTTGATGTTAAATTCTCAGATAAAAAGGAACAAATATTGTGCATCCAGTATGTGCAAGTAAAACTATGCAGGAGAAATCCAGACTTCAGCAGTAAGTGCAGATACTCCAATACTGTCTCTGCCCCCTTCCACAGGCGTGAGTGCTTGAAGTGCAGCTTCTCCAGGCACGGAATTTCAGCCCACAGAAGAAACCTGCTCACACCCAGAACTGGCTGCTCGAGCCAGGCAGCTCACTGTGCCTGGAGCCACTCACCTCCTGGGACCTCACACCCGCATTTAACCAAAACTTTCAGTACCAGTACGGGCAGGGGGAGGGCAGGGGCAGCCCTTATCTCATGTGAAACTCAGTACACACCTGAACTTGGGCAGATGAGACAGTAAACATCACCTCTCAGTTCCAGGCCCTCTAGTCAGCTCAAGAGCAACCTTCCACTGAACCCCTCTACTAAAGGTCACCTGTCTCCAGCTCCCAGGGAAAGTCCTGAGTAGTTTTCTAGTGCGAAAGTAGCATCCCAGACCTGTAAATCTCCCTGGCTTTGTTGTATTCCAGGCAAACACAGCAGCAACAAGAATCCAGGACAAAGTGCTCCTTGGCTTAACTCACCACTGACAGCTCTAGGGCTACAGTGCCAAGATACAGGCATATAATACCTGTGGAGCAAACTGGGTATTCCTCCTGCTTACAGATCTACAAAATTATACTGAAAGGTAGTTTCCTTTTGGAAATAACCGGTTGTAAAAGTACAGATGTTGTAATGTTTATTTTCTTCCATTCATTTTTAGAAAACTGCTTTTATTTGTGGTCCTTCTATAAACTGGGATGGGGGAAAGGATTCACAAGGGAAATATCTTGCTTCAATAACTAATTTTGCCCTCAAACAAGGGGGACAGCCATAAAGGAGAGAAGTTAGGAATCTAGAAGGAAGTCTGCTATAGACAAAGGGACTGAATCTTGTGTGTAGAAACCAGATGTCTTTTTTCCAATTGAGATAAAAGAAAAAAACCCAAACAAACAAACCTTATTTATCACTCAAAAAAAGGTCAGTGTTAGCCCTTCAGGCAAAGCTGCAGGTGTTATTTCCATATGCTTCATGTACCCTGAACTCCAGCTCTGGAAGCTTTCAACCTTTTGTATAAGAGCAAAGAGAAACTGTTAATATTTCATGTGTTGCCTTCCCTTACTTGCAAGTTCCTTGGGAACTACTAAAGTGCAAGAGTAATAATGTCATCATTTACTTGTCATCTTCCACCTGCTCTCTGCAAAGAAAAGAAGAAAAGAATACCTGCACTCCTGCATTCCCATCCAAAGCCAGTGCAAACACTGTGCCCTATTCATTGACAGACAAATTGAAGGTTCTCCAGAGAGAGGTGGGCTAAAGAGGCAAGTGTCCCAAACCACCTCCTGGATGGCCAAGAAAGTTTTTACAATTATCATTCTCTTCCGAAGGGGAGATAGTTTTCTGCCACAAGTAGTGCTATTTCAATCTTCATCACCATCTCCTGAAGCAGGCACCTGTTCCTTAAGTTTCCAGGAATACTGCTCACTCAAAACTACCTTCACAAAGCTGACATACAAATTATCCAAAAGCACCACTTACACCTTCCACAGGTTAAAATACAACCTGCTCTAGAGTGAAATGAAGCTGCTGTTTACACACAGCAGCAGCATGATCAGCTGAAAACTGTTGGAGGACTGGACTACTGCCAGGTAAATTCATCCTAAAAAAATATGGTGCCCAGAAAGCAACCAAGTGTCCCACATCTTTTGTCTAGAAACACACAAATGGTAAGGACCTCCTGTGTGTCAAATCCTTCCAAGTATCGTCAGCAACTACCTCTCATTGATAAAATGCTCCATTTCCTCCCTGGTACCTCTGAGAAGGCCATTACCCAGCTTCATTGCTCCACACAGAAGCCTTTTGTTCCATTTTACCTTCAGCTCATTCACTGAGTTAAGAGCTGATTGTTCCTGAGCCAACACTGCCCTCTGTTTTCATTAGCCCTTCTTCCTCCCTACTATTTGTGACCTTAAAGCATTCAGAGAGAGCAGGCACTTCCCATCTCTGTCATCATTTCCACCAGTTTTACAAGCTTTTAGTCTCCACTGGTGAGAGGGGATCTCTTTTCCCCAGTCATCTTACTAGCCCATCTCTGCCTGCCTTGTTTCATTTTCAATTCTTCTTCCTTGAACATGGCTGACAAGAATTAAACATCATTTTCTAGATGAGATCTTCCTAGTGCTTATAAATTATTGACTGGGGTTAGTTTTGCAAAAGGGAACAGGCTTGCTCAAGCATTCAACACCAGCTCTCAAGCATTCAACAGCAGTGAAGATACCTCCTTACCTGTGCTGGGGATTACATAATGCCAGGAGGATGCTTGAATGAGGCTGGAAAGCAGACACTGACAGCAGCATTGGACTGGCCAAGCCATAAAGGTTTGTATTAGTCAGGCTACAGACCACTAAATGGGAAAACAAATCATCAAAAGCAGTGATGGCAAAGTAAGTTATTTCCTTCACCATGCACACACACATCAGAGTATCAGAAACCACCTTCACTGCACAGGCAGGATTGCCTCTCCTGACAAGAGGAAGGGACTGGACCAGACCTCATACAAAGTCACATGCCTACACCCCAGGCTTTCTTCTGGAAGCAAGTCTTCCAAATTGAATATTACAGTGGTTCAAGCACTGCTGCACGTGAGAGTCATGCTGGATATCTCAGAGACCTCTGGGAGATGCTGGGCTCCAGCACAACTGTGGCCCTTTCCAGGCATTGCTTTGCCCCATTGTCAGAGCAGACCATGTTTGCTTCCCACCTTGTACACTCTGGTTCCAACAACCTGGTCCTAATGAGAGCAAAACCTGCTTCTCTGGGTGCTGTCTTGGCTTTACAACTCAAATTAAGGCTCCCCAGCTCCTCCTGGAACAAAAGATATACAGTGCTAACTAAGAAGATTAAATAAAGGACAAATGTAACTTGTAAGCCCAAACCTCTCTTTTGTAACCCAGAAAATAGGACCAATATTCCACAAGGAGAATTCAATATATAGGAAGTTCAGATGTACTCCAGAGATTTGTCCCAAGAGTCAGACTTCTTCGAGAGTAAATGATTGCTATGACTTTCCATCAACATAGCTTAAGACAGGGGAAATCTCTTAGAAATCAGTGATTTAAAACAAAATACGCCTCAAAGCCTTGTCCCTCCCACCTGCTCTCCTTTTCTAGACACTCCTGAAAGCAAAAGGATGAGAATGAAATTTATTCTGAAACAGAAAATATCCAAGATGTACAAAATATACCCTTACAAATATACATACAAAAACTTGGCTAAAATTAAAGGTTCTAATTCCAGATGAGAAAAAAGGGGGTTAAAAAAAAAATTAGGAGAAATAAGGAAAGAAACTAAAGCAAAAGGCGGAAAGGAGCTAATTTCCTATCAAAACTAAGTATTTGACAAGGGACCTGCAGAATTTGAAATGCAATAGTCAAATTGCCCCAGGTCTATCACAAAGCCCACTCTAGCAAAACTTTTTTGGCCTCTGCTGATGTTTCAAAGTTCAGCAGATCCTGGAAATTCAGTTTTCATGCAAATAAGGGGAGTATAACAGCAACTGCAGCCAGCTGGCTGGCAATACAGGGACTCAGTATTATTGGGGAATTTTAAGTTTTAAAAATTCAGCATCCCAATAGACTAAATGAATATAGGTGGCTGATGGCTTCCCTCAACCTGCCATTTATTTGTTTTCCATAACGCACCACTGGTTCTTTCTTAGCACTCAGTACCACCTCACCTGCCTCTCACACAGCCTTTCCTATAGCACCAGGAGAAACTTGGAAACGCTGCCATACCCTCTTCACAAACATATGCACTGCATTTATCTGCCAAGGAGGCAGTGTGTGGCAGCATGTACTGCCTTAAGCTAAATGTCCTTGGGTTTGTAAAGACTTCACAGACAGTGCAAAAGGGGCCTTTTAAAGGGAGCCACAAAAACCAGAACACAGACCTGGGGTCTAAGGTAGCAACTTCTACATCTGGGTTGCATTTCCTCCGTATATGCTCCTAAGGGGGGAAACTAGCCCTCAGTTTCACCCCTCAGTGGTGTCATTTGACTTTGAGAATTTTTGGCAGCCAAATTCCCACCATCTTTCTGGCTGCTGAGAACAAAATAAAAGCAAACAACGCCTCAGCTCTACAGGCTGAGATCTCCTGACCTCCACAGCAGAGCCCAGAGAGTAGCTCCCATCCTACACGGGCTATCTCCTGGCACGGCACAGCCCCAGAAAGCCACACAAACCTTCACCATCACATTAAAATGCCACTGGCAGGTTACAGCATGACATACAGACCTAAAGCATCATGCTACTGGGCCTGTAAACAACCCAGGGTAAAAAAGAAGCTTCCCTGCAGCGAGTATTTTCACACCGATGCCAAGCATTTTTCTGAAGCATCTGGTATTTGTCACAAGGTATGGGACTGCACACTTCATTCTTCTGGTACCCCACCACAGTCCCCCATCGTGCTGCCTCAGTTTCCACGCCGTGAATCACTGAGAGGAGACAGGGGCTGCTCTTACCGGGGTTAGCAGAGCGCGGCTTTGCCTCCAGGAGAGGGCACCAGCGGTGTGTCCTCGCCGGCCAGGGAGCCGCTCGCCCGCGGCCCTGCGTGCAGCCAAGGGCTCAGCCGCACAAACGCACCCGGGTGACAACGCGGCCGGTGATGGATGAGGGGAGCAGAACCCATCTTCTTGCTACAGCTATATTAGCTCTGCAGAGCTCGCGGGAGCAAACAGCGCACTGTCACGTCAAAAGAAAGAGGCTCAAGGGCACAACTGGAACAGTGGATCTGCAGAATTAGAGAGTGCTGTGCTCGCTTCAGTGTTCGGCTGCAGACAGGCTATGCTAAAGGTAGATGAAAAGCAAAATTTAGCATAAACCAATGGAAAAGACATCTAGGAACCAAGGTTCTTGGGCTAAATACCCTTTTGGCCCATCACTGCCCTTCCTGTGCATCAATTACCCTTTCCTTCCCTAGACTGTGCTCATTTTTACTATTCAGGTGTTTTGAACAGAAATGGATTCCAACAAAAAATTGTTTGAATAGTCGGCCAAAAGCCAACAAAAGAATCCAATTTGCCCCATTCCTTTCACTTGTCTCTTGCTTATCCATCACCTCTGCAGCAATAAAGCTAAATTACATAGTCTTTAGGCTGGTCCCAAACAGCCATTGTTACATTCAGCAGGAAAAATTCCTTGGCTTCAGTCTCCTGGCATGACAAGAAGCAAAACATGGAAGAAACTCTAATAACCAGACACTGCTCCCTTAAAAACAAATTACCTGGTCCCCTCCCAACAAGAGAGAAAGTAGAAGCATGTTCTCTCCAAGTCGTTTCTCTCCAGCAGCCTGACTTTAGGGCTGGATCAATCAATAAGGTATGGCCAGGCAGTGCAAACAGCGCTGCAGAGAACGCTACTTTACACAGTGGTTAATTACTACAGAGAGTTTAATGAAGTTTAAAGAGACTGAAACCTTCTTCCTATCAATAAGGAGCAGGGTTTGTTGCATGCCACCCTTATTCAATTAGAAGATGTGCTCACCAGGCTGCCTTCAGTCTCACCTTTGCATGCTAAGGAGCAGTGTATCAATCTGCATCTCTGCCCAGATAAAGGAGAAGGAGATCCTGTCACCACGGCCACCTCTGCCCTCCAGTGTACTCTGCTTGCAACTAGAGGCCTTAGTGTTACCCATGGAGCTCTTTCCTCCTTTTCCAAAGAAACACAATGACTAACAAAAAAGCTAAAGGGCTGACAGCCCTGGAGTCCAGCCACCACCAAGAAGCTCCATTCTAACAAACTCAGCTTCTCCTGCCATGGCCTGTCTGCATGTCCTAGCCCAAGCCTAGAGAAGCAAATCCATAAAGGTTAGAGGGCTGTTCAGTGCTGAACACAATTTTTTCTTTCCCTCAATGAACACATCTGCATTTCAATCTGGGTATCCTTCTCTCCTTTCCCTCCTGAATGAAGTATTATTCTTTGGACTACTGGGATAAAGTATTAAAATTAGTGTATCATTTGCTCACCCTGGCAGCATTCACCATCTAGACTGATAACAACATCCATCAGCACTGTCACAGATAAAGATCCCTTACTCCTGTTCCCACTGCAAAGCCTCATCTTCATCCTTTCCAAGGGTTTAAAATTTGGTGGAAAAATTAGCTTTTACCAAAACCCAGCATACAAGCTTTCAGAAAAGCAATGAAATGGGATGTTTGGTGGGGGTTTTTTTAAGCTGATTTATTTCCCTTCAGTCCCATTACAGAAGCTGCAGAAGTAGGAAAAGCAAAGATGCAGGTTCAGATTGCTCCATTTACATTTCTATAGCTCATACTCAGCTCTCATTACAAGAGCCCAGCAGCAAGCTCACAATGTGGACTGATGCTTTTGATAACTGATGAAAATCACAAAGCAAGGGAGACTCTGCATTTTTAAGTCCACTGCATAGCACTTGCTTATTTAGATCATATAAGGCATTGTTTGCTAAATACACAATTTCAGACCAAATTGCAGGGTATTTTTCTTTTGCCTATAGTCCAGTTTATTAAAGATATACAGGACTTGATGCACTGCAACTTTCAAGGATCCAGAAATTTCCGGTACATTTTCATTTTGAAAGGAAAATATTATATACTCTTATAGTTCCTTTCAGTTAGTCAAAATTTATTTCCTATGCAGCTACCCCAGGGGTAGCACAATGAAGTGGTTAAATTGCCAATAGAAACTATACATGAGACCTGACAAAAAGGGGGAAAGAAAAAACAGAAAGAAAAAAGAAGAAAAAAGGGAGAAAAATTCCTGCTGTCTTTTGTGAAATAGAATAGGACAAAAAATTGGTGGGGAAAGAAATGTAATTCAAGAACCTCTGGGGTATATTGCAAAGAGCAAGAAAGAAATTAAAAGCAATAAATAAATAGCTGACAATATCCCCTTTAAACCGCAAAAAACAGGGTTTGTATGTCCAAAGTGAACATTAACAATTGTTGTGTTGTCTGGATGGCTACAGACAACAGACAACCTTTGTGAATCTGGTTCTCACATCATTATCCTTCTCCCTTTCCTGCCACCCCAACAGTAATTTCTGAGTTAATTACCAGCCATGCCAGTAGAAGAATCTTGCCAAAGCAGATCTCAGGATTTACTTCCAGGTTCAGCACTGGCCATCAGGAATCACCCAACACAGTGTTTCTGTTTCCAAGATTAAAACTACAAGCTCCTCTTTAGCAGCACAGTGAGTCATCAGTGAGATAAAGCCCACAGCTGTCTGGAAGTTGATGTGTGTTGTTCTTCAAGGCACAGAGAGCTCCCACTTCACCACCTTCTCCTCTATTCCAAGCTATCCAGCAATGGACACTTCCTGGGGCTGCAGCCAACACTTCCACCCTCTGCTGTGCCACTCTACCTCCTAAACAGCAGGAATTCTTTCACTGCAGACACCGCAGTTCCAACACCTCCATCACAGGCTTAACCCATGACACACAGCCAGCGTGTCAGGGCCATCACTGCCTGCTCCTTGGGAGACCCCTTTGGGATTCTCACCACCCACCTGCTGCCCTGTGCCAGTCACTCCCTGAGCACAAAGCTGTGTTTTGCCTGCTTTCCACCCACAGCCTTGGGTTCTTTTCTACTCAGAGTTGTAAAATACTCCTGTGAATGAGGCAGAGAACTGCAAGCTTCAGGCTCCCAACATAACCAGCCCCCACCACCCAGTTGTAAGAGCAGAGAACTGACCCCAGGGTGCTAAGAAAGAAGCCAAGGGCAAACATCTGCTCCCTACTGCCCACTGTTTCTCAGCTGTCCAGTCACTGAGGTCCCTGTGCGGATTCCCTCAGCATGACAGGAGCTGCCATCCCAGTTCAAAGGTGTCTCTCTTCTCTGGACACCTTAGGAAGTGAAACTTAAAAGGCTTTCTAACATCAAGGCCTCTACCTTTCTGTCAAGCATGGCTGAAATCAGCTTATGTGTCTTCAGAAAAAAAATTGAAAAAGAAGAAAAAAGGAAGTAGCAAAAAGGATTAGTATACCCTATAAGCATAAAAATAAGTTATCTCCCTGGGAAAGTGCAGACACAGGCTGATGTTCAAAAAACAACAGATCCTTCCCTGGCTTCTGGGTACACCCAGAGTCTGTGGACAATAGTTCATGCCCTGACCCAGCCACAGACCATTTTGAAGCACACAGAGGTTTACCTTGCCAGTTAAATCAGTCGAGTCTCTGTCAGAGCCTAAACCTCAAGCACCAGAACACAGGTCTCAAAACTGGACCCATGCATCTATTTACACAGGTGTAAGTGCCACAGCTGCAACCATGGCTGCTGAGGCAGCTTAGTGCAGCAAAGGAGCAGCACACACCTACAACAGCCTCTTCCCAGCTGCCTCTTCCCCAAAAATCACAAAAAGCCAGCAGATTTACAACTGCTTATCCATGACTCATAGGCAATGTCCTCAGCAGATTCAGAAAAATTGGTTCAAGGGTCTTGTCTTGAATGACCTCTGTTTTTCCCTGTAATATGAGTATTGGGCCAAGGAAGCTCCAGGATGAAGAAAGCAGATCTCCTGGGATGCTGAAGGAAAATGATGGATAACAAGCAGACAAATGTTATTTGGGAAAGTGATGTTTTGCAACAGCATCATGCAGTCATTATCAAATGGATTTCCTACATGAGTGGTTGTTACTATTAGTGGCTGATGTCTGGAAGGCTGGCCATTATACACGAATGTCTTCCAAAACTAGGACAGCCATTAAGTTCATACAGCCACAGTGCTGGCCACAAAACTATTTACACTGTCCTGGAAGGAACATGCATTCCCAATGAGCTGCCCCCCAGCAAAACCAAAGGTATCACAGCTTGTGACCAAAACAGAGACCAGGACATGCCGTCGTGTAATCAGGAACAGCAGGCTCTAATGAAGCCACATGCTGTCACTGCTTTTAGACTACAAATAAAGCTTAACCATTCTGCAGCAGAGGCAGAAATCAGTGCAAACCTCTGGCCTCTGTCACAGGGGATATCAAGTTAGCAAACCCTGAAGAACATGGCTACCTTTGAAATCTGTAGAGTCAGGCTAGGTGAAACATTTCTTCTCCAAACACATCAACCTTTTCCTTTCAACAGTCTGAAGAGAAGACAAAGAGCATTCCTGGATCTCCAGCTAATACTAAACACCAAGATCTTGGATTAATTAAACTGCAGGGTGGGATTCCAAGGCCTTTTACCCAAGATACAGTCCATGGATGGTTTCTTAGGGCTTCTCTCAATTTGTTCATTACTTTGCCATTGTTTTTGAAGTGCTATGTTCTATTTATGAAAACAAACAGGCACATGAAAGAAAATATACCCTTCTTCCAAGCTGTCTTTCAGTCATCCTTCAGACAGAAGAATTAAGCAGAAAAAACAAGCACAGGCTTACCCATCATTTCTTTAGAGTTGCACAGAGATTGGCACAGCTTTCACAGAGGTGAGAAGGAGAGAGAGGAGAGGCCTGGTCATTGTATTTGGGATGTGGCTGCATTGTCTGAAAGGGTACAGCACAGAAAGCCCTACAGCTGGCTCAGTCCACACATATGCACAGCACTTTGCAGACACACAAGCTCGTGTACCAAAAGCACTTTGTCTGCAGTAGGTCAGGTGTGTATCTGTGTAAAAGAAATTTTTTCTGTATAACTCCACTATGATCTCTCTGTAACAGCATCAACAAAGACAGGCAGCTCCCAATTCTCCCATAACTAGGTCTCTGCACAGGACATGCACACCCAGAAACACAGAATCAATCTTCATAGAAACCAGAAGCTCTTGATGAAAGAAGGAGGAAACATCAAAGTTATGTCACTTCAGTAGTAGGGACCACAGCTGTACTGCAACCCTGCTTTTGCACAGCAGCCAAGGCTCTAATATGCAGCCTCTTTAATTTCTACTCTCATATCTGCTCTTTGTTCATGGAACAAAGCCTGATCTACTTACAGATTTATACTTATATAACAATGCTGAAGTGGTGACGAGCTTTATTAGTGTATTTATTATTAACCAGGTGGACTAGAACAATCTCCACCATGAATTCTGTTTACCAGGATGAGAATACATCAGCAGAACTGAATCTATGTAGGCAGCAGAGGCTGGCAGAGTGGAGGAGGGATGCAGTGAGTCACCCACAGCACTTGTCTGAGGCAAGTTTCTGCTAGATCCCTGCATCAGCTCTTTGGCTTTTCTTTGTCTAATCCCTAGGGTTAAGTGAGACCACACAGGCTACAGAAGGGAAGAAACAACTCCTTTTGGCACTTACAGAAGACATAGTCACAGTCCAAATGGATTCCCAGGGACAGAAATCACACCAGTGTCTCCTGGTCCTCTTCCAGGACTTCACCCACTGGCTAAGCCCTAGCTCTGCTCAGCACATCTCTGGAAGCCTCACATATCTATTTTCCTGGAACAGCACCCACTGGGGAACACCAGTTACATGAGAGAAAACAAAGGTTTTAACACGAGCAACAAAAGGTCTAGGTATGTAATTACTGGGATACAGAGATTGCTCCTTCACTTCCAGCAGAATACTCCAACCAACATTTCCAACAGACACAGTCCAAGCTTCAAACACTTCAGCCTCCTCTTGCTCTGCTACATGAGATCACAGCCATGTATTGCCTGCAGAGACCCTAAATTCCTATATGACCAGGAAGGACTTCATCCTCTGGGTTCTTCTGAACACAAGGCCCTGCTTGGCTTGGTGGGACACTCCTGATGCTTCTCCCACCAGCCCCACAAAGACCCTCTAAAACAAAGACAACAGACTGAACAAACGACAGAGGCAGAGAGTATCACAAAGAAGGAGAGGAGCTTCTGCACCACAAATCTTTCAGATCCAAACCTAAAGCCTTAATCAGGGGCAAGAGATACAGCAGAGGAGGAGTCACCTGGGCAAGCCAGAGGAGAGTGGCAAAGGCTCCACATGAACTCACTGGGAAACTATGCTCAAACACATCCCCTTCTGTCTTCCCCCCTTATCAACCAGCAACATTTTGATTGCCTCATTTTAAATTTGAACTTTTTAAACAAATTACAACAAAGCTTATGTGAGGTTAATCATTCCCTGTTTCCTCTGGCATTCATTTTAATAGTACTAATTGCAATAAACATTTAAAATTAATATGCATGTTATATGCATATATCAATTGCATTCCAATTTACCTTTGACTAACATCTACAGACTGAACGTGCTTTCAATAATTAAAAGCTCTGACACAGCTTAACCAACCTCTGCCTGCCAGACTGCTCCCACAGCATTGGGAATCCATGACAGATGAGACTGATGAAGGGGAAAACGTGCAAGCCACCAGCAGCAACTTGCAGATCCAGGCAAGCTCAGCCTATAACACAGGGTAAGGATGAGCCTTTTCTCCATGCTAAGCCATCTCCACTGCCTGTCGCTTTGGGAATGGGCTCACTCTTACAATTCCAGAGAACACTGATAAAAGTATTTCAGATCTGTTTGCAGGCAGGGAGGATTTCCTTTTCACTCACACAGTTGGTTTACCCATTATCAGCCACCTCCCTCTTCACAAGACACAATTCCTTCCAAACATCCATCAGCAAGGCTCTGCCAGGCAGGGCCATGACAAGGCACAACCCCAGTGAGACCAGCAGGAACCTTCAGTAGGGTCAGAGGCCAAGAAACATTTTTGCCAATACCAGACACAAATAGAATCAAGTACATTGACTGAAGACTCTTTAGCTGGGATGCTGTAATTGCTGAGGTGTGGGTGACCTGTCCCACAGTCTGTTTATGTATCAGTTAAACAGACCACAAATGAGTGAACAGGCACTGAGAGAAGAACTGGAACAATTTCTGCAGCTCTTACACATTCCCTTCTCTGAGCTGCTTGTTCTGCCCCTCTGCCAGAGGACACGCTCATTACAGCAAAAATAAAGAGTGTTCCTGAGCCCCACAGACACATCCACAGATTGAAATAATTTTCAAATTCATGTGCCAAGATGTGAAACCCAACCAGTTCTGGATTTGCAGATGACAGCACACCTGCCACATCTCCTTCAGAGCAGAGTGCCAGGCTGAGCGAGGAGCAAATGAGAAGATCTCACACATGCACTCCTGCTCTCTGCTACAGGCATAACCCCACACTGAAGGAAGGATGACAGAGAAGCTCCCAGCTCTGGCTAACGCTGGTGCTTGTCTCTCCAGAGTTCAGCAGCAGCACAGAGGGAGGATGTACATCAGTCAGCACTGAACACTCAGATGAGAGGTACCAAGTGAAAACAGCAGTGTAACTTGACAGCATCCCATCCCATGCCTGTGCCTACAGTCAAACCTGCCCAGGCAGCAAAAGGGAAGGTTGAATAAGCTGCTGCTGAGGAACAGTTTTTACCAATCTTGATGAGCCATCAAAAAACCTACCACAACAGACTGCTAGAGATTTACTTCAGCAGTATTATCCCATCTCCCTAGACAACCTACAATCTGGCCCTGGTCTTACTCCAGCATCTTTTGAGGTAACCTTTCTTAAAACACTTTCAATGAGCACACTTCTGTCTAAAGGTCCACAGAAAGAGAAAATTTATACAAATATTGGAGCACAGTTCCACCCAATTGATCTGACCTCTGCTCAAGGACCTCAAGCCCAACATTTGGACTTTTCCAATTGGACACCAAACCAATGCCAAATGACCTATGAAGCTAATTCAAATTAACCAGCACACCAAATGCTTGTATGAAGGAGTTCATGAGTCAGCCATGGACAAAGAATGAGTCATAGGAGATACATAGGAGATAATTTTGAAGAATGAGTAAACCTGAAAAAAATCCCAAATTGCCAATGAACAATATGCAAGTAGAAAAACATGTTCAATTTACAAAATAAGTTAATTGCTATGAATTAGTCAGATGGCTCTAGTCACATAAATATATCTATTGTGGGCTGCTGTTGCAGTTTATATGTCACAGTTGAGCAATTTGAATCTCTATTAAAGGTGTCTCTGACTTGAACAAGAGTTACTGCAATGTATATCAACAACACACTCTGGAGATACAAAGAAAGATATACCAGAAAGAAATCTAATGCCACAAAAATGAAGCTGCCTTAGCTTCAACAACAGAGAATGCTTTCCTGAGCACTCCTAGGTTCAAGCCCCACTGCAGGCCTCTCAGGGAAAACTCACACTGATCCATATCCCTCCCAGGGTTCCACATCGTTGGAAAAACAGAACTGCTGATTCCTATTGATCACTGTCCTCAAGCTCACTATTAATTAAGAAAGGAGATGGGAAAGCCTAAGGGCTTGGTCAGCTCAGAGAACACAGCCAGTCCTTCCTTTGCTCCTGCACCACCCCATAGCCCCAGTCCATCCCTAATGATTACAGGAGATGACCTCCAACACCTTTCCACAGGGGGGAAAAAAAAAAGTTAATCTCCTGCCCATTTAAGAAAATCCTTTGTTCATACATTTTGTTCAGCCACAAAGTCACATCACCACATCTGTTCCTTAAGCCCACATCCCTCCATTTGCCTTACCAGAGGCAAGTACCAGGACAGTCCCAGCAGCACAGAATAGGCAGAGGCTCCTGCAGCCCTCATATCAAACCTGCAAGCCTCCTGCCTACCTGAACCCAAAACTTCCCCAGGCACCTCCCTCAGGAGGGTATTTCAGAAGGTCCAAACAGAATATATTTGTTCAACAGAGACAGACGACTTCTACAGTTTGGTACACATTTGCTATTTCTCTCTTCCCACTTCCAGGTCACACAATAAAACTGGCCCCTGACAGAAGCACAATTTCTCTGCAGCACTAATGCTTTGGGGATGCGTAAGGGCACAGTTACACCTTGAAATCTCTCTGGCTGCAAATCCCACTCGAGAAGTTCCCACTGTGTTCACTCCCACCCTCTTCAAGGTAACTTACCATCCCCACAGGGATCAAGTTCTGATTTAGCTTCCACTCACCCTCCCCTCCTTTTAAGTTTTGCTTTTGATCTTTTTATTGTCACCAATTCGTGACAACTACAGTCCCACAAACAGTGACATTAACACAACTGAGAGGAACAACACCCAGAGGTGGGTGTTTCAAAAAGCACAGGAATCTCCTAAAACCGCTTTGCCACTCAAAGCATTTTAACATCATACCCCCCATTCCATATTTCTGAGTCTTTTAATATCTAACCCTGCCTAAACCCTTCTAATTCTTAGAAGAAACCCAAGTCTTCTTAGAAGAAACACAAACCCAAATCATGAAGTAGATTATTACAATCAGTTCTGTTAACACAGCCGAACAAAATTAAGCCTGACTTCCAAATGTGCCCTTACAGCCTTTATTTTCTTGTATGGTTTTTATCAGCCCATACATGTGATAGATATGTGTGCAGGAAGGTACAGGTTTTTTCTTTAGTTTTTAGTCATGTTTAGTGCTACACAGTACATTCATTGGTAATCAGTCTGCTGTCAAACAGTTAGTAAAGGAAGTGTTTTAATTAACTAACTTCCTAAAGTTTCCAGTCACTGACCCCAGTTCTGCCAAGATTATTACCTGTCTCAGGATAAAGCACCTAGGTTTTATGACTACCTGCAGCCACATCAGAGTCAGGGCAACATCTCCCTGCAGGATGAAAGTAAAATAAATCTTTTCAAGTAATCCCTCTCTGCATGCCAGCACTGGCACCCATCTCCTAGGAGACTCACCAATCCATCTAGTATTGGACCCCATATTTATAACCAGCCCTTAAATCCCAAATGAGTAACAAAGCAGTGAGCTAAAGGCCCCCATGATTCACTGGTAGGAAGTGTAGTCAGCATTCAATAACCACGTCTGTTAATAGACCAACTAATGCATAATGCCAAATGGATCCATTTCCACAGCACTGCTTGAAATACAGAACATTTAGTCAGCCTGGAAAGGACTTTATAGTTATTGACACACAGGAGGGAAGAGTATTTACACCTTTTTGGACCAAGCTTTCCCACCTGACAGCCATACAGCTCTAAGTAGGACTAGGACTTAGTTCCAAGTCCAGCTAAAATAACAGTAGTCATATAATCCTCCTGCCCAAGAAAGGTCAGGAAGCAGATCCTCATGAGGCTGGGAAAGCCAAATAATACCTGAAAAGGCATTAAAAAATGAAAGGAAACTCATCAGCCCCATCACACATGTTAAAAAAGTAGAATCTGCAGCCACCAAGCAGTTGTATAAACCCAGAGCAACACTCAGTGAAATCTAAAGAGCTGATCTGCACTTAAGGAGCTCTGACCAGCACAGCTGCTAAACTGTTACCCTCACACTCCCAAGTGTTTTACTAGTTTTCCTTATAGTCTGTGCTGGATCATGACAGGCAGGCTAAGTAATGTAAAAAACTATCTGTGGTGACTAGAAATTCAGGTAATGATCTCAAAATGACTTGCAAACAATTTTCATGAGTGCTCCACATTTCAAATAAACACAGAACACAATGCAGCTGCATTTTGGCCTGAAAGACTCCAGTCCTTCCAGCCTCCAATAAGACCTGACGTGTTAGGAATGGTTTTCTTTTTCTCATTTCTCCATTCCCATCAGCTCTTGGCTACCTAGCACTAGGAGAATGGTACCTTTTGAGACATAGCATGTTCCAGTCAGTGGGGAACACCAGAGCAATCTCATCCAGAGACACTTTGGTTGAAAAAGCATTACATCTATAGGCTATATAGATCTATAAAGGCAGACAGGGAGAATAAGTTTTGAAATATAAGTAGACCATAACTAGACAGCCCAAATGGCTGGTCAGTGCAGAAATAAACCAAGGGCTGGTTGTGCAACCACTCTGATGCAGCACAGATCCAAGCTGCTGCCAAAAACAGTAGTCATATGCACTTGACCAGCCCCAGCTGTTCATTCCCACAGCAAACCTTGTGCCAGCCCTGATAAAGTGGATGATGAATTCTGGGGGAGGAAAAGATAGCTGAAGAGTGCACAGACAAGCTTGGAGTCTTTGAGTCCTGCACCTGATGGATCAGCTCCTTGGCAGTGCTGGCCCAGGGGAGGCCATGGGAACAGGCTGCAGCACAGCCAAAAACAGCCTCAGCTGGCAGCACACAAACAGTCAGATGGAATCACAGTGTGGCTACAATCTTTTAACTTCTCCATTTAAGAAATGTTCCTGTCATAGAGCCTTCTACAAAATTGATCGTAATATTCCTGAATGCACTATTCTGCAGGATGGAAATGCTATTACTGTCATGTTACCACCTTGTAACCAACAGAACTAAAATCCAGCCCATGACAAAAAAACTCCCAGATAAACACTGGATTCAAATAATCCAAGTTTTGCTGAAGCTTAGTAAATATATGGCTTGGAGACACTGCCAAATATAATAGAGTGAAAATGGGACAGCACTATTCATTTTGCTCTCAGGTTCTTTGCTGCAATGCTTTACAAATGCATTTTCCCAAACCTAAGTTTTATGTGAAGGATTTCTAAAAGGGATTCAACATGGAATGTACTGCCAGACAAGATGCTGGAAGAGCTAAGGTTAGAGAAAGTTCAAGTTATCAATAAATGGGAGGAGTTACAAAGCACAGGAAGCACTTAGGAACTTTTCAGTACCTAAATATTAGAGCTTTGTCAATAATTTTTCTTCCAAACATCTTTCTAATAGCATATTCCTTTGACCAAAAGCAAACATTTCTCTGCCCTTTTGATCTAAACATTTTGTTCTTATTCCAGACCTGAAAAACTAAAGTGGTTCCCCACAACTGAATACAAAAGAACACCTTTGTTAAATATTATTTTTAAGAAAACAACCATAAATAAAATACACACAAAAAGAAAAAGTAAAGAAATCACACTAGAAAAAAACTCTAGAAAAGCTATGGCATTTCAAAGAAACTTTCATTTCTTCACACTTTCTTCCCCAAAATGATTTTAGTAGAATTGGTCAAAGAATTTAAGAAAAAGAAATAAGAAGCAGCAAATAACTCAAACACATGAGAATAATGAATGGTTGGTGAAATCAGTGTATATTTACCAATCCAGTCATTTAAAGTCCATCCTGCCTTGCAGAAGAAGAGCTTCTTTTTAATGAGATGAAAAAGAAGTTAAAAAAAGGAGAACTCACAGAAAATCATCCCTACCTGGCTCAAAAATCAACTGCAGGACAAAACAAAGAGGAAAAAAGTTATAGCCTCTTCACAGTAAGGAGGACTGCAAACCATAAAGCTTCCCACAGGTGTCTTTCTTTTTTTGAGATGATACAGCTTAAAAATCAGAAGTCCCAAGATCATACATGGCTGATGTCTCATCACCAAAACACTCAGCTTCCCTGAGCAATGAGGAGACAAAATCCATTTGCATTTATTCTTTTCCCAAAGAAGGAAGCTGAGTAGGAGGCAAGACCTGCTCCTGGCTGCATAACAGCACAGCAGCAAGAGAAACAAATGCCCACAAAACTTCATGAACTAGTTTGGGTCCCTGGCTGCTCCCGTTCCAGGTTCAGTGCATAAGGCACCATACAATGCTCTCCACACCAGTGGAAGCATCCATTCCTTCAAAGCTCTGGACACCCTGGGGAGAGACAGAGGCTGCAAGACTTTACAAAGTTTTCTGGGAGAAACAACCCCCCCACCTGGCAGGAAATTAATCACTTTCTCTCATGCCTTACCATCTTCCTAAGGACTGGAGCGTGCAATCAGGGGTGTGCATGAAGGGCTGTGGAAGACTGGGACAGAGCAGGGAGTCCTCACCTCCTCAAAAGGCACTCACCAACAACACAAAGTGAACTGTGCTTGCAGGGATCTCATTTCCTGCCATTACTCCATCAGACAGGCATGACAGAGCCCCACAGCCCTATCCCCTCTCTAAAGAATGTAACTCATCTGGGTAAATGAACAGCCAGCCAAGCAAGGACCATGAGTTGACATCTCCAGCCAGCATGTGCCCAGGAATATGTTCCCAAGCTCCAGCTGCTTCAGGGACGCAGAGGAGGAACTGAGCTCTTCCATAAAATTCCCTCCCCTCAACCACCACCAAAGGAGAGAATCAATGAGGGGTATGGGATTAGGTGGTGACCAGTGGGTGCCCAGAACTACTTTTGCACTTGGGCTTTGGCATCTGCACCATCACTCTGAGCAGAGGGCTCTGGTTCCAAGGACCACATATATGTGTGCATGTGCACACTCATCTGTGTCTTGTACCAAGCTAAAAAAAAAAAACCAAAACAAAAAACCCACAACAACAACAAACCAAATAAACAGCCTCCAAAAGCAATATAAACAACAGTTTCAGTCACTCTGAATTTGTCTACCTCTCTTTAGGAAGGATTTTGATATGTCTTTAAAGAACTCTGTGAAGATCTCTTGCTTAAACAGCAGCCAAGCTTTCAACAGCCAATTGACCCAACACCTTCTGACTCTGGAAAGAAGAATCTCAGGTTAGCTTCCAGGATTCAGGCCTTCCTCCCCAATTCACCCTGCAGACAGGTCATTTCTACTTCTCCCCATGTAGCAAAAGCTGTCTCAGTACATGCTATCATTTCTGTGCAATCAAGATCAACACTTAGGATCACAACGGAATTGCTGAAAGCTCCTTGAAAACATTTTATTTTCATCTCCGTTTTCCACCTCTTGCTGCTGTTAACCATCTTTATGTCAGTGATACCTCTTGATGACAGCTCATCAGAATAAAACATCAGTAGTTTATTACAGGTGGGAAAAATGTGAACCTTAGGAAACAGGACAAGACGGGTCACCTTTAGGAAACCCCTATAGACCATAGGGTGACAGTCTTAGCACATAATGCAGAGTAAAGCACATGTAAGTATCACTCACTCCTAAATGCACCGGTGCAAGCAAAAGGGAATCGGATGTGCTTGGACATAAAAATCCAGGGAACCTGCTGGCTGCAGCAGTCAGTAGAATCCCTGCCATCTCAAGCAATCTACAGGACTGAATAATCATCAAATTATCATCTCATTGAGTTTCTACAGATCATTAATTCCACCAAGTGTCAAGGTTAACAAGGCTCCTGTCAATATCAATGGTTTGGCACAGAGGAATTCAATACTTAGAGATTCAACCACCACTATTATCAAAACATGCAAGAGATAAGCTGTGATTGCCTCCTTTTCACCCACTCCTCCCACCAGGCAATCCCTACCCCATGTGCAAGCTGCAACTACAGCTGCTCAGAAGTTTCTGACAGATTTCCCCCAGAAAAGACACCAACTGAATGTGTTCTGCAGAAGCCCATTCATTCAGTGAGCCTTCTGCTGAAACGTAAGCTCCCGGTGCTCGGCCAGCTGCCAGGAGAAATCAACTGTCACATGGCACAATGCAAAGTGCATGATGCAGCTGAGTCTTCAGAGCCTGAGCTATTAAGGCTTCCAACATGCACAGCTCTCCAGGCAGGATCTCCATTAACTTTCCAAAACCCAAGCATGTTCAAACCACAAGAGAGTCACATCAGCTCTGTGCAACCTCTAACCCTGTGCCATCTGGGAAATGAAGGTACTGCAAGTCCTCATGCAGCTTAAAAGCAGGCTTTCACCAGAGCTCAGGCTTTCATACAGTAATGCAGAAATACCCCTTTTGCAAAATTAGTATTAACAGCACCATAAAGGATATCAGTGCATTCCCTAGAAAGCTTTTTTAATCTCATGTTTATCCCCCTTTATTAATAATGTTTATTCTCACAAAGCCTGAAGAAACAAGTCTTCAGGCTGTTTACATCTGAGATTAAGCTGGCCGTAGTTGGAGCAAGTAGGTAGACTCATAAGCAAGATATCTCATTCTTATGCAGACATCTTCCCAGCCAAAAATAAAGAAAAGATGAAATATCAAACACTCCCAAGATGGCAACAGAATGCTTCCTAAAACACTAAGGTTTTCTAACTTCCCTCAAAGCATCAGTTAGTTTAACAGTAATAAAGTAGACAATAAAACCCAGCTTTTAGGATTCCCAGTCACCAAACTCCCCAAACAAAAAAAAATTTCTTCTTTTCTTATTTTACTGCAAACATGTTTTAGGTTGTAGTCCCTAGGAAGAGGCAGTACAGGACATTACATGCACCAGCTCTCACATTCCCGAGGAAACAGCACTCGCACAATTTTTCCCCCACACCAAATGTTCAGCTAATAAACTACTTTCAAAACTTGAAGTCAAAGGACCATTCTCAACTTTGCCAGCCTGAGTTACCAAGAAGCAGCCACATCAAACTGACAAACTCATTTAAATGATCAGCAGGAATCTACAAGCAGTTACTGTACTTTGGAGACCACCAAAGTGTTTGGCAGATCAGTTTGGAAAACACAAAGGAAAGTTGGCTAAACATTACACAGGTGTTTGTTAGCCAGCACAAGAACCTGTTGGACTTCACTCTGAGTTAAAGCAAGGTTGCTCCAGCAAAAATCCTTTACCTTGAATCTGCTGAGGGATGGTAACTCTTTAAATCCCTCAAATCTCATTGTAAGATCACATCTTATAACCCTGGAAGTCTCAGTTCAATAACCAAACCCCTTGCTAAATCAAAGATTGGGAAAATTGTCTTCCTCAGGAAATAGAAGAATGAATCAGCAAGAACATAACTATACCACTATCTCCTAGAGCAGAGGAAATCAGAATTGTTTAAACTAGTATCTCTGAGACTCTTTCATGCTAAGTGTCTTCTCTTCTTGCAGCTCTTTGATCCCGGTGGGTACAGTAGAATCCAAACAGTCACAGAGAAATGCAAGACAATTGTAGGTAGTCAACAATTTGAGACAGCATTAATGTCATAAGCCCCCTGCTACCAGCAAAGAGTGTTCAATACTTCCTAAAATTTGACATGTTTGAGATTTTAGCTTTGCTTTTTTTTTTTTTTTTTACTTTCTGCTTGTCCAGGTCTCAACACTTTCTGTGCGGGCAGGGGCTAGGGCACCTCCCCACTGCCTCTGTGCTAGCTTTTGGGCTTGCCAGTTTTTGGGAAGTTCTGCATTTGGTTATGGCTTCTCAAGGGAGATGAGGCACTGTCATGCCACAGGCTGAAGTGGCACTAACAGCACACTGAATACAGGGCTCTACACTGCTCCGTGCAACAACCTTTCTTAGCTGAAGTTAGTTTTGAACCAAAAGTTGAGTGGGAATTTTTGTTCCAACTGTCAGATCTTGATGCTGTTCCGACAGCCAGAAGATGACAGCCATCAGGTATGAGCTTCTCCAACCTGTCTGCATGCTCTTTTAAGAAATCCTGTTCCCAGAAAGACCTTCCCTGCCATTCCAGAATTCTCCCACCAAGCACAGCAGCCAGGCCAGCCAGCAAGCCACCAATAACTTTCCTGCAGTTTCAGTGACAATGCCACAGAAACAGAAGGAAGGCCACTCAAAGTCAGAACAAGGGTCCTTTTAACCCGCAGTTCTGCTTTGCCACGGTGGTCACTTCCAACACCTAAGACAGAATGAGGTCAAGGTAAGTATACATACCATTAACCCTAATATTCTCACAGTATGTGGTAATTCTTCATCTAAAGAGATTCTTTGAGTTTTTTCTCGTGACTGATGCTACAAAAGATCAGCATGACAATTTACTATAGGTGAGCAAAAAATGAGAGTTTCACCCTGCAGTGGCTTTATTTTCAAGGCCACAAATGCCATGAGGTTTCCTTGGCTCTTTTGCAATCCCTGAAGGACAGGTGGCTTATTGTCTCCAGCAAACAGAGTGGAGTCTTGCAGTCTTACAAGAGTCTGTGCTCTCTGTCCCCATCCTGTCCAAAGCAGATAATGAAAAAACATTGTACATCTGCATAGATCTGGCATGCCATCTATCTGCAAAAAGCACTGCTGGCTGTCTGGATCACATCTGTTTAAAGATCCGTTTGAGCTTTTCCATCTATCTGATGGTACAGACAGGCCAATTATGAATAATTAAGTTACCACACATAAGAAACTACTGTTTCTCAGATGAGCAGAGGTAATTGGCCATATGCAAACTCACAGCCTAGTCCCAGTGGCCAAGAAAATTGGTTTAACTTGTATTTTGTTGTAAGACATTTTGCTGCCTGTTTGCAATGGAGTAAAAGAACAACCATAATCAGCTAGCACAGCTCAGGGCATCAGCTTTTGGCTGTGTTTTAAAAGGTACATACAAGTAACCTGTTCATTCCTATGGTGAAACCTTTAGAGATTGTCATTGTTACTCAGCTACACTTCAGCAAACAACTCACACATCACAATCAAAACCAGTTTCATTCGAAACAAGAGCAAAGACCTTGCTATTTAAGTAAAAACAGAAAAAATGCAAGCGGGAAAACCAGATTTACTTCCTACTTGTTCCTCCTCTAAGTAATTAATTCAGAAGCATATCTTAAACTATGCATTTTCTTTCAAAAACGCAGAAATGGAGCATATGAATAACTTAAGTTTTACGTCAAAATAGACTTATAACGTTTCTTGCTTGCAGTAAATTACGTGGAAAAAAAAATCACATTATTGAGGAAAATGACTACAAAGCAACTTGGCTACAAGATGAGATAGGAGCAGGGGGAAACATCCTCAGAAATACCAGAGTTGCATAATTTGAGGGTCAACTCTAATCCCAGGAGGGTAAATGGGTCACAGCAAAACATGAGAAGAACCAACTGAACAGAATTTATCACTCAGTAACACCCCGCCTTTGGTGCACATTAATCAGGCTGTGAGGAGAGCCAGGGACGAGGCAGAGATGCACATGTGGTTGCTATGGAGTTAAAGGCTTGAAGGAGATACATGGAAACAGCACAACTGCAATAGAGCACAGTTAACTCTTGAACTGCCTCTATCTAAACAGCTCCCTGGCCAGCCAAATTCATGAATATCCATTCTAAGAAAATCCTTTTAAATACCCAGGAGTTCCCACAAAGGCCCAAAGTCCAACGGCCCAAATCCATCAAGGCAGAGTAGTTGCCCCACATGAAAAACCAGGGAGCTGAACATGGAGGGATGACCATGCTTTGCAGCATACAATCTCTGCCAGCTGTCTTTGTAGTTTAATACTTTGATCTGTCACACACAAGGCAGAAAAAGTAACTGCTAGAGATCCATGCAGAGAATGAGTTACCCCAGACTAGAGGCATCACCATAAAATTTAGTCCATCCATGGTTCTGAAAAGTTAGAAGTATGCTGAAGCCCTAAGAAGCCCAGACAGATCCCTTCCCCAAGAGCACACATCTTTAAATGTTTGGACTTTTTCTGCCCCATGGCACCATTCAGCACTGTTTGAAAAAGCCACTCTTGCTGATATGAGTGCACAAGACTTACATATATGCAAGGCCTGGGATGAGGCTGGCACAGGACATGCTTCTTGCACAAACAAGCAAGGAAGAACTTCTTGGAAGACAATTTCCCAAAGCAAATGTTTTAGGGATGAAAATGGTTCTGGGAGACTAGGCAAATGAGGTAAAAATCCTGAAGACAGTGAAAAACACGTTGGAGCTGATGACTGAAGTAACAAAGCACTTTTCATAGAAAATCCAACCAGCTACTTCCAGATCACAAAAAGCTGCTGCACATCCAACTCCCTGCAGAGTTTCCTATCAGGGGCTGCCTGTGTGTGTGTGTATATATATACATATATGTAGATAATCAGCAAAGTTTCTATTTTCTCCTCCTACTTAAGGGAGTCTTTTAGTGAGCAACCTCCTACACTGCTATTTTTACCTGCTCCTAATCAGTGTGTTCTTAAACATTGAGAGACTCTGAGAAGAGCAGTTCAACTCCTCCAGTGCACAGCCCACAACACACTGAGTAATATCTGAGTGGCAGCTCTTCTCCCATCACCCAGGAGGAAAGAATTTTTTTTCTTCTTCTTTTATGTCTTGTAGAGCACTAGGGAGAGTTGATGGTCAAGGCCTGGGGGGTCTCTTCTCATTCACAGGGTTCTGAGCTTGAACTGAAGGTTCTTTGAGCAGAGATCATTAGCACCACAAGAAGTCAAGTAGAGAGGACAGGATCCAAAGTCAGAGTTTTAAACTACTGATGTAGTAAATAATAATACTGAAAATAACCCAAAAAGCTGGGCAAACTCTTTTATTGCATTATTTTCTCCTCTCCTTTTTATCTCCTTTCACCATAAAGGTTTCAGTTTTCACTTTCAATGAATCATGTTTCACTGCAAGACCCAAAAATGCCTGATCTCAGCCTAAAAGCAGGCATTAACCTGTCGACATAATTCCCAAAAAGCCAGGGTGCCTCTGTCCTTCCAAGGAGTCCCTGAGATTTATGGTAACAAGGCACCCAAGAACAAGTAGATGGCACCAAATCCTGATGCCAGATGACAGCTCACTAATCAGTGAGCTGCGCTCTCAGCTCCTCTGAAAGACTTTATCAGATGGCTGTTTATTTAACAGGGGCCCTTTTCAAATGCCCAACACTGCAGAGGTGGTGAGTTTTCATGGGCTGTGGTGACACCCTCTGTGCTAACCCAAACCCTGATCATACTTTGTATCTCCTCATCCATTAGTGCAGCCTTGCTCTGAAAGCAGATGCTAAATTCTTACTTGACTTCCAAGAACAGAGAGATTTTCCTTTGAAATAATCATCAATTCACCTGATTCTGCAAGTCATTTCCTCTCTTTCAGCAGCGCTAAAAGAAAAAAAAATACCACTAAGGCCAAAACTACCAAGGGCAAAGCTCCAGATGAAACATAATGGAGAATCAGCTCCAGTGGCCCAAAACCCAACCACACTAAGAGTCTTTAAAGACAGTGCCAATTACTTCAGAAATGTTACCAGGAAGACTGACTGGTCACAAGCACCATGTTTGGGAAAAATGCCATCTTGGGCTGCACGAGAGTGTTCTGAGCAAATCTCAGCTTCCTGTCAACACGTACTATTTAAACCTCTGACATTTTGAAAGTTGACCCTATGGATTGATTGTAGGCAGTTCAATATAAGCATTCAGCACATGATACTTGATATTTAAACTTCCTATTTCAGATTATAAATGTTGACAGATTTATCTATGACTGCAGTTGACTGGAAAGTATCTGTCTTCCTATTTCAAGTTTCAACCTTTTCCATCTTTTTGTAAATATTTATCATGTGATTTTTAAAGTCACTCAAAATATTTAAAATTTTTTCCTAGCACTGAACAAAAACAATCAAAGCAATTTCTTAATCAAAGAAATATCCTAACATTTTTCATAGAGTACTTTGTCATATAGTCCTTTGATTAAAGCTGAAACTTTTCAAGAAATTTTCAATTTTCTTGGAGAATTGATTGAAAACCATGTCAATAGTAATTCTGTAATCACTCTTCTCTCCCATGAGTCTTATACAGACTCATGATATTGATTTTATTCTCACTTTAAAAGTAGAAGCACATGCAGTTGAAATCTTTAAGTAAAAATTCTTACTCAATTTAACATTTTTCATAGAACTAGTAAACAGCAATGTGAAATATCAAAATTTTTTTAGCACAGCTAACATTTTTCAATGGCATCACTTAAACACGAAAAAAATACTCTTTTGCAAGCAAAGTCACCTTAGATAATATATTAATAATGCATTTTGAAAGATTTTCATTCTGCTTTCCTCCATATTTTCTTTCTTCTTCCAGCTGCAAACAGAGTACAAGTGATTTTGGAGAAAACACTTTAGTATCAATTTTTAATATATAGTTTCCTGACAAGATATTAACACTCCTTATTGCAGTTCCCTTCCCATGAGCATCAAGAGCAGTAATCATTAGAACGTGACCAAGGAAGCTCAAGCTCACCCAGGGCTCTCTGGCCTGAAACAAAACAGAGACAGTAGTGTGTATTCTTCAAATTCTCTACAGACTGCAGCCCATTAGTATTTATTTAAGTAATAGTAGGATAACAGCACTGAAAGAGAACGCTAACTCAGAGGGGAATGGCAGCACAGACCACACCGTAGTCCCCTGGTACTTTTTCATACCCTGCATTCAGGGCTTGCTGCAGCTCTGCCACACGAAGGGAACTGCACAGGGGCAGAGCCATCCCCCAGCACCTGATCCAGATCAGGCCCAGCTGGATACAGACAAAGAATGGGCCAGTGCTTTCCCCTCTTCACAAGAAATTGATGCCTGCAAGCAGACCATTTTCTCTCCACAGTCTAAGCAGGGAAAACTAGAAAGCAAGAATCACTTTGTTTCAGTCACATTCACAGTAACATGCATATCAATATATAAAACAAACAAGACATTGTCTGGAAATTCAGCAAAAATGGATGATATCTTTGCTGAGACAATCACCACATAAATGCATTTCACAGACTAAGACTACGACACAAGTGACAGCTAAAGAAAGATAAGTCAGCTCATGTTTATTTTTTCAGGCAGCAGGGCTTCAGACCAACCCTTGGGTGGTCACAATTACATCACAGTCTCTTGCAGTGGTAAGCAAAATCTGTCTTCTAGCATGTAGAAGCAGGCTGCCAATTTCTGGTGGCAAAAGGTAAGCAACAAGCACCAGAAACAAGTGTGCAAATAAGCAAGAAGGAAGCTTTTGCAGTTACAGGAATCAAGGATGGTATGTTCTCTCAGCACATCATCTCCTTACATCCCTCTATTTATATTCAAGATAGATTACATACTATTACTATGTTTCTATGAAACCTAATTAATTTATTTATTGCCATCACTTCTGACAACCCCCTGCACAGAAGTGAAAGTTTGTTTACTACAAAGTTTTCCCTGTTGGAGCTGAAGTGGTTTTCTTCCTCACAGTAGATTATTACACTCTGCAGAGCCAATGAGACAAATCCAAGTATCTATGTCGTTCCTCTGTGCAGTCACTGTGGCATATGTCTGACACCATCAGAGAAACTTCTCTGAGGGTAAACAAGGCATGACTTTCATTATTTCTCCCATGATAATTTGTAGTGAAAGAAGTTCAGTACTCCAGAGTGGATTTTGATGGCTCACTGCCAACGTAGCTAATGGGAGCGTGGGACCCAGCAAGCTGAGAGGACCATGGTCTCACTGTGGAGGAACATTTTTCCATGCAGACCAAAGGTACATCACAGGACCAAATTGCTGACATGGGGAGTCTTGATCTGGGCACTACTTTCTGCTTGTAGCACTGCTTGACTCAGTCCTCACTGTCATTTGGCCTCCCTACTCCCATCTTCAAGCTTGGCTCCCAAGTGTTTCATCTCCCTGAGCCACCCAACCACTGCTAAGACTCCAGCTTCCTCTTCTTCCCTTCTCCCACTACATCTCCCCTTGTCTCACCAGAAGGTGGCAGATAATTGCCAGAGATCATTAGAACAGGCAGGAAATTGTAATTTCCTTCTGGGCTAAACACCCAAAGGAGCTTGAAGCCAGCTCAAGCCCTCCAGTGCTTTCCTCCCCTGTGCATGATTCTGAGGTAGGACTGTTCTCAGCTGTCTGAATCATCAGCTAACTCTCTAAAGAACCTGCTTCTCTCACCCCTGCAGCATTCTACCAGCCCCCTCAAATCCCCCAGTGATGCAGGGCACCCTCTCACCAGCGGCCAGGGAGCCCAGCTGAGTGCATTCATTCTTCCCTAGACATTGATTGGAGGCTGATCCACTCATCAGGCACAAGAAAGCCCTGGGGAGCTCCCAGAGTATCTCCAAGGAGCATCCTTGGAGTAAAGCCTGCAATTTTCCCTCACACCAGCTCCCCAGACCACGGCTGCAGACAGCCCAGCAGGGACAGAGTAGGAGCCTGCATTAAAAGGGACATGTGGCTGGCAGGAGTTAGGGGGTGCCACTGCCCCCTCAGTGTCTCACCCACCCCAGCCTATTGGACTTTGGGGGGGGGGTGAGTCAGCCTGGCTGTGAGCACGACCCAGCAATGGGCAGAACTCTGTCACCAACACCTGTCCAGCTGCAGATGCTCCTGCTCAGCACCAGGAACGCTGCCTAGGGAAAAGTTAACTCCATCCCAGCCAGACCCAATACAACATCTCTGGCTGCAAACTCACAAATTAGACCCTTCAGTGTACCTCAGGATACACCCAAATATTCAGAAAGTCTTCTTTTGGATAGATATCTTCAACTGGAAAATTAAATAAACTAGGAAAGACGCTGGGGAGAGGAGGAAAACACACTGGTTGCATGTGTTGCAAGCTTTCCCCAGCTCCTTGGCAACCAAAAAAGTCACACAAGAGAGCAAGGGGCAGTTGGACAAGTGGTCTAACTGGATGCTTCCAGAGCAATAGCTTTAGGTGGATAAGGAAAAATCGTTGGTATATTCCCACATCTTCACCATCCTGTACTGGTATTACCGGCCCCAAATAAAATCCAGGGAGACTTCAGACAACTTGTATTCAATTCAAATGAAACAGTGGAAAAACAAGAGCTCAGATCAAGAGATACCTTTACCTTCATGTCACTTTTCCTCTTCATTTGTCATGCCCATATTAGAAAGTAAGACAGGTTAGGGCCTATTTATTGGTCCAGAGACCACTTGGCACATCAGGGTCTGCCTCCATCTGGATGAATTTCCTTTCTCCCCAAGACAAGGTGCCAAAAGCAAACATTCTTGGGCTACCCAATCCTCTAAACCAGGTCTGAGTTTGTCTGAAAATGTTCCTTGGCAGGGGACACAACAGTGCTGGGGGACAGCAATGGCCAAACCATCACACTCTCACATCAGGCCAGGCATCCAGGAGCAGGGCACATCCAGGAACATCGTAGACACCATGTGAAATGAAACAGGTAAGGCACATCCCCCCTGAGGTGGGCACTGGGATCCCACAGACAGAATTTGCCATCATTCATGGGGCCAGCAGCACAAATTTATTGGAGAAGAGGCACTGGCTGGAAGCCCAACCTCTGACAGATTAGTGTCTGCCCTAGAGGCAGACAATCTGGTCCACAGAGATTAAAAGTGCTCTGCCTATCTTTCTTTGTCAATAACCTCAGGGATGGATGACATGTGCAGATCAGCCCCCGGCAGCAGGGGAGGTGGCAGTGGACGAGGCTGTTTAGCTAAAGCAGCAGTGGTGTCTCTCAGCCCTCTGCCTGGCTTTCACACACACCTTTCCTTTTCACTGCAGTCTTTCCACACAAGGAATTGCTCTTTGCAAACAGACCTGGCACTGGCAAAAAGAAATAATCTTTGACACATTTCCTGGGGGTGCTTTGATAATGAAAAAAGAGTTAAACAGTGGCAACACCTGACTGGCCTTCCTGCTTTCTTTTTATCATTTTAAGTATTTTTTTTCTAAATTGTTTAAAAAAAAAAAACAGAAAAAAACCCAAAACAATGGCGAAATATCAGTCTTCAGATAAAAGCAATTTTGAAATCTGATGCTTATGTAGCTCTGTAGGCACAGTGGATATTAATAATTCAACAAAATATTATAGTCATTACTATATTTGGCAGTATCACAACAGTGCGTTTTAGCAGAATTTCTCTCTAAATCTCATTGCAACAGCCATTAATAAATAAAATGCAATTCACTGCATTAAATGTCTTGTTTAAAGGCTAAATATTTCATTTCAGAACTAATTCATTTTATATAATCAGACTAGGACTCTCCTCCCAGCACCAGGACAAATCTCGGCTCTGTACACTTTCTACACTTAGAAATGAAATTATGTTTCAAAAAGCAAACCACAAATTGAATTCAACTGGAACATCGACACAGCAGCTCTTAGACTACAACCTACTGCAGACAGATGGGGTCCCATTCAAACAGGCCACAGGTCTCATAACTTTGTTATGCTGCTTTTGCCACCCAAGAAAATTAAGACTGAAAAAATACAGTAGAACTGTTTGCACTTGTTGCCTGCCTTGAACAGTGGCCAATATCTAATTCCCTGTGGGAAGGATAAAAAAAAGGCAAGTTGGTCCGGACCTCAGCTGCCAGTAGCTACAGATAACAGAGCTTATCCAGTGCTTCCCACCAGTCACTCCCCCAGGGCTTTGCAAAGGAGGTCAGTTGCCTCTCACAGGTGGGAAAACCGAGGCACAGAGGGAAAAGACTTGTCAGTGATTAATGTAAAGCCTAAAGGTTGAGTTCCCACATATTTGTCCATCCTGCAGGAGTGGTACAAATGAAAGCTCTACCCCATTGCCCCCTAAGGCACTCATGACTCCCTTTCAGTTGCAACTTTCTGCCAGCAAATGCTACTTTATTTTCCCCCTAAAGCTTTTTCTTGTATCTGAGGAATGAGACCAAGTAATTTAGATCTGAAGTGTAACTCCCCCTCCATTCTCAAACACACCCAACCTACCCAGCCATAAATTGGTGAGTTTCTATATCAGGATAAAGAAGGAGTTTGATTTTAGTTTCTATCAACTGGTATTATTAGCAAAAAGATGTTAAGAAACCCATATTAAAAATTAAATAAATGACAACCAAAACTAAAAAACCCCAGACAAAGAAACAAAAATCACACGTGTATTTCAGTTTGAAGTTTTCACCCCAACAAACTAACAAATACAACCAGAAAACCACTCTCTAAACTACCTGTCATTTTCTGGCCACCTCCAGAATAGTGTGTGAGCATCCACCCTGCTGATTTACAAGCTGACGTCAGCAAGGTAATTCCTGTAATTAAAACAAAACAACATGACCTTACAAGCAGGCCCTGCATCAGAGACCATAATCTCTATTTTTGCCCACAGAACTCACTGCTTTCCTCCAACAAGAGCACATAAACCTGCAACCTTCTTTTCACTGACTTTATACCAAGACAGCATAGCACAAAAAATCACAGGAGCAGTATCTTCAAGTGTGACTTTCTACAGCAAAATAGCAATTTAATAAGGCAAGCATGTTTTGTATCTTCTAAATTGTGCTGAGTTTGCTTTCATAACTACATAATAAATATTTTGGTTTAACCTTTTAAAAGTATCACCTTTCCATTAAAAAAAATCTTTAAACAATTCCTTAAAATTTAGGGAGATGTGATTTTTATTTTGCTGGTTGGTTGTGGTTGTGTTTGTCTTTTTTAAATCAGAATGCAAGTCTGTGCTTAGTCCAAGTCAAAACCTGGGGAGACCTGTCAGGGTGGTGATGGGGGTTAGGGATTAAACCCAAATTATTTCCCTTCTGCCAACCAGCCCACACACTCTCGAAAACACCAAGGCAAGTAGTCAGTTATTTACAGAGCCCTCTGTACTACATATTCTTGATTCCAGAGAGATGCCAGATACAATTCACTGCCAGATACAGCTGTGCTACTGAGCAGCGTGACATTGGGAATAGATGGAATTTTGGTCTCATCCAGCACATCTGATCTTGTGATCCTGGGCACATGTCCAAACCCCATTAAAGTCAATAGAAATGCAAAGAATTCGCTGGCTTTGAGTCAGACCTTATATGACAGTGGACAAGAACAGCTAGAGATATTTAACCTGTCAAGGAGAAGAGTTAATGGGAACTTGCTCTAATAAATACACCACCTTTACTGCACTGCCTTTTTGTGCTTTAAGTCGTTCATCCTCAAGTGCTAAGAAGCCTTAACTCCTGAGCCAAAACCCAGATTATTTCTCTCAGCTTTCATCAAGGCCCTGTAGAGCACTCCTGCCCCAGTCAGATGAGCCAGCAGGACCTGAGCTAGAGGGGAAGCTAAACCCAGGACCAGTGAAGGAGCAGCACAGCAGGGCTAGAGAGGTCACAGCCAACAATGGAATTTGGGAAACTGATTCAGAGCTCAGGCAATAAGCAAAGCAGCAAGAGAACATGCCACACCACAAGCCAAGATGGTCTCTACCAAGGCAGTAAAGAAGCCTCATTTTTGTTTGACATGCTGTCTGGACACTGCTTGGTGGAACTTTGCAAGTGAAGCCACTCAAAGCCACTGCTAAAGGACTGCATTCCTGGGCTGCTCAACCCCTCCAAGAGACACCTCTGCTTCACCAGGCAGCTCAATGGCTTCTGACACTTGGTAATTTATCACTGTGTTAATGCTTTCCTGGTTGCTGTCCCTTATGAAACACAGGTAGAAGCACAGTCTTGCAGATGGGAGAGGCTTTCAAATTCCATCCCGTCCAAGCCTGCCAGCTGCTGGAAAAGGGGAAGGCACGTGGGTCTAATTCTCATCTTACTGACATTTCATCAGTGTATCAGCATTGACTTTGAAGGTATTACTCAGCATCACGAAGATGAAAAATATGCCCTTGAAATAAAACATGCTGCTCTGACAGGAGCTCCTGCTTCATCAAGCTAAGGCCCTTATCAAGGCAAGATTTTATTGCAATAGCAAGGATTTAAACCAAGCACAGCAGTTTTATTAAAGAGAGAGAATAAAAAACAAACCAAAGGGTTCCAGCGACAAGTTACTCCAAGCAGGAGTGAGGGATCCAGAACACCATTTCCAGTCTGAAAGAGATCACTCACAGCACTTGGTCTGTCTGGCCAAGCCTGTGTACTATTTATCTACCCAGCCAAAAAAAAATTTCCTCATGGCAGCTGTTTCTACAGCAAGCACCGAAGAGGCTGGCAACCCCAGCTCATGGCAACAGCATAGCACAGTGTTTAAAAGTCTGGTTTGCTAGTTTATTACAAACAGTTCCCTCCCTCCAACTTCCATTCAGGCAGGCGTTTGTGACCTGTCAAAACAGTTATCCCCCAGAAGCAGTGAAGATATTTAGCTAAGCAGTGAACTGAGAGCCCACAGTGTCACACAAGACTTTGAGAGACACTACATGCACTTGGAAGGGATACCTGTCTTCTCCCAGAACGAGCCCAACAGCATTTAGGATACAGTTTAACACTGAGATTTTTTATTCTAAATATTCCAAAGGAACAGAGACTTGGCAAGTTCCACCTTGGCAATTCTCACCCTCAAGTGTCCAAATCACTGGTATGCAATTAACATTACTGTTTTTATTGCTAAAGCACATGCTAGTGCTCTTGAATATCCAAGTTTCTCATCAGTACAAGAAAGAGAGAAAGATACTTGCCCACACTACCTTGCAATACCTAAGTCTTCCTCCATTAAGTCACATAGTCATGTTCCCATGTTCCCCACAATCAGATAAGTCAATTTCACTGTCCCAAGTTCAGGAAAATAGAAAAGAAAATACAATACAAATGAAAAAAATAATCAAGGGCACAAATTAAAGGAGGCACATAAAGACACTTAAAGACCCATGCTGCAACACTAATGCTGCACACAGAAATATCCACATTAGGGTCCTGCCCACACTGGCAGAAATCAAGCTCTACTGAAGCAACATCAGCATAAAATCACCATAAACCAGCATGGATTTTAGAACTAACATTGGCTGAACAGTACCCCTTGGAAGGCTAATATGCATTTACTGACATCCTTCCTCTCCCTTCAGTTAATGGCAGGACACACCATTTAGCCAGTGGTCTAAAGCTTTAGCTTGCAGGACAGCAATTGATACACCCTGGCAGGTGAGAATGACCCATTCAGCCTAAACAAGAAGGAGAAAAGCCTCCTGACAGCATTTCTCTGCCCAGATCTTGTCTGAGACAACTCCAAGTATCATTCAGCCGTGGCATGTCTAACCCGAACTGACCGTGTCCCAGACTCCTGGGAGTCAGATCCCCTGACTTCGAATAATCACTTTCCTCCCTTCTCCCCCAGCAGGACTTAGGCACAAAGCAGTACATCATCAAAACACTATTTAAGTTCCCAGTGGCTGTGCATGCCTTGCTCAGGGGACTGTTGTTTTTTTTTTTTTTTTCCTCTGGTGGTAATTCCATCTATTAGGTTCATTCTCTGTCCATGCCCTGGGCAGGAGTTGCTATAGCAGAAGGATGCCCAAGGAAAATGCATCAGGATAAGTCAGGCACAAGCATGCCTCTGGAGGAAGAGAATTTAAATAAAGAATGAACCTGAAAAAGCTACCAGAGTCCCTGTAGCCAGCACTTTTAAGAAAAATCCACCACAGGGGACTATCACAGGAGCAAAACACCTTCTGGCCCCACATTCAGGAGGGAGAAAGCAAGCACAAAACTGACCAGTGTGCCACCCCAGGGACTGGCAGAGACTGGTGTCAAAAAGTCAGAAACAACAGAAAAGGGCACATCTGCCCCATCACAACTCACCATCTATGGCCTGTAGAAACAAGCTGGCAGGGAATGCCCATGCTGCCTCCTCTTCAAGGAATTCAAATTCCATACACGCAGGTGAAAACAAATGGCACGGTTCTGCCTTCTGTATCATATACATCATCCTTTAAAGACACAAAATTTGTGCAAGGTGCTGTATATACAGCTGGGTGGGGAGAAGGCCTCCCCTGTTCCAAATGTTTGTCATTAAACACAGTTTTCTATTTCTCTCTTAAAACCCTACAATCCACAGGCATTTTTTTCCAAAAGAAAAAAAAAAGCTTTTAGCTCAAGACAGAAAAGATTGAAAGGACAAACCCCAACTAATTGCCAGCTCTTTTCCACCTTGCTGCCATTCCCTCCCATCTCCTGATCAGTGAGATCTGCAGATGAGAGCAGAGCACAACTGAACCCAGGGAGGACACGTGCTTTGGGAGAGCTCCAAATTCAGCACACCAACAACCACGTTCAGGCTAATGAACCTGGTGTGTAACTAAGGGTTGCCAAATCCAGCTGTGACAGACACAAAAAACCTTCACTCTGACTCATACCAAAGGCTGTCCAAGTCATTGCCACTGTGCAAAGACCACGGAAAAGAAAAGAGGAGGAAGGGACCTGTGGTACCATGTAATAGCATCAGAGCCCACAAGTTACAGCGGGGGCTGTAGAGAGGGAACAGAGGAAAAGCAGGAAATATCAGACTATGGCCCCAAATCACCCCTGGCTACATGGTACCTAGGTTTTTTCTAATTATTTAGTTATATACCCAGTTCTATAGTTATCAGGTAATATGTCCTTACACACAAATAAGCATAGGCATAATATTCCCTACATTTCAAAAAGAATTTTTTTTAAACCACATAGTGATTAAAATGGGACTTTAAAACATGTATAAAAGCCCAGGAAGCTCCACTCTGTCCCCTCCCATTCTACTCTGTTCTACTGTATGCAGCTGATTTTGACAAACACGGGTAAGAGCAGGCTTTGTTTTGTTAAACCTGTTAGGTACCAAGGGCAATAAATGTTACAGCCAACTCTCTCAGGCAAGAATGCACTAGACATGCACTAAGCATTAGACAACGTGTTTCCCCATGAGCTGTGAAACAGAACACTCTCACACATACATTGACTCACTCCTGTGTCCTGACACATTCCATGGATCAGCTCTGGCCTCTCCCTTATCTCCTTCAGGATGAGCACATGAGGAGAACTCTGGCTCATTCTAGCCTCAGTCTGAGAACAGCATTCACTAGTCAGTGACTTTCATGACTGTTAAATATTGTCTTTGGGAAAGAAAATAAGAATCTCCTCTTCTACAGAAGATGTAGCATTCTCAAATTATTCAATATTTTATTGTCTAACATTTGATCTCATTCTACAGAGTTAGACCTGCCTATTTCCCCTTTCTGTGAGTCATTTCTCCAATTCCCCAAACCATTTTAGTGCTTGTTTCCAGGAGCACTACAGGAAGCACAAATAAATAATTTTTTGAAAAGCCACAGAAAGCTGAGAGCCATAAGAACAAAACCTCAGTGAAAGTCAGAAAGGCAGGCTTTGTTACATGCAGTATGTGAGGTGGAACAAGTAATGCAGATAATCTGAAATTAATTAAAGGGAAAGGCGGGCAGCATTGAACCTGCCACAAAGAGGTGCTGCATAAGCAAACTGAGAATGCTACACTACCAGCAGCGTTGCCTTTTGATTAAAGGAACGGAGTTTCCAGGCAGGATAGCAAAAACTAACATGAACAATTAATTAAGAAAATTAAGGTCCACTCAGTGCTGATGCTGTAGCTGTGGTTTAGGTGCATTGAAAAAGAAACCATTTCTGCTTTGGATCAACAGACCATGCTACGTGTGAGTTAGCATTGGAAGGATAACTTTGGAATCTTTGGACCAATTTGAACTGAATTCAACTGGGGATAAAAGGTCCCAGAGGTGCAGAATTCCTCTAAGTGTCCACTTTCATAGCTGGCAGGGCTCCAGCTGATTGATGCATCAATCACAGCGAGCTCTCCAGCACATGTGTAACACTCAGCCAAGTACACCTTGTGCCACTCTTCACCCCTCCAAACGGGCAGCAGAATGAGGGATCATGACAGAGATGATAGCAAACACTGAGAGAGAAGTCCTGGAAGGGCACACAGTTAAGTGATTGCAAACTTCTGTTGCTTAACAAAATGCTCATTTTTGCTCATTTCCTGGTCCTTCAGAGAGCAGACAGCTCTCACAGACCAGCTAAAGTGTTCAGCATGGCTGCTGGGGCAGGGCCTCAAAAACACTCAGCAGAAATCATAATCTGGTGGGCTGCCCCAGCCAGATCTTTTTCTACTGTATTCCATATCCCACACTTTTCTGAAGGCCTTTCTGTTAAAGGCTCAGCTACCCATAAAGCCTGACCATAGACAGCTGAACAATCTCTATTATACCTCTGTAACACCTGATATGGACACTGTGACTGGATGGGGCTTTGTGTCGGTGTTGCTCCAATAGTTGCCAAAGTACACCTGAACAAAGATTCTTTCTTCTGAAATACCAGTTCTCTCAAGCAGCATGGCTATCACACTGGTTTGCAATCTCACTGGCTCACAGGCAAACCTCTTTTCAGGCCAGGTACAAATGTGTTTTTCAGAGGCAGGTGTGCATGACTGCCTCTCCCACCACACACTGTGAGCACGAGCTGACAGTGCTTCTTCACATGCAGGCTCACCAGTCTTGTGTCTTGCACTGGGGCTTTTGGTCAAACAGCAGCAAAACCCTGTCCCACTGCACACACAAGGTTTATGCAAGTTCAGAGAGCCAGTTTGTCTGTCCACAAGTGCCAGGCCCCAGCTCCAGCCCCGCATGTGCATCCCCATCCATGCTCCCACTGTAGAGCCAAGTACTAACAACATTTTGCTGGTTGGGAATAAAACTAGAAAGACACTGTGGGTGACAGAACAAGGATGTTACCCCCCACATACTGGTCCAGCCCTCCCCCTGGCAGAAGACTGCCATGAGGAAACCCAACCAGGCCCCACCAACAGGGCAGAAGTAAAATTCATTTGCCCTGTCTCACTCAGGAGTACTTCATCTGCACCTGGTGTTGGGCAAAGACTTTCCCCTTTGGCTGTGAAGCAGAACATAAAGAGGAAGGCCACCTTAACGGCCCCACAAGCTTACAAGACCCCTGAACTTTGCATGCTTCTACATTATCCCATGTAAGATCGCACAAACAGACACGCAAACCTACATGTGCTATCATCCTAGATTATTCCAAACAATCCACATATTTCAGAGTCAGCTCCCACTCCCCTGATCAGACAGATGTGATTCCTCTCCTGTCTGCATTTCCAATGAAAGCTCAAATTCATGGTTCCCACGGTCTCATCAGGCTGAGTCTCATCCAGCTCAAAAGCAGCTGCAATTCGCAATGGCTTGATCTGCCAAGCCAAGCAGGTAAAGGGATTGGAACAGCAGACAACCATGCTCTTAAAACCCTTTGAGACAGAGCTTTGCAGTGCTTTAACTTGATCAATCTGTTAATGATTTTAGCTGAGCATGTTCTGCTTTTCCACTATTGAGAGCCCTGTTCTTTCCCCTCTTAACGCCTCACCTATTTTTTCTTTCATGCAATCTCATAAAAAAAATACATACAGCATCTAAGCTATGGCAATGAAGTAAAGTAAGTCCTTTGTTATTGAGTAGCTACATCAATACTGATCATAGCCCAGAGTATATCCCTCCTCTCTTGCATGCCTCAGTTTTCTAAAAAAAAAAAAAAAAAAAAAAAGGTTATACTACTGACCTTCCTTTTAATGACCTTTGGAATACACAGCTGAAGGAGACAGCAGAAGACCTTTTTAAGTACAGTCATGTCTGCCATTCTGCAAGCACAGAAGTAGTAGGATTTGGTAGTAAAGGATAGGAAGACAGGAACAGAGAAATTGTCTCCATATACACAGCCATTCACCTCCCAGTTCTCTAACAGAGGCAAATAAGGCCACAGACCTGCCAAATCTGCCTGCACCTCATGGTATTGACCACAGCTGAGAGAGATTTTTCAAACAGTCACCAACTGCAGGGAAAGGCTAACAACCAATTAAAGCTCCCACTCCATCCCCCCTGCACCCATGAGGTCCTAAAGCATTTTGGCAAGAGCGAGATAATCATGTTTTACACATTCTCTTCCACACAACAGCTTTTGCAAATGCCCATCCATTTCAAGCCTCAGTGACAGCCCTTCATGTGAGTTAACTCTTGCTTGTAGATAGGGAAGCCGAGACATTTTAGGCACAATGGTAAGACCACAAATCACAAAGACAACCTGCGTGCACAGCCTGCTCTCCTCTGGCACCCAAGGATGCACATCTGAACTCAACCCATACATTTCTCTCCACCTTGAAAGTCAGCAGGAGCTCTGTGCAGAGTTTTCTGCTCCATTAACCCCTCACTGGAGTCTTCTACCAAATCCCCAGGAGAGGCTCAGCCCATTTCAGAAGCCTACCAGCAGCACCACTGAAGATGTACCAGCAGTACCCACATTACAGATTGAAGCAGTGTCAAAGCAGCTGCTTCCAGCATCCCAGTTCTTCAGCCCATCACTGACCTAAGTGATTTGCAGTTGCTCAGTCCTAGTTTTTTTTTAAATCCCAAACATACATTTTAGTCCCAAAGAGACCAGCTAGTGCAACCATATTTCCCAGGAAATGTTTCTTTGTCTCGCAATGCAGTGGCTGATAAGAATTCCAATTCTTTCTATTCCTCCACATCCCCAAGAAAGGAAAGGAGGAAGACAAACCCTAAGATTTGTGCAACACCTTCAGCCTGGTCATAAAGTTAGAGTGCCAAGTGTCGGGCACTTGTCAGGGCAAGTGCATCCTCTGTGGATCAGGCACAGGGAGAGACGTGATGGAGCCCAGTTCTCCTGCCCTCCCCTGCCGCTGTGGATGGCGCAGGAGGGGGAGCAGATGTGCCCATCTGCGGGTCTGTCAGCAGTCCCCCTGGGGGGGACAACAACGGGGCACGGTAGTGGACGAGGTGGAGGGCGCAGCCAGGACCCGCTCCGCTGCCTCCCGTGCCGCGCAGGTCAAACACCGTCCCTGTCCCGCACCAGCAGCGCCGCCGGCAGCCGCAGGGGGATGGATGCTGGGGCCTTTACAGGCACATGACTCAGGCTGGAGCAGATGAGAGACCCCGGCATAGGGAAAACCATCTTCAGGAAAAAGCCTGGCAGCGATTAGAGACAGCACAAAGGGAGACAGCATCAGCTGCAGGGGATGGCAAAACGCTTTACCATGACCGTGTGTCTGGTAGGACTCTTCTCGTCTCTCGCAGAGGGAGCCCCAGACAGCGGGAGTTTCCCAGAGTCAGTGACTCCGAGCGGGTTTCCATATCAATATTTCAGCAGCCTCTGCCTTGCCAGCACGCAGTGCCGGGCTCCAGCAGCATTCCCTCCCTTTCTCAAATGCCCACGCTCCCTCTAGCGCCCGGCTCCGCTTCCCTCGCCCCGGCAACCCGCACCCTTCCCTCGGCCTGCGCCCCAGGGATCCACAGCACGCTGGGCTAATTAAAACTGATGCTATTTGGGGCACGCAGGCCCTGTAGGGCTCTGCAGAGCTGCCTGCCTGGCGATTGTGTCGCATGTTGGAACACGAAGGGGAAAAAACTCCGTGACAGCCTCAGTGTCAGGGCTTTGCCACTCGTTTCAGTGGGAGAGCAATCAGGTCTCCTTCAGCACTGAGAGGGAGGAACAAAAGAGAGATTTGATCACTCAGCATCAATCTTTTCTTACTTTTATTGCATGCTGCGACTACACTGGTTTATGAAGGCTGGAAATTGACCCTAAAGTTTCCATGGCAGTTTATTTATCAAATATGTTTACACCCACGCAGCCACGTTCTACAAACATGCAGCAAATTTCCTTTAGCTCCTTCAGTCTCATAACACCCCATAAAGGCAGGAAAGGAAATATTTCCATGCTCTCCTTTTTGCATGGAGAAAATATTAACAACAATGATGCAGTTCTCTCTGAACATTAGGAGAAGTTAGGATTTGGGAATTTGTTTACTTTGGATTCCTACACGGAGTTCAAGCAAACCAGGAAGCTTGTATGCAAAGGTGTGACTGCAGCAAAGTATGTTCCAGCTAAGGGATATTTCAGCTTAAAATTTCTGTTGGGGTGCACCAACTATGTCACCAGAGCAGTCTCCAAAATGCCTTACAGCGTGGGTCAAACTCCCACAGAGTAACAAACTCTCAGAGCCAAACAAAAGACAGTGAAAGGCTGTGCACAAGAGAGTCCTGTGGCAGTAATTCAGAAAACATAAAGGGCCCACAGGACTCCTTGCTGTACTGCTCCATGTTTCCTCACCTCTGAATTCATTTCTCAATCTTACTTTCCGCTGCTGTAGGATCCTGCAGGTTGAATTCTCCACTACAGTAAAATAGCCTAGATCAATCCTACATCAATTTAAACTGAGGATCCAAACAAATACCTTGCTGCTTTGGGGAATTTCTGCAATTATAGCATTAAATGCTTCACAAGGAACATGTCATTTAATTTACTGTCTTGGCTGAGGCAGGTTGGATTCAACACCTTCAAGCACAGATCCTCAATGGAAGATAAACTTGACCAGAGCCCGGCCAAACCCAAGCATTAACTCCATAACTGACAGGTCCCCTGCAATGTCCTCAAAGCAGCCCCAACCATGAGCTCAGGCCTGGCCCTTAATCCTGGTATGAATGTGGAATTGTGTGAGAGTGCAGACTGACACAAGCATGTAGTGCTCTCTGTCCTACCCACAGACATCCAGGGAGTTCAAGGAGCATGATACTACAGTATGACTTGACTAAATTCTTGGCTGTTTGCAAGACTGGTTTCCAGTATTCTTCAGTGCAAGTAACACTAAAGATCTTTGCCCTTAACCTGTGCTTTTCCCATTAGACAACACTGTTCTCCTATGTTTTCTAAAATCTCTACTAAAAACACAGCTGTAAATTTGGAAACTCTCAGAAAGTTTCGTCTTCCTACAGCATTTCCTTCAAGAAAATATTTGTTTCATCTCACCTCCCTTTTGAGAAAAATCTCTTCTGCCTAACATAAATTATCTGCTCAAACCCCTTTTCAAAAGACTTCATCATCTAATTGGATGAATGTTTTCCATTATGAAAAAAAATAATTAAAGAATCATGTAGCTGTTTCTATTTGCATTTAATCCACTCTGAAAGCTTAGCCACAAGTCCTAGGGCATCATCCCTGGTCATGGCAAAGTCTGAGTACTGAGGTCTGAAGAGAAACTACTAACAGACACCTTGGACAGGAGCAGTTCTGTTACTGAGCTTGGAACTACAAGAACATCAACAGATTGCTGTGCCAGGCAGGGAAATGGCCCAGGGAACCTGCCAGTTTCCTGGGATCCACAAACAATACCTAGGTGCAAACATCAAACTGACTTTGCAATGAAACCAGTCTGGAGAGAAACAATACAAAAATATTTTCCAGATGCCTTCTCCCTGGTCTACTAACTCAACACAACCACAAAAGTAGTTGTTATGCTGGTTTCATTTTTATTTACAATCTTCTATTTAAACATTAATTAAAAGTGGATTTGCAAAGTCCTGGAGAAGGACTTTAGTAGCAAGCTACATTAAGAAAGGTAGAGGAAAAGTAGAAATTTATAAAGACATTTTGGCAGGGTTGGCCTGCCTTCAAAACCATTGCATACTCAAAAGCTATTTGAGAACAAAACAGCCTAGAATAGAAATTAAAATATCTACAAAAGGCATTGCAATTAATGTGGTTGCTCTGTCACCATTTTTGCATTCTAGGAGCAAACATTTTAGACTGAAATCCAGCTGGACTTTTGGAGCCATTACCTGTGGCTGACAACTAAATGCAGCTTTGCCTGCCTAAAGATTTGCCTTCCTCCCTTCCAAGCATAGCAGTCTATTTGGAATTGCAAATATTGCCCATCACACACTGCACTGCAAGGCATCTTAATGAAAAACTACCTGGCACAGAGAGATCCCATTGGCCTCCCCAGCTTGTAACACTCCATGGGAGTGAGTAATGTCTCAGCATCCAACCACCAGTACATTAGCAGATCACACCAGAGCCCTGCCAAGAGCATTCAGAGGAATCATTCCCGGAAGAGACGGGCTTCACTGTGAGAACCTGCACTACCTGCTGGTCACTGCCAGCCCCCAGAGCTTGCACAGGGCAAAGAAAAAGGATGGCTGGGAGAAGGAGGGAAAAAAACCCATTCAGAGCAGAGTGGTTGCCATGAGATCATCATCTTTACACGAGTCTTGAAAATCCCCAAGGACTTTCTGGTACCTTGCTGCAGTACTTCCTTTGAGCAGAAACTTTTCCTAATGTCCAATATGACATACGCTGGGGCTGTTAACACATATTAATCCCTCTTCAACCAGAAAGATAAACTGCATCTTCTCTCTAACTCTACTTCCAATGTCTGTAAGCTACTGCAGCATTTTTAGCCTCCTCTTTATTATCTTGTCCCAAAGGCATCTCATATTCCAAGCCTTGAAGTGACTCTTGAAACCACATTAACTCTAGAAATGACAGTCACAGGCTGACTGGACAAAACAGTGCAGCATGGCTGCCAAGACAAAACCAGGCACCCAGTCCAGTGTCTCACCAGCTCTCATCCTGCCCTCCCCAGTTTTCAGGGCCTGGGTCATACTGTAAGCATCATGCAATTGCATGGTTGGCACAAGCAGCAGCTGCATCATTGAAGCACACCTGACTTCCACTGGTTTATCTTCTGCACTGTTCTACTACAATGAGATTAAAACATTGCACTGCTGACATTTTTCATACAGTATGAAAAATCCAGCCTCTAGAATCATATAGGAACTTGGCCTGGCTGCAGAAACCTGCAATATACACGTGCCTTAGACTGTCTAAATGTCCTCTCCTGCTCTTACTGGGGCATTATAGTGCATTTCTCACCTTTATTCCAGAAGTTTGGGAGAATTTATGTCAGAATTTGGGAGATGTCCCTGCCCATGACAGTGGGCATTGGGATTAGAAGATCTATTAAGATTCCTTCCAACCCTTAATATTCAATGATTCTGTGGAGTTTGCCTCTGGTTACTAAAAAAGGCAAAGGCATATATACATGGGATAGCTAAAGCATGCAGTGATCATAGCTGCAGCATCTCCATAGATAGTGGATTGAAAATGTCTTCCCAGAGAAAGCTAGAAATGTGCATCTTTTCTTATCATATTGAAAAAAACCCACCCACAATGCCACAGAATTTATAGTAATTCCATCATGGAAAAAGCATGGACGAAATTAAATACTTTCTGTAAACAGCTACATTCATCAGAGGGACAACTCTGAAACCTAACAAAAACAGTTCCCATTTCCCATTCCACCAGTGATCATACCAGGAGAGAAATCCTAGTAAGTGTGTTTTATTCACTCTAGCTTCTTGAAATCTCTTGGAAAACCTACTATCAAGAAACGAGACAGTGAGATTTAAAACTGTAAGAGCATGAAAGGTGCTGCTACCTTTTTTTGTGGGTCCATGTCCTAGAAATCATGGAGAGAGGAATGAGGAAAAGATCATATGAGGAATCAAATCATGTTCACAAGAAGGTTGGGGAGAGCATCTGATGAGCAGAATAAGGAAAAAATTCATGCACTAACTTAAACCTCCAGAGAGGGAAAACAAGTGTAGAGGGTACAACTGCTCACTGAACAGCACATTTGTACACAGCATATGTGTTCAGAGAGGAAAGGTTTTGGAAAAAGAATGGCTTGCAGATCTTTTGGGAATAATAGTATTTTTCACTAAAAATTCTCCTTTCTTTAGAAAAGCCTTGGCAAGAAAACATTTTATCTGATCTCTCCAAGGTCTCTCAAGAGCTTCATGACCTTGCTCAATAAATGTTTCTATTAGGGTAGATTGATACTTGAAGCCCAAATAGAAGTCTGCTTTTTCCAATATCAGACCCACTGAATTAAGCCAAGTGCCCTTCATAAGAACACAGAGAACACAAACCTCACTTCTACACAGAGTAGTATTTTTGTATTTTCCTAACAATTTTCACTTCAAGATCCTCAGGTATTGTACAAAGCAGACATGAATTCTGCTCCACACCACCACTTTGTGGTAGCTAAGTAGTACTATCCTCATTTAACATGGAAGAGGAGATCCAGAGAGGTTAATTGTCTTTCCTAAGGTCACAGAAAAAGCCTCTGGGCAGGACAAAGCAGAGAACCCAAATTCCCTGATCTCACCAGCTTTTTGCCTCTATCATAATCCTGACCTCACTATCTGCAAATACAGAAAACAAAAGTTTGTTGCCTGGAAGGGATTATGGTTTAGTAAGTTAAATTGTGATTTCAGGGACGTGTGAGAAAAGGGGGATAGGAGATGGACAGACACTTGCTTTTAAAATAACAATAATTTAAAAAGAAGAGGGTTTTAACATTCTAGGTAGACATCCAGCAGCTGCAAAGACCTTCCTTTTGTGGAGGATCTGTCTGCAGATCTTCTATTCGCCCCAGTAAAACCCCAGTTTTTTATTACCTTCCTTTCTTTGCAAATCCATCCAGTTTTTAGGAATACCCCACCACTAATGCACAAAACTCGATTGATCATGTTTTTAATAACACATAAGTGACAAAAGCTGAGGTTTTGAAGTCTGTTCAAGTGACAGAATTGGTAAAAGCAAGCTGTTTGCCTCTTTACAGCTTTGGGAGCTGAATACAATAACATGCATCCTACCTACCTACTCTACTAGGTGAACTGGCATAATCATGACATGAGTCAATATCTATTGTCCATTTCCAATACACCTTCCTGCTGCTTTACATCTCCTGTGACCTAAGAAAATTTCTGCTTTGTGATGTGGAGCTGGGGACCAATGTGGCTAGCAAAAGAAGCCACACTGTTTGCCCGAGTGACCTTGGGCAAATTGCTTCATGTTCCTGTGCCATGGACACACCAACTGTAGAATTAGGTAAAAACTGAGCTGCAGCAGAAAAACAGGCATTGGATTCAGCCTTATCTGTTAATTAATGAAAGAACCCAGGTTCAAGCATATAACTTTACACAGTTAAAAAAAAATCCAATTAATTATTAAATGCAGTATGTTTTCTGCAAAAGAAAGGAGAGAAAAACTCTGAGAATGCTAGACCTCATATTAGGAAAATCACAAAAAGATAACATTAGAATTTATTATCACCCTTGCTTCTCCTTCCTACAAACACCACACTGGCAATAAACACCAGTCTTTTGCTTTAGCTTTGGCTTTTGAGTTGAAGCTTTCAGTGTGTGGTATCCTGAGGTGCAAAATCCTAATGGCATGCCATGAACAATCAGGACATTTTCTTTCATTACCCTTCTCAGTCACTTAAAGAATAAGGAATCTAGTTATTTAAATAGCATGTTTCTGTAAAAGAAACCAAGGAGAGAGAATTTTGTGAAAATCACTTTCTGAGCTGTGCTTTAGAAAAAAGTAATCTTTCTTTCCCCTGCAAATGCCTACAGAATGAGTTTGCTTTGCTACTTTAAGCAGAAATACTCAAAACTATTGGAAATCCGTGCTGGGAAGGCATGGGGGAGGCATTTTAGCTTCTTTTACTCAACACCCCTTGATTCAGCATCAAAATAAAACAAAGGAGAGAGCATATAGGTTGTTTTCTTCATTACATGGCATGTTATGTTAAAAATAAATAGTCCTAGAGACAAGTGTAGTGCTGAAATACACCATACAGCTGTTTTCTCTCCAATGTTTGCTTTCATCTTTAATGAGAGTGAAATTCATGTCTGGCAAACCAACTGCCTTTAAAAATTGGTTAAATCAAAGTAACATCTACATTGCTGTCAGAATTATTGCCTAAGTAGCAATAAATAGACAAAAAAAAATCCAGTCAAAAAAAAAAGATAGTTGAATTGCGCATTAGAACCTATAGCAGATGCACAGATAGAGACACAGATAAGTAGGTAGACAATTTGCTTTTTCATGGCTAGCAAGTTCCATGAAGAATATATCAGAAAATGCAGCCAATCTGTTTTATGCTGTTAATTGCTTTATACTCATTTTCAATAGTGGCAAAACAATAAAAGAGGCATTTTCAAGGCAGTGGCAAGCTATAATAATCAGAATAATGGGAATATTGTCATCAGACATAAAGGTTTCCCAGAGTCCTTTAAATTACATCTGTTCCCAGACTACATGAGAGTAGAAATGGTATTTCTGATACCAAGTCAAAAGAAACTTCAAGTTTTGTCCACAGCCACCTGCCGGGCGTTGCAGAGCGGGTGTGAGGGAGGGTCCTGCATTATCGTGGCACAACGTGTGTGGGGGCTTTTGGGACATGCCCTCTACACACGCACACACACACAGTCCCGCAGGCTTTCAGGGACACCTCAGTGACTCGTTATTATTGACATCGGGAAAAAGGCGTGAGATGCCATGGATTCTTTTACGAACTTTTCACTCTGCTTGCACTACGTGCCTCCACTCAAAGCTCCTTGACGTGCTGTGGGGCTTTCCACCCCTTAATGAATTAATGGGATCTCTCATGCCTCCAGCTCTCACAGCGGGGCACCGGTGGGCTTTTCCACCACCCCTACACATCATACATCCCAGGCAGGGAGGCAGCGAAGCGTGCCACGGTGTTTATTACGTACGGAGAGACTTGAGAGCGGGGTTCCCCAGGGGAGCGGCACACGGGACACTCCGGAGCGCAGAGGAGCGGGCTGGGGCCAGCCCGGCCCTCCGGGGCGCTGCCACCGCGCTGCCCGGGGATGGCGGCTCTGCCTCCGGGGACGGGGGCAGAACGGTGTTCCCACTCGCCTTCACCTTTCCCCAGGAAAACTTTTCTCCTGCGGCCATCGCTCGGTGTCCCACTCCCGCTGGCGATGAGGGCACGGTGCCCGCCCAGGGCCCCTCTCCTCCCCGCACCCCCGGCCGCAGCGGCGGGCTCAGCCCCGTCCCGCCGCTGTCCCGGCTCCCTCCCCGCCAAGCGCCGCCGGACCGGGTCGGGTCGGGTCGGGTCGGGTCTGCGGGGCGGTACTCACGCTGCTGTTGTGTCCGGACCAGTGCACCATGGCTTGGTTGTGCGCCGCATCCCCGGTGAGCGCGAAGGTGGTGCTGCTCAGCCTCGGCTCCTCGGCCCCTCGCAGCCGCGCCGCTCTCCCATCCTCCGGGGGCCCGCGGGGCTGAGCGCGGCCGCCGCGCTGCCCCTCGGCCGCGGGCACTCCCCGGACG